>CM035837.1:183901341-184308841 GCA_020510985.1 Pholidichthys leucotaenia | reverse complement strand
ATCCCCAGCAGCAGAAATAATCCAGTTAACCCAGGAAGAGTAAACACATGACACCCCATGACACCCAACAGATCACCCCCCCCCCCCCATGACATCAGTGGGAACAGCTGGGCCAAACTTCACACCTCTGTCGATTTACATGCTCCCTTCTGAGGACAATTAAACAGAGCTGCTACTGATATGGAAACCAAAGGGTTAAAGGGTGACGTGGCTTTATCAGCAGCACTGATCCCCCCCCCCCACCCCCCAACTGACCTGCTGGACAGGAACTAACAACTCCTAAGACCTGTTAACACAATTTTAACAACAAAAGGACATGCAAAAGAACAAAGATTTCCTTTGATTTAACAGGATAACAGCATGAGTTTTCTGGTCTGTGAATGAACAGAGCAGCCATGAACAGAAATACAAGATACCCAACCAATCTTTCAAAAAAAAAACAAAAAACAAACGACTCAGAGTGTGAATGCAGTCTCACCTGCAGATGAATTTAATAACTTTTTTGTTAACAATTTGACATAACGCACGGCTCAGGAGACACACACACAGGCTCAGAGTAGATTCAACAGCTTTATTCAACAACAAGGGTGTGTGACTGCGTGTCTGTGAGATGTGAATGTATTGGTGGTGGACGTCTGCTTCAGGCATGGGGACAGGAAGCCGTGCAGCCGGGCAACCTTGGTTGGGCAGGTGGCTGGCGTTGACAAGGGCGAGGCCCAGGAGACAGTGACCTGGAGCGCCTGTGGCAGCAGCGAGGAAACGGCGAAGCAGAGGAGAAGTCCGCCGCCGGGAAATCCACCTGTGCACAGGGGAGAAGGCAGGAGAGGAAGGTAAGAGATTCTTACGTGAAGGTCTTGCTGGTAGAAGGGAGTTCCTTGCAGCAAGCAGGCCGACGGGATCAGACGGCTTCAGGCCGAAGCCCAGGGCAGAGTGGCTTATATCCCACGCCGCTGACGAGGTGCAGGTGTGTGCGCAGCTGGCGCCGCTGATGAGCGGTGAGTCATGACAGTACTCCCCCCTCTAGCAGCGCCTCCTGGCGATGGTCTTTCACGGTGCGCTCGGTGAAACTCAGTGATGAGGGAGGGATCCAACACAAACGAGGGACGCACCCATTGTCTCCATTCTGGACCATAGCCCTCCCAGTCCACCACGTACTGCAGCCCGTGACCCCGGCGCCGGGAGTCCAAGATGGCGGAGACTGTCCAGGCCGGATGGCCACCTATCATCCAGGGTGCGGGCAGCGCTGCAGGTGGAGGGCAAAGGGGATCAGACACCACCGGTTTCACCTTGGAGACGTGGAAGGTGGGATGGATGCGGAGGGAGGGGGGAATAGCCACACGCACAGCCACCGGGTTGATAATCTTGGTGATGGGGTATGGGCCCATGAAACATTGTGCTAACTTCCTCCTCTCACCCTTTAAATTGACGTCCTGAGTGGACACCCAAACTTGCTGGCCCACCTGGTAAGCCGGTGCAGGTCTTCTGTATCGGTCCGCCGTGGTCTTGTTGCGCTCCGCTGTGCGTAAAAGCGCATTGCTCGCTGAGGACCAGAAAGAGCGGCACCGCCTCAGATGTGCCTGGACCGAGGGGACAGCCAGCTCACTCTCCAGCGCGGGGAACAAAGGTGGATCATAGCCCAGGGATGCTTTAAAGGGAGACATCCCGGTGGCAGAAGAGCGAGCGATGTTGTGGGCGTATTCCACCCAGGCGAGGTGTGAGCTTCAAGACGTGGGCTTCGAAGCGGTGACGCAGCGGAGCGCAACCTCCAGCTCCTGGTTGGTCCGTTCACACTGCCCGTTGGATTGGGGGTGATGGCCGGAGGAGAGGCTTACTTTGGCTCCTAGGGCGTTGCAGAAGCTCTTCCAAACGTCCGAGGCAAATTGGGGACCCCGATCAGAGACCACGTCAACCGGTATCCCGTGCAGCCTGACCACGTGCTGGATGAGAAGATCTGCTGTCTCCAAGGCGGAGGGGAGCCCCTGTAGTGGCACGAAATGGGCAGCCTTGGAGAAGCGGTTGACGATGGTCAGGACTGTGTCGAAGTTGTTGGAGACGGGGAGACCGGTGACAAAATCTAGGGCAATGTGTGACCAGGGCCTGCCGGGGACGGGCAGGGGCTGGAGCAGACCTGCAGGGGGTGTGTTGCCAGACTTACTGGTGGCGCAGACGGGGCAGGCCCAGACGTAGCGGGCAGCATCCTTCCGCAGCCCCAGCCACCAGAAGGATCGTTGAAGCAGATCAATCATCCAGGAAGACCCAGGGTGGCAGGTGAGTTTTGATGTGTGGAGCCAGTGGATTACCTCCCCCCGGACAGCCGATGGAACGAAGAGCCTCCCCTCCGGTCCGCCGCCAGGGTCCGGTTCCGACTCCTGCGCCCTCCGGATCTTGCTTTCAATGTCCCAGGAGACAGCTCCCACGACGCACGACCTGGGCAGGATGGTATGAACTGCGTCTTCTGACGCCTCGGGGGCAAATTGCCTGTAGAGGGCGTCGGGTAGGCCATTCTTGGAGCCCGGCCTGAATGTGATGGTAAAGCGAAATCTGGCAAAGAACAAGGACCAGCGCGTCTGGCGGGCATTCAGGCGCTTGGCAGTTCTTAAATATTCCAAGTTCTTATGGTCAGTTAACACTACAAATGGCAGGGCGGCCCCCTCCAGCCAGTGGCGCCACTCCTGAAGTGCGAGCTTGATGGCGAGCAGCTCTCTATCTCCCACGTCATAATTCCGTTCCGCCGGGGACAAGCGCCGAGAGAAGAAGGCGCAGGGCCGTTTGGCCCTGTTGGCTGGCGATCGCTGGGACAACACCGCCCCCACCCCTGTAGCCGAAGCGTCGACCTCCACGATGCACTGTAGGGAGGGATCGACCTGACTGAGGATCCGGGAGGAGGAGAACTCCGCCTTCAGCGCCTGGAAGGCCGCCGCGGCTTCTTCAGTCCATCGGAACGGGGTCTTAGGGGAGGTGAGGCGGGTCAGAGGGCCGACGATGGCTCCAAAGTTGGGAACAAAGCGGCGGTAAAAATTGGCAAACCCGATGAATTGCTGTACCTGTTTTCTGGAGGTTGGTGTGGGCCAATCTACCACCGCTTTAACCTTTGCTGGGTCTGGGAGCACCTGGTCATGGGAGATGATAAAGCCCAGGAAAGATGTAGTCTTGGCGTAGAATTCGCACTTCTCAGCTTTCACATACAACCGGTTGTATGTGAAAAAAATCCAAGATGGCGCCGCGGATGGCAGCCACTGGCTTCTGCTCTCTGATGTTTTTGATAATTTTGTGTGTTTTTTTGGACTTCTGCTCTTCTGTCCGAATCACCTATTCAAGGGAGGAACTACTTTCACTCAGACTACCTCCCAATGCAACTTCTCCGCCAGTTACTGCTGCTGATCTGAAGTTTTTTCAGTCAATCTTAGCTGTGGGAGCAGCGGCTATTGGCGCTGGCCGGAAACGAAGGCGGCGTGGTAAACGTGCCGGTGCGTTAGTCAGGCTGAAGAAACGAGGATTTTGCACGCCGCTCCCATCGATCCATCTGGCAAATATCCGCAGTTTGGCGAACAAAATGGATGAACTGCTGCTCCTGACTCACAAAAACCGGGATTTTAGCAGATCTGGCGCCCTTTGTTTCACGGAGTCCTGGCTGAGTGAACACATCCCGGACAGCGCGGTGCGTCTGGACGGATTTCAACTGTTTCGCGCTGATCGCAGCCGAGAATTTTCTGGAAAGACTAAGGGTGGTGGAATCTGCTTCTACATAAACGAAGGTTGGTGTACTGATGTCACAGTGTTGAAGAAGTTTTGTAGCCCTAACCTAGAGTCACTGTTCATAAACTGTAAACCCTTTTATTCACCGCGAGAGTTCTCCTCATTTATTCTGGTCGGAATTTATATCTCGCCTGCTGCTTCTACAACAGAGGCACTGCAGCACCTCGCTGACCAGATAGCAGAGGTGGAGGAAAAACATCCAGACTCTCTGCTTATCATTCTGGGTGATTTCAATAGAGCTAATCTCACAAATGAGCTTCCTAAATACAGACAGCATATTAAATGTCCCACCAGGGACACAAATACACTTGACCACTGTTACACAGTTTTAAGAAATGCCTATCATGCCGTCCCCCGTGCAGCTCTGGGTTTTTCTGACCACTGTCTGCTCCATCTTATTCCAACATACAGACAGAAACTAAAAACTTCCAAGCCTGTTGTAAGGACTGTGAAGAAATGGACTGAGGAATCAAAGCTGAAGTTACAAGCCTGCTTTGACTGTACAGATTGGAGTGTTTTTGAAGCTGCAGCCATTAACCTAAATGAACTCACTGACACTGTGACGTCATACACCTGTTTCTGCGAGGACATGTGTGTGCAGACCAAGACCTTCTGCATATACAACAACAATAAACCCTGGTTCATTCCTAAACTGAAGCAGCTACGTCAGACCAAGGAGGAGGCCTACAGGACTGGTGACTGGACTCTGTACAAGCGGGCCAGAAACATGCTGACGAAGGAGACCAGGCTTGCTAAGAGGAGCTACAGTGTGAAGTTACAAAAAAACTTCTCAGCAAACAACTCTGCTTCTGTCTGGAGAGGCCTACGGAATATCACCAACTACAGGAGACCATCCCCCCACCCTGCGGAAAACCTCCAGCTGGCTAATGACCTAAACAGCTTTTACTGCAGGTTTGAAAAGAACCTACAGTTCTCACCTCCCACCCACACAAAAGGATTATCTGCAGCCCCAGGAACTCCATCCCTCCTCCACTCTGACCTCCCACCAGCACTAATGATCTGTGAAGAGGAGGTGCGCCGGGTCTTTCAGAGACAAAAGATCAAGAAGGCTGCAGGACCTGATGGTGTGTCTCCGTCCTGCCTGAGAGTCTGCTCCAACGAGTTGGCCCCCATCTTCACCCGGATCTTTAACAGATCACTGGAGCTGCGTGAAGTGCCTTCCTGCTTCAAACGCTCCATCATCATTCCAGTTCCCAAGAAACCCTCTATTACAGGATTAAACGACTACAGACCTGTTGCCCTGACCTCTGTGGTCATGAAATCCTTGGAGAGATTGGTGCTGAACCACCTGAAGGTCATCACAGGCCCCCTGATGGACTCACTGCAGTTTGCCTACCGGTCAAACAGGTCAGTGGATGATGCAGTGAATATGGGACTACATTACATCCTGCAACACCTCGACTCCCCAGGGACGTACGCCAGGATCCTGTTTGTCGACTTCAGCTCAGCGTTCAACACCATCATCCCAGGCATTCTTCATCAGAAACTCCTCCAGCTCAAGGTGCCCCCCTCCACCTGCCAGTGGATCTCCAGCTTTCTGACTGACAGGTGGCAACAGGTGAAGCTAGGGAGATTTACATCCAGCTCCCGAAAAATTAGTACTGGCGCCCCCCCAAGGATGTGTCCTTTCCCCACTGCTCTTCTCCCTCTACTCCAACGACTGCACCTCAGAGGACCCTTCGGTGAAGCTCCTGAAGTTTGCGGACGAC
Organism: Pholidichthys leucotaenia; assembly: GCA_020510985.1. NCBI lineage: Eukaryota > Metazoa > Chordata > Actinopteri > Cichliformes > Pholidichthyidae > Pholidichthys > Pholidichthys leucotaenia. Next base: position 184,303,355 of record CM035837.1, on the reverse strand, counting down.
ACCACAGTCATCGGTTTGATCCGGGATGATGACGAGTCTGCATACAGGCGGGAGGTGGAGCAGCTGATCCTCTGGTGCAGCCAGAACCATCTTGAACTTAACCCAGCCAAAACGGTGGAGATGACTGTGGATTTCAGGCGACACCCCCCTTCATTCCCCCCACTCACCATCCTCAACAGCACAGTGTCCACTGTGGACTCCTTCAAATTTCTGGGTACCACAATCTCCCGGAACCTGAAGTGGTCCTCCCATATAGACACTGTCCGGAAAAAGGCCCAGCAGAGGTTGTTTTTTCTGCGTCAGCTCAAGAAGTTTGATTTGCCTCAGGAGCTGCTGGTTGTCTTCTACACCGCCATCATCCAATCTGTCCTCTGCTTTTCCATCACTGTCTGGTTTGGATCTGCCACTAAACAGGACAAGACCAGACTGCAGCGGATCATTAAGTCTGCGGAGAGGATCATTGGTACCGACCTACCCTCCATTGAGAACTTATATCGGTCCATAACCAGGAAATGGGCGGGAAACATCTGTGCTGACCCGTCACACCCCGGCCACAAACTGTTTGAACTTCTATCTTCTGGTCGTCGTTACAGATCACTGAAGGTCAAAACCACCCGTCACAGGAACAGTTTCTTTCCTCAAGCCATCACTCTGATGAACTCCTAACATTCACCTAGTCCTACCTGTTTGCTGTACTCATGACTTTTCATCCATTATTACATTGCACATAACTCTCACACTGCTTTTTACTTCATTCACATTATATCACTGAATCTGAGTCCACATTGAAATACTGTGTGATTGTATATTTTTTCATATATTTCTGCAAAGTGTGGTTAGTCCGAGTAAATAACTGCATATATTCCTGTATATATTTGCATCCTTTTATAGAAACGTGGACAGACTGTAATTTACTGTACATACTCTGTTTGTCATTGAATCCTTATTTAAATCCTTCACCTGAACAACGAGAGCAAGTTTTTAGCCAAAGTCAAATTCCTTGTATGTGTTGTGCATACTTGGCCAATAAAGCTGATTCTGATTCTGATTCTCCAGCAGCCTCTGGAGGACCCGCCTCACATGCACCCGGTGCTCGTCCCTGGATTTAGAGAAGATGAGAATATTATCCAGATAGACGAACACAAAAAGGCCGATGAGGTCCCGGAGGACGTCATTGATGAGGCGCTGAAAGACGGCAGGAGCGTTGGTCAACCCGAACGGCATTACCAGGTACTCAAAGTGGCCGTTCGGGGTACGGAAGGCTGTCTTCCACTCATCTCCTTCCCGAATCCGGACGAGGTGGTATGCGCTGCGGAGATCCAGCTTGGTGAACCAGGTCGCCCCCTGGAGGGAGTGGAAGGCGGTGTCCATCAGGGGCAGGGTGTAGCGGTCCTCCTCCGTGATGTCATTGAGGGCGCGGTAATCAATGCAAGGGCGAAGAGAACCGTCCTTCTTAGCCACGAAGAAGAACCCTGCGCCTAATGGAGATGACGATGGGCGGATTATCCCAGCACTGAGTGACTCCTTCAGGTACGTGTTCATTGCCTCCTTCTCCGGCGCTGACAGACTGTAGAGACGTCCCGAGGGAAGAGGAGCCCCCTGGCGGATGTTTATGGCACAGTCGTAGCACCGGTGAGGAGGGAGAGACATCGCCTTGGTCTTGCTAAAGACTGCACACAGGTCGTGGAACTCCGCGGGTACCAGGGTTAGGTCCGGAGGTGCGGCATCCTTGACAGTGGGAGGAGAGGATGGGGCGCAGGCAGCGGATTGGAGGCAGGTGCTCATGCAAAAAGAGCTCCAGGCGGACACCCTTCCGGTCTTCCAGTCCAGGATGGGGTTGTGGAGGCGGAGACACGGGTATCCAAGTATCACTGGGGAAACGGAGGATGGCAGGACATAGAGGGTAATGTCTTCCCGGTGGTTACCAGAGATGATGACTGAGACGGGGGCCGTCCGATGAGTCACTTTTCCCAGGGATACACGGGAGAGATTAACTAGGGCGAGAGGAGTTTCTAGGGGCTGGCAACGGATGCCCAATCGGGTTGCCAGGCTCTGAGAAATAAAGCTACCCTCCACGCCTGAGTCCACCAGTGCATGTGTGAGATGCCCAGTGGAGTTATGACAGAAACGGATGTGTAGCGTCAATCGTGTGAGGGGAGTTAACCGGTTAGCGTCCGCGAGGCCCCCTACAGTGACTCGCGGACCTCCCCATTTGGCTTTTCCGGACAATGCTCCTCCGTGTGTTGGCTACCCCCACAATACATGCAGAGGCCCAACTCACGGCGGCGTTGTTTCTCCGCCAGGGGGAGCTTTGTCCGGCCCGTCACCATCGGCTCTGACTCCTCGGAGGCCTCCGGCGGCGGTAACACCAGGGGGCGAGCTCGGGACGGGCGCGACGAGGCGCCCCGCGAGCGAGAAGTAGACTTCCGCTCTGAGGCGCGCTCGCGCAGCCTGTTATCCAAGCTGATGGCAACGGAAATCAGCTCTGCGAGCGTCTCCGGGATATCCTGACCGGCCAACTCATCCCTCAGACCGGAGTTAGGCTGCGGAGGAAGATGCCGCAGAGGGAGCGTTCCTCCCATCCAACTTCCTCCGCTGTTACCCGGAAGTCTATCGCGTAGTCCGCGGCCGATCGGCTCCCCTGTTGGAGGCTGAGGAGGCGATCGACCTGGACGCTGTCTTGACGCGAGTGATCAAAGACTTCCAGGAACTGGTTAACGAACTGGCCATAGGTGAGGGTGACGTAACTGGGCTTCGCCATTACAGCGTAAGCCCAAGTAAGCGCTCGACCCTCCAGGAGATTCCCGATATAGCCAATTCGACTGTGGTCTGAGGGAAAGTCTCCGGGAACGCGGTGGAACACCGACTCACACTGCATTATGAATCCCCGCGCTCCACCGAGCTTACCGCTAAAGCGGGCGGGGGTTGGGATTGGTGTGAGTCGGGCCGGCGCACCCGGAGTTGGCTGAGCGGCTGCCGGAGCAGCGAGAGCTGCGCCACCCTGACGAGCCGGGGGGAACGGCTGTCAGGGGTCCAGGCGGTCTAACCGGTTAGTTATCTGGGTCAACTGATTAAGAATCACTTGTTGCTGATGAGCTATTAAATCGACCCGAGCCTTGAGGGTGGAAAAACGGCGTGTGAGCCCGCTGTCCGCCGAGCCGCTCTGCTGAAGCCGTACTAACATAACGCACGGCTCAGGAGACACACACGCAGGCTCAGAGTAGATTCAACAGCTTTATTCAACAACAAGGGTGTGTGACTGCGTGTCTGTGAGATGTGAATGTATTGGTGGTGGACGTCTGCTTCAGGCACGGGGACAGGAAGCCGTGCAGCCGTGCAACCTTGGTTGGGCAGGTGGCTGGCGTTGACAAGGGATCCGGGAGGGATCCGGGAGACAGCGACCTGGAGCGCCTGTGGCAGCAGCGAGGAAACGGCAAAGCAGAGGAGAAGTCCGCCGCCGGGAAATCCACCTGTGCACAGGGGAGAAGGCAGGAGAGGAAGGTAAGAGATTCTTACGTGAAGGTCTTGCTGGTAGAAGGGGGTTCCTTGCAGCAAGCAGGCCGACGGGATCAGACGGCTTCAGGCCGAAGCCCAGGGCAGAGTGGCTTATATCCCACGCCGCTGACGAGGTGCAGGTGTGCGCACAACTGGCGCCGCTGATGAGCGGCGAGTCATGACACAATTGTCCTAATTTGGCTCGAGAAACACCCATTACGGCACCTACAGGTGATACAATAAGCAAAAACATTGCTATAAAAGACTCCATCTTCATAAAGAACACAGATGAGAGAGAGGTCATTGAAATTGTTAAATCGTTTAAAAGTAGTTAAAAAGTAAAACATTTACGGATTGTGATGGTATTGACATGCTCTTAGTCAAAACTCTTATTATTATGGCCTTTGCTTCCTTGGGTGTTCCATTTAGTTTGATCCAAACTCTACAGTTTCTTGTCCATGCTGCCTGTATCTTATTTTGTCTTTTCAGCATCCTTGCTTGCCGTACTATTTCAGCATTAATCTTTGTTAAATGTTCATTTAGGTCAGTGCTTCTCAATTATTTTTTGCAAAGCCCCCCCTAGGAAAGAGAAAATATTTTCCGCCCCCTCCCACTCGCCGCGGTGACTATAAATAAGATCATTATCTATAAAAATTGTATAAGTATACCTAAAATTGTATCTTTTTTAACATTAACAAAAGAAAAAAGCAATATAAATCAACTTTCAACAAATATTAACTTTATTATGCACACAGAAACCCTGTTATAGTCTAAAACAGAAAAAAAAAAAACTTAAAGTGCATCAAAGTGCCTGAAATAAAAAATATGTCAATCCTTATTTAAACTAGAAACATTTTTGACCAACTGAACCATTTGATGCTGAGAAAAATAATTCAATCAATAAATAATATTAAATGTAAATTGATCTGGAACATTAACACAGGAGCACCAATATATTTAACAATTGTGTGGGGTTTTTTGCACCACGCAATTTGGTACGCCACTTTAAATGATGCTAAAAGTGCTCGCTGGTTTACTGATGTAGCGTTCACAAAACGGGATGATTGTTGGCCGTACTCCGCACGTTTTCGCTGAAAAAAAATCAAGCGGCTTATCAATGTGTTGAGGATGTAATGTCTGTAGGTGACGTCTTAATTTATTTGGCTTCATGCTGTCCGCTGCAAACATTTTCAGACACAGTAAACACACCGGTCTTTCCTCGTCTCCCACCGTAGTCAGAGTGAAGCCAAGCGCTAGAAAAGCTTCGTCATATTTCCTCGTCTTAGCTTTTGGGAGACTTTCATTTGTCTCTTTACCTGTGTCGCTCTCTGCCTTTCTTTTCGTTACTGTTAAATATTTCTCCATGGTGTCTCTCGAGGGGTTTGTTGACAGCAATTTAAAAAGTTTTAAACTCCCGCACAGACTTTGACAATGAGAGCGCCACTGCACCACCTGCTGCCGTGGATGTGCAATTACACTTTACACGGCAAAAGCAAAGCCTGTTCCCCGGGGTCATACGCGCCCCCCCCTGGCGCCCCACTATTTGAGAAGGACTGATTTAGGTAAACTTCTGTTCCCCGTAGCTTTCTGGCCTGCCTCAGTATGTCATTCTTTACCCTTCTGCTCACAAAGCGCATCACAGTTGATTTCTTTGTTTTATTATCTTTTCTGGGTAAAGTATGACAGGCTGAAATTGCATTTACTTCAACCTTTATATTTCTGCTTTCAATGAACTGAAGCACTTGGTTTTCCAGGGAGACTGATTCACTTAGGGGAGCCTCCTCATCTCTCATTCCTGCTGTAACATTGGCATATGATTGGTATTTAACGTCTAGCCCACTTATAATTAGATCATCCATACGAGAATATTGTTCAAGATCCTCGATGCGTCGCTCCAAGTCTGCAGTTTTTTTGTCTTTTTCCTTAATTATTAATTTCAATTCTCGGACTTCTTCCATTAGCCCTAATAGTTTAAGCTGTTGATTGGCCACTTTGGTCAGTTCTTCTGACAAGAAGTTCAGAGATTTTTTGATCTCTTCCATTTCCTCCTTCTTTGGTGGCAATTTTACTGACCTGTTGATAATGAAACAATCTCTGCTGGTGTCACCGGTATCCGATCCGACCGACTTCGAATCCAGCTGGGGCCTCAGCTAGCCTCCTCCGCTGTTAGTCCCGCTGGTTACCGCTCCTGCAATTGAGCTCCTGTCCAGCCGGGGTGCCAGCAGCTCCTCCACCGAGCCCCGCCGCTGCAGTCGAGCTCCGATCCTGCTCCTGTCCAGCTGGGGTCATTTGTTCAGAGACCTCCTGTACACGTTTTCGTTGTGGGTCGCTCCATCGAACTCTCTCTGGATTCTATCGTCAGCCACCAAGCACAGAAAAAAGTCTGCACCTCTTCGTTGGACAACGGTGTAGATTTCCGCGAAACCTGTGAAGCCATCTCTATTAATACCGTCTTTATTCGCTGACCGTGTTGACTCGCTGAACTATTTTTTTCAATATGGCGGTTGTAGATTCTGCAGAAGACTGACACTTTCATGACGTTACGCCCTGACCAATCAGTGGCCTGCAGTCTGTTGACGGCACATTTTCGGCCCTACTCAGCATGGCTGTACTCTGCCATAGAATAGGTACTAAAAAAGTACCTGGAATGGAAAAGCCTAGAAACCAGGTAGAGTAGAGTAGGGCTGAGTGGGTACTAGTGGAAAAGGGGCTCTAGAGAACTAATTATGACTAAGATTGATATCAGTGATCCAAAGAGCCCTGAGACACAATACCACAATACCATGAGTTTTATTGAAAAACAAAAAATTGAATGTTTATGACCCTAAAATCCTATTTGCATAATAATTTGGAATGCAGTGTATTGAGCAAAAGCTGTGAATACTTATGTACATGTGATTTCTTCGTTTTTTATTTTTAATAAATTTGCAAAAATCTCAAAAAAAAATTTCATGTTGTCCTTATGGGGTATTGTGTGTAGAATTTTGAGGAAAAAAAATGAATTTATTGCATTTTGGAATAAGGCTGTAACATAAAATGTGGAAAAAGTGAAGTGCTGTGAATACTTTCCGGATGCACTGTATATGTATCACTGTAGGATCTGACAATAGTACTCAGGAGTACTGCGTTTGATAATTAGGCACATAAAGACATTCATGGACCTTAATATAAACTGAACATAAATTTATAGTCATTGACCTCTAAAGGAAAAACGAAGCTCAGAGGGGAAACGGGGAGATTGATTTAGGTGTCAAACCAAGAGGAAAGCAAGGGAAGAGAGATGAAACAATGTTTAATTTTATTGTTGTGAGTTACGGCCTCTGACAGTTCAAACAACATTTTTGTTAGTGTAGGACTAAAACGTGTCTTCCTCTCTGCCTCCCTCCCATCCTCCGAGGAACATCCCGCCCTGTCTCGGACTCAAACTTTTAACACCACCTTTACCTCAGAAACACTTAAAAACTATAGCTGACTTTCTATCTAAGGCACACGTGTTAGCAGTTTTGCCAGTGCTCTTCATTCATCATTGATGCACTTCACAGTTTTTCAGAACCACAAAAGGAAAAAAAAAATCAGGTATGCTGTAGGATAAAATCACTCTTATGAAGTCAGTGACTAAGCGCTATGACAAATGAATCACTGTGGATAAAACAAACCAAATTTGAAGTAATAAAACACATTAATGTCCCATGTGACTAATATCTAAAAGGCAGATAATGTTGGGGGATGTGCTGGGAGATCTGCGATCTTTGTCTGCCTGTTTAGAAGAGACATGTAAATCATCACAGAATGGTCTTAAAATGTGTCACAGGAGAGAGTCAGATAAGAGAATCAGGGAGGGATGAGAGGACTGCATACATACCAGTTTGTTTATGACAGAGATCCTTTTAAACTCTTCAATGACCCGACATCTGGTACTGTGTGGCTAATGTGCAGTGTTGGGCAAGTTACTAAAAAATAGTAACTGATTACAGTAACTTCTTTTCAAAAGTAACTGAGTTACTTTACCAATTACTGCATGATTAAACTAACTAGTTACTTGGAAAAGTAACTTTCATGTTACTTTTAAATGCATACTTCAATCATCTTGCCCACAGAGCAAGGTAATTTAATTAATGGATTACATTATGGGCTTATTAATGTCAGGCTGAAAACAGACTGTAGGGACTATATTATTTTTGTATTGTTTACATTTTGTATTGTTTGTACTGTATTATTTCGGACTGTACTATCGGAAATAAATTCATTCATTCATTCATTCACATTATGGGCTTATTAATGTCAGGCTGAAAACAGACTGTTTCAGACAGAGCTTTTAGAACATGTTCAGTCTGCTTTATCCTGCCTTGAGAGTTCTTATTGTGGGAAAAATCTGAAGAAAATCAACATGATATTGCCAGTAATTTCCTCATTTTGGAGTGAGAAATGGGGTTTATGAAGCGAGGGAGAAGGAGAAAGAGTGAGAATCACTCCAAAAGAGTGAGAGTTGCCAGCAATGCGTAAAGATGTCCATTTTTATCTTACCTTTATGATATGGATTTAATCCAGTGTGCAGTAATCCAAAGAAAATGTCCTTTATCCACAGTCCAGATGTCTGCTGTGACAGAGACATGATCCAGTTCCTCAAATTCCTTTTGGAGATCAAAGTCTATTTTTGAATCATATTTTTTATCCAGGTAGCAAGTAAATGCATTTTAATTTCAGGGGATCACGGTCCAGCTGTCTGATGGAAAGTGTTATCACATCTTCTGTCTGGCAATTAGTCGATTTAATTCTTGCTGGGTCACAAACTGTCCAGATGCATACCTGTGCTTGAAATCCAGCCGTGGGTGTTGAGACAAGTATTTCCACTTTACGTCTACCTGTGGCTGTTCAGAACACAGTAGATCCACTTCATGGTGTTATTAGCATAGCACTAGCTTTGTCGGAGCTGAAGATTGCTGTAGGTCTCAACCGGCACTTAGTTTGCAACCCACCAATATGCTTTTGTCCTTAACTGCGACAAAGGAAAAATAATCTATTTCCCAAAAACAAAGTAGCTCCATCTTTTCCTCCGCTCAGTAGTGAAGACTGAAGCTCTCTGCGACAGGTCACGTCAACTGACAGCTGCGTCAGCTACGGAAGGGTCAGTTTGTATATTCATTTATTTGTGCTAAAAATATCTATCCATATTAATAAAACGAGTAACACATCTGATCAAATTTCAGTAACTAAGGCATTACTGAATTTTTAAACAATAATTCTGTTACACAGCATGTTACTGTAACATGTTACTCCCAACACTACTAATGTGTGATCTGTTTTTACCAAATAACAGTTCTTGTCAACATACTTTATATAGTATTACCATTACCTCCCAGAGTGGCGAATGCTGACGAACGTAGCAATTTTGGGGTTTCGTAAAAGGTTGCAAAACAGCTTTTACGGTCACAAATAGTTTTTCTTATTGCAAACCTGGAGTTGGAAGAAGGTCCCAAACATTCCCAAACAATGACAAAAGCGTGGCAAATAGTTGTTAATCGTCACAAACACTGTCACTAACATTTGCTAGCAGTTGCTAATCTTCAAAAATTGTCTTTCACAAACACTTTTGCAAACATTTGCACAAATGTTACTAAACATTGCTAACCCCTACCTCATGGAGTGGCTAATGCTGAGGTTTTTGGGTTCTGTCAGGCTTCGTCAGTGTTGTAAAAGGTTGCCAAGCAGTTCACCAACAGTTTTTAAGGTCGCCAACAGCTTTTATTGTCACCTGTTTTTTTTTGAACATATTCAGATTTTTTTTGCAAATATATTTTTCTGCAAACACTTGCAAAATAGTTCAAGCATTTGCAAACGGTTGTAACGCATGTCTCTAAAGTTCTTTGTGTCATTGTGAGTGAATTTTGTGAGAATCAAGGCAATTGCCTTGGAGGAGTAATGATTTTTCTAAAATCACGCAAGTGCCCAGATCGCCTGACCTTTGAACTTAAGCACAACTTGGATGCAGACCCTCCTGAGGATACTTGTGAGGGAGTTTGGTGACCACTGGGACAATTGCCGAGGAGGAGTAACGATTTTCTTGAAATAACGCAAGTGCCCAGATCTCCTGACCTTTGACCTTGAGGACAACTTGGACGCAAGCCCACCTAAGGATCAGTGTGAGTGAGTTTGCTGCGCATCAGGGAAAATGCCTAGGAGGAGTGGACAGGCGGACAGATGGACTGATGACGGACGCCATATCATTGCATTAGCGCCTTTGCCACAAGGAGCTAAACGGGGGGGGGGGGGGGCAAATCACCAAAAAGCCAGTATTGAAACTCTAGCAAAGGAGAGTAGCCAGCACTCAGGTAGAAGTATTGTTATTTTATGATAATAATTAATGAAGTATAGATGACAGCTGTCAGCAAAAAGTAATTTAGTGAGTAGCTCTGATAAGGCAAATAAACAAAGCATCATGAACAATCTAGATATCTGTGAGGTGTACTTGTTTTGGAATTCAGCACATACTAAAATTGAATGGCTGCAAAACATGTAGAGATGCTAATTTAGGAAAGATTTTGTAGGGTTCTCTTAATTTCTTTTTTACCGGATCTGTATCATATAGCAAACCAGTATCATGGCCATATGTATAGCCATGATTACCGGTAAGATACTCGTTGGAAGTGACTAGGAGGGACAGAATTAGAAATGAGTATATCAGAGAGACAGCTCAACCTGAATGAATCAGGAATTCTATCCCTCCTTTGCCATGTTAACTAAAGTCACATTTCAGTGTTACTTCCAAAGAATCCCCCCCCCAAAAAAAGGAGACAGACCTTTTTTGTACAGCATATACAGTACATATACATATCAGAATCAGAATCAACTTTATTGCCAAGTATGCTTACACATACAAGGAATTTCACTTATCACTAAGGTTGACTTATCACTAAGCGCTCCCTAATGACGCGGCAGCCATACAAGGCGCCTCATACGGGGCGGGGGGGGGGGGGAAAGAGGGGGAGGGGGAAGGGGGTGACACATTGGGCAGAGAGAAAAAACATAGTTATCAAAATATGGCTCAGATGAGCAAGATTGTGATCACATAGAAAAAAACCCTCTAAGCACACTTAGCAGACAATACAGATCCACACATTAACAAAGCAAGAGAGAGACCAGTGTGTGTATGTCAGTCATGTGATATCAGTGTGAATGCAGTGTGTGAAAGTATCAGTTACTGGTGGACAACAAAAATCCTCTCTTAGGCAATGGCTAGATGTTATGTCCTTAGTGTCCTAAAACATAGATAACATGTCCACAGAGTTCATCTCTCTTCAGTTCATGCCAGATGGTAAAATTCCATGTTAGTCTCATGGCTGTCCTTGGAGAGTTCAGATTGTTGCACATCAGCAATTGTTTGGGTTAAGAGAAGCCAAACTCCCTTCTGCTTTATCTCTACTCCTGGAGGAATGAGTTCTTCCAAGGACGCCGAATCAAGGCCTGATGAGCACAGTTCACTTAGAGCATAGAAATTTCATCTCTCATGCGATTCTGTGCATCACAATTTAAGGCTTTAAAATCATTCCCTGGAGAACACCCAGCGACTCCGAGATGTTTCCCACCTTTCCCACCATTTGCCGCTATCAGTGCTCTCCCCAGCTGGTCGAATTTGTTGAAGGAGCTTCGCCGGGTCCGCATTTTGATTAGCTCTTCCAGCTTCTTTAATTTCCGATACACCAGGAAAACTCCAAAGCCAAACAGCAGAAATCCTGTGTTCATATCCAAACAGGCAGATGTCTTCCACATCCTCAATCGAATCACACAGACACATGAGTTTCCAATTGTCCCATGAGTCTCTCACACACCTGGGCTCCCCGGGCCCGATTTTCTGTTTGAAGTGGTGTCAACTGCATTTAAAGCCCAGCTCAATTCCATTTTTTTCCGTTTGGATTGAGATCAGCGAGAAGGAGCGAGACACAGACAGGACACAGCAAGCTGGGATCAGTCAAGGGAGGAGGAGAGGAGAGGAGGAGAAATGCGTCTGCTCTCTCTGAAAGCCGGAAGAAGGTATATGTATATGTACATGTATATGTACATATACATGTACATATACATATACATGGCCATATGTGTGTATCACGGCCATGTATGTGTAGAAGTCAGAAGAAGCCAACTTTTATTGCCATTCAATCCACACAGCCAATCGTCAGGCTAGTTAACTGACAGGTTAGTCCACTGCAGGACACGGTATCGCTATTAGTTTTCCCCTCATGTGCTACCATCATACACAATGTGATTTAATGTCTACAAGGTGATGGAAGTAAAATTAAGTGAGTAGTAGGCTGGAGATCCCAACAGACTAGTGAAAAAGATGCAGAAACCAAGCAACACAGCTGAATTGTGAGGTCATGATAGAGATCCAACTTGGTCTTTTTCCCCCTCAAAGAGAGCTCATTTTTGTTTAATTCATCACATGTAACAAAATACCGAACTACCAAATGCTTGGAGTTAACGCTGCACAAACAAGAAGCAAAGGAGATACCCAGAGTAAATGGAGAGAGCCACAAATAGTCTAGAAATGGAAGGTCCAACATCTCACTTACAGACCGAGGTGGCAGCCTGAGGTGAGTCTACTCCTCTGTATGCTCATGACAGCCAAAGAGAGTAGCTCTTTTAAATATTTACATCATGCACCATTCCCTAGATGGTAAGATAGCTTTCAACACTGTGGAGTGGGCTAGTGTCCATAACAATAAATAATAAAGAATTAAATATACCCTGAACTAGAATAGAAGAACAAATATTTCAATAGTGAGATATTCACAGATGACACTGTGACCTGTAGTGAGAGTAGGTTCTGGTTCAGGTTCAGGTTCAGGTAGGGAGGTAGGGAGTAGGGAGCAGGTGGAGGAGAACCTTGAGAGGTGGCGGTATGCACTGGAGAGAAGAGGAATGAAAGTCAGTAGAAGCAAGACAGAATACATGTGTGTGAATGAGAGGGAAGCAGGTGTAACGGTAAAGATGCAAAGAGTAGAGGAAGTGAAGGTTGATGAGTTTAAATACCTGGGGTCAACCATCCAAAGCAATGGACAATACACAAGAGAGGTGAAGATGAGAGTGGAGGCAGGGTGGAGTGGGTGGAGACGAGTGTCATGGGTGATTTGTGACAGAAGGATAGCAGTAAGAGTAAAATGAAAGATTTTCAAGACAATAATGAGACCTGCTATGATGTATGGTTTGGAGACAAAGGCACTGACAAAAATACAAGAGGTGGAGCTTGAGGTGGCAGAGTTGAAGATGATAAGATACTCATTGGAAGTGACTAGGAGGGACAGAATTAGAAATGAGTATATCAGAGGGACAGCTCAACCTGAATGAATCAGGAATTCTATCCCTCCTTTGCCACGTAAACTAAAGTCACATTTCAGTGTTACTTCCAAAGAATCTCCCCCCCCCCCCAAAAAAAGGAGACAGACCTTTTTTGTACAGCATGCTAACAGAATAATAAATACTAGCTCTACTAATGTTTTATTATCTGTGAACAATCTTAAAAATGGACTGTTCCCAAAAGTACCCCCTGTGGATCGCTGCCTTATCGTAGTGGAAGTTGTTTGTGTGCCCTAATGATCCTAGGAGGGATGCTGCTGGTAAGGTCTCCCAAGGCAAACTGGTACTGGATGAAGGTCCAGAACAAGAGCGGTTCTGTGGATCTCAGTGAAAAAATTACAAGAAGGATCCAGTGTACCCAAAGGAGGCATGTGGTTCCACCCTCCAGTTTTCTCACCACTTGAAGGAGGGATCATGGACATCATGGTACTATGTGATCAGGCGGCAGTCTGGGCTACTCTGCTTTGACTACTGTCCCCATGACCCAGACCCCCGGATAAGCAGAAGAAGATGGATGGATGGATGGATATTCCCTCAATGCATATCAATGAAATCTAAAGTGACTGAGTAGACCAAAATACAGTTTTTCTTCATAAATGAGCTCAAGTAAGAGTAACAATAAAGCTACACAGTAAAGTACAATTTATTAAAAAAAGCAACCTGAGTAGTGTACATGTGACTGAGAAAATTGAAGTAGTTACCACCACCACTATAAATGCTGCCCACTGCTAAAAACCGAATTTTGAAAGGAATACATCTTGAAAAAGGTTTATGGAAATGCATGAGTCCTATTTCCATCCAGTAAAGGAGAACAAAGTCAGCACAAGTGCAATTATGTACTTTATAAATAAACCAACAAATATTAACCAGATTCCTGACATCCTGCCTAGCTCTGTCTTAGTGTAGTGTGGTCTTAAGTGGTTGGACCAGTGAGTTCTGTCCCGCGGCCCATCCGAGGCTGGTTCCTAATCCAGTTAGAGCTCAGGGGGCCTGGCGTTTCCCGTCCTTGCTGAGCAGGCTGTGCTAAATGAGGTTTTTACTTGCCCTGAGGAGACCAACTTTAATGGACCTTGGTTAATGAATACATAAAAAAGAGAGGCAGGCCTGAGCAGTGAAGGCTGCATGGATGAGAAGGAAGAACAGTGGTAGTAACAGGTGAGGCAATCAGTCAATCCACTGATCAATCAAATGTCACAGTGTGATCCTAGGTACAGGAAATTCAACAAAATTACTGAATTAAAGATGATAGAGACAACACTGTGACCTCCTGGTCAGTAGGTGTCACACTTATTCTTGCCCCACTATGATACTGTACTACTTGGTAGAGACAAACATCAACCTACTGTATAGTGCATGGAATCTTAGTTATTTAGTGATTATGAGCCAGCACGTCAAGCAAAGACTGTTTTATGGTATGAACTTAATGGACCTCTTGTACAACACAGAGGGATTTACTTCCACATTCCGGTCCTGTAGCAGCTCAAGTTCCGGTTCCATTATATTTGCCCATTCCCTGGTGCTTTCTCATCAATAAATCAATCTTATCACTTTTACTTATCATTGTACATATTGGAAATAGTGTACGGGCAGATGATTTTTTCTTTATAAAGTTGGTGTTTCACATTTTAATCATTTTTGTAACCATACTGGGCCGTTTAAAAGTTCACCTTGATAGCTCAGCATAGCACAGCCATTGTGTTGTTTACAGTATGTCTTTGCCATTCCAAATACCACTGCATGGGCTGTAACAAACCTGTGAAACTCACCAAAACATACAGTGGTGTGAAAAAGTGTTTGCCCCCTTCCTGATTTCTCATTTTTTTGTATGTTTGTCACACTTAAATGTTTCAGATCATCAAACAAATTTAAATGTTAGACAAAGATAACACAAGTAAACACAAAATGCAGTTTTTATTTGAAGGTGTTTATTATTAAGGGTTAAAAAAAATCCAAACCTACATGGCCCTGTGTGAAAAAGTGACACCCCCCCCCCCCATTAAAACATAAATTAACTGTGGTTTATCACATCTTTGGAAAACTGAGTTCAATTTTCCAGCCATTTCTAAAGCTTTGGGACTCCAGCGAACCACAGTGAGAGCCATAATCCACAAATGGTGAACCTTCCCAGAAGTGGCTGGCCAACCAAAATTACTCCAAGAGCCCAGTGACGACTCATCCAAGAGGTCACACAAGACCCCACAACAACATCCAAAGAACTGCAGGCCTCACTTGCCTCAGTTAAGCTTAGTGATCATGATTCCACTATCAGAAAGAGACTGGGCAAAAATGGCCTGCATGGCAGAGTTCCAAGACAAAAATCACTGCTGAGCCAAAAGAACATAAAGGCTCGTCTCAGTTTTGCCAGAAAACATCTTGATGATCCCTAAGACTTTTGGGAAAATACTCTGTGGACTGACGGGACAAAAGTTGAAGTTTTTGGAAGGTGTGTGTCCCATTAAATCCGGTGTAAAAGTAACACAGCATTTCAGAAAAGGAACATCATGCGAGCAGTAAAATATGGTGATGGTAGTGTGATGGTCTGGGGTTGTTTTGCTGCTTCAGGACCTGGAAGACTTGCTGTGGTAAATGGAACCATGAATTCTGCTGTCTAACAAAAAACCCTGAAGAAGAATGTCCGGTCATCTGTTTGTGACCTCAAGCTGAAGCGCACTTGGGTTCTGCAGCAGAACAATGATCCAAAACACACCAGCAAGTCCACCTCTGAATGGCTTAAGAAAAATAAAATGAAGACTATGGAGTGGCCTAATCAAAGTCCTGGCCTGAATCTGATTGAAATGCTTTGTTCATGCTTGAAAACCCTCCAATGTGGCTGAATTACAACAATTCTGCAAAGATGAGTGGGCCAAAATTCCTCCTCTGTAAAAGACTCATTGCCAGTTATCACAAACGCTTAATTGCAGTTGTTGCTGCTAAGGCGCATGCGCACGCTGGGCGCATGCGCACGCAGCGACCAGCAGCTTGGTGATATAGTGCGTGTGTGCGTGTGTGTGTTTTTTGTACTTTTTTTACGTTTTTAGAAAATCCTCTGTGTCGTTTCTGCCCTGGAGCGTTGGTGGAATATATGGCGAACAGCTCCCTGGTATCTGCAACATGGATTTCCTGTCATATCTCGCACTACTGCTTTCTGTGCTGTGGCTCTTTGTCTCTGAGGTAAACGCGTTCGGCTCCATGGCGAGCAGAATAGCGGGCAGAATACAATATTCCAGGGACATGTTGCTGCGCTTTAACACAGCTGGTGCAGAGTCTCTGATTGCGCCCAGATTTCAGCTGCCGGACTTTATTTTGAGAGACGGACACAGCGGTGAAAAAAGAAGTGGCAGGAGGAAGCGTGGAAGACGTGGAGGTGTGAAATTGCGCCTTAGGAGACGTCAGTTTGGTAACATTCCTCTTCCTTCGATCATTTTTGGGAATGCACAGTCTGTGAGAAACAAGGTGGAGGAAATTCAAGGCAACGTACGTTACCAGAAGGATTTTAAGAACTGCTGCGTCATGGCTTTCACTGAATCTTGGCTTACTGCGCATGATCGAGACGCAGACCTGTGGATTGACGGCTTTGGAGCTCCGCTGCGCTCGGATCGGCAGGAAGAGGTAACGGGGAAACGTCAGGGGGGCGGAGTATGTTTATACATTAATAAGCAGTACTGCACATCTGTCACGGTCAGAGAGCGCATCTGTACACCCCATGTGGAGCTGCTGTCTGTGTCGCTTCGCCCCTTTTATTTGCCTCGAGAGTTTCCCCAACTTTTCATCACAGTTGTGTATATTCATCCGAGGGCAGACGCTGACTCCGCCTCCAGCACCATCTCTGACGTGGTGCAGCGGCTGCAGTCAATTTCTCCAGAGGCGCCAAACTTCATTCTTGGGGATTTTAACCATGTTTCTTTAAAGAAGACACTTAAAAACTTTCATCAGTATGTCTCCTGCCCAACCAGGCGAAAAAAGACATTGGACCTGTGCTATGGATCCATAGAGAGGGCCTATAAATCACTCCCCCTTCCTCCTTTAGGATCATCAGATCACAACTGTGTTCATTTGCTGCCCACATATAAAACTGCTCTCAGAAGAGGCAAGGTGGAGATGAGAGACATTGATGTGTGGACAAAAGATTCAGAGCACAGCCTCCAGGAATGCTTTGACTGTACAGACTGGAAGATGTTCATAATGGCCTGCGGGGATGATTTGGACTCTCTGGCTGAGCTCACATGCTCATACATGGCTCACTGTCAAAATAAGTTTGTTCCACGTAAACGTGTCAAAATATATCCCAACAACAAACCATGGGTTACTAAATCAGTTAAATCCTGCTTACAGAGGAAAGCACTTGCCTTTAAACAGGGGTCTGTTTCTGCACTACAGGTTGCCACTAAGGAGCTAAAGGCCGAAATTTTAAGAGCAAAACAGAATTATAAATCAGAATTGGAAAGCAAGATGGCAGCAAATAAACTTGGTTCGGCCTGGGCCAGTATGAAAAAAATTGCAGGCCTTCAGAGCACAGAGCGCAGTAATCGTGTGTTTTTAGATGGTTTTAGTTCAGACACAGAGCTGGCTAATGCTCTTAATTGTTTTTATGGTCGTTTTGACTCCTTTGATTTTAGCACAGAAATCCAAGATTTGAAACAGAAACTCAAAGACAATCAGCACTTTAATATTGAGATGCAGGATGTTGAAAGGGAGTTCCGCGCTGTAAAAGTGAACAAAAGTCAGGGCCCTGATAATATATGTGGACGCCTGGTAAAGTCCTGTGCACATGAACTGAGTCCTATATTTCACTACATTTTCAATAAGTCCTTACAGACACAACATGTGCCTAAGATCTGGAAAGATGCCGTGGTTGTTCCCGTTCCAAAATCCAGCTGTCCTAAAACGGTAAATGACTTTAGACCAGTTGCTTTGACTTCAATTTTAATGAAAATTTTTGAAAAACTGGTCAGATGTGAGGTCCTAAAGCAGACTGAACATGCATTGGATCCTCTGCAGTTTGCCTATAGGCCTCACAGAGGAGTGGAGGATGCCACTGTCACTCTGTTTAACATGCTTTTTAAACATCTGGATTTTAATGGGACACACGCCAGGCTTTTATTTGTGGACTTTTCTTCTGCCTTTAATACAATCCAACCTCATATTTTAGTTGAAAGGCTCCTGCAACAATTTGATTTAAGCAATAATCTGGTGGGTTGGATTCTGGATTTCTTAACCAACAGGACGCAGAGAGTAAGGGTCAATGGTACATTGTCTGACCTAAAGTGCTCTTCTACTGGCTCTCCTCAGGGGTGTGTGTTGTCACCACTACTCTTCATCCTGTACACAAACATGTGTCGGAGCAGACATGACAACAGACACATTATAAAGTATGCTGATGACTCAGTCATTGTCAGTCTCCTCCAGGATGGTGAGAGTGGCCACGGCCCAGTAGTTGATGACTTTGTTCACTGGTGTGAGGATTCCTACCTGCAGCTGAATACAACAAAAACGAAAGATATGATTATTGACTTTAGGAGGAAAACTCCCAGGCACAAAGTCACCATACTAAAAGGCCAGACCACCGAATGTGTACAATCGTACAAATATCTTGGGACGATTATTGATAGTGGATTGAACTTTGAGGTGAACTGTGAAAGGGTGTGCAAAAAGGGTCAGCAAAATTTGCATTGTTTGAGGAAACTTGCACGCTTCCAAATTGACCGAACCATAATGACTATGTTCTATCGGGCTTTTATTGAATCTGTTTTATCCTTTTCTTTAATGTCATGGTTTGGTCAGATAAAACTGAAACAGAGGAAATCCTTGGATCAGGTAGTCAGATGGTCCAGTCGTTTGCTTGGTGAGTCACAGCTGAGCCTGACATCCCTGTACACCAGACAAGTACAGAGGATGGCCGACTCGATTTTAAATGATGACTCCCACCCTTTGCACTGCAACTTTCAGCTTCTTCCCTCCAGACGGAGGTTTGCTGTCCCAAAAAGTAGAACCCAGCGCTACAAAAACAGCTTTGTCCCTGCTGCTGTCAAAGAGTTGAACAAGCTATAAAAATTATATTGTACATATTTTATATTTACCTATTTTGTAAGATGTGTGCCTGTGTTTGTGTCTATGTTGAATGTAATTGTGGCTTGTAAATATGGATGTCACCAACTGCAAAACAAATCTACCTACGGGTACAAATAAAGTAACCTGAACCTGAACCTGAAGGGTGGCCCAACCAGTTATTAGGTTTCGGGGACAATCACTTTTTCACACAGAGCCATGTAGGTTTGAATTTTTTTCCCCTTAGTAATAAACACCTTCATTTAAAAACTCCATTTTGTGTCTACTTGTGTTATCTTTGTCTAATATTTAAATTTGTTTGATGATCTGAAACATTTAGGTGTGACAAACATACCAAAAAATGAGAAATCAGGAAGCGGGCAAATACTTTTTCACACCACTGTATGTCTGACACCCAGCTGTTACAGGACTTGTTTTAATATTGCTTTGTGTATGCAGAATCCCTCGGTTATTGCTGTTACCATTACAGCTATTGATATTAGTCTAGTTAGCTTCCATTTGCTAGTGTGTCATTTATTCACAGAATAGAATAGAATAGAATAAGTTTTACTGTCATTGTACAGTTGTATAGTACAACGAAATTGTGGGTGCTCCACCAGGATACTGTGCAATAAAGTAAGAGAGAAGGATTAGATAAAACACGGTTACAGAACACAGGATTAAACACATGACTGAAATAAAAACAGCCAACGATTCTGGTCGGTTATCCCTGGCCACAGTGGTCTGGAAAGCAGCTGCCCGTGAGACTGCTGGGTCATGATCCTCAGTCCGCTGGCAGCACCGACAGTCCTCCACAGCACAGTGTCATGGGGCATGTGCAGGGCAGTGGCGCACAACGTGGCCTGGCTCCCCACAGCGGAAGCATCCCTCCTCGCATCGCTGTGGCACTATTGCTGGCCATGCAGCTGTGGCCTGGCGCAGCAACTCCTCACCCTCGCTATCAGCTGCGGCCTGGAAAACTCTATGCCTTGGTGATGAAACATCAGCCGCTGACTCCAGCATGGGCTCTACATGCTTCGCCTCTGCCACGGCCATCTCCCAGCTGCTTGCGGCATGAATCCGGACGTGTTGTCAGAGCCGGGCTGGATTGAGCCCTCAGATGAAACTCTGGAGGGCGAGCTTCTTCACTGCCTCTGGCTCCAAGTCCAGGTAGCCGCGTTGTGTCAGCAGCCAGACATCTGCTGTATAGGCCCCCAGACTTTCTTGATCACGTCGCCAGTGGCTGGCTAGCTGTTCCCGGATGTGGTCAGTGTGGATCGGCCTCCTGAACCACCTCCGAAGTGCTTCCTGTAACGCTGGCCACCTGTGAGGTTCCTCAGGCCAGAGATTGGACAGCGTGCAGAGAGCTCCACCCTCCAGAGCCAGTACAACTTGCACAGCTGTCTCTTCAAGTGTCCAGCCATTGAACATGGCGGCCAGCTCAACCTGGATGAGTTAGTCATCGAGCGAGGTTTTGCCACTAAAGCAGGCAAGCTTGACCCGCTGGCGGGTCGGTGTTCCTGGGGTTGGGATGATCACCCCCATGCTGATCACTGCCCTCGGCTGCAGTGGGATTGCTGCCTCATAATTCCCCTGCTGGGGCTTCACTGCCCTCGGCTGCAGTGGGATTGCTGGCTCGTAGTTCCCTTGCTGGCGCTCCTGGTCGTGCCTTGAAAAAGGCAGGACATGGGACGTACTTGCTCCGTCTGGTTCAGTTCCCCATTCTTTGCAGCGAGCAGCTCTGGCGACTGGCATGTATGCTCTGCCGTCAGCTTCCATCTGAGCGATGAGCTGTTTGAGTCATTGAATCTCTGCCTCGGTTCTTGCTCAACTCTCAACGTTCCACTTCTGACACCAGTGTGACTGAATCGTGCATGGACTCAAATGAACGTGAATGAGCTCGTGCAAAGACTTTGCAAAGTACATGTCCATTACACAGCTCTATTACAGCCCATGCATGGGTATTTGGAATGGCAGAGACATAAACAACTAGAGTTGCCAACTGTCCCATTTTAGCCAGGATGTCCCATTTATTGGGCTAAATATGTTTGTCTCGAGTGGGATGTGTTGTCCCTTATATTCAAGGCTGCCTTAATGAATGGGCTGGGCTGAAGCCCAGGGGCCTATGAAGATCAAGGGCTATCATGAGCCAGCGAAAAAGATCACATTGTTGTTAATTGGTCAAATTCTATGTCCATCACTTGATATTCATGTGTGGCTACTGACTGGTCTAATTTACAAGTGCTCCATGTGGGTACCACATAACAATAGCCTATCAGAGGATTCGTTTTGACATATGACTATGCATGTCATGGTAGCCCTCGCGGGCTACCAATAAGACGCACACAAGTCCACCAGTGAGTTTTAGTGAGTTTTATTACGGTGAAAGGGTGTTTACACAAGCTGCTGAGCAGATGACAGAGTCCTTGCAGAACAGGAAGCATAGGCAATACAACACACTACGGGTCCAGGGCAGGAAACAGTCACACACAGACAAGCTAGACAGTAATTGCACCTGGACTGCTAAAGCAGGGACTTACAGCACCAATTACACCGGAGGAAATAAGGCTATACAGCTCACTTACTATGCCGGTGAAAAGACGGTCAAGCCCTTAGGCAGCCGAGGTGAAGATAGTCCAGGCGTCCGTGACGATGGGTGAACAAAATAACGATCAGTAATGTGACCATTAGCGATCAGACACTGCTGCGTCGTAATGACGCTAGCACACAGCTTAAATAACCAGGGACTGATGACAGATGACATACAGCTGACCGACCGTTGACAGGCGGAAACCCCTCCGAGCACTTTCACAATAAGAGCCCGGAGAGGCCAAAATACCGCCCGCAGCTGTCAAGGCCGGCAGCGAGACATAACTTTAACCCGAGCGCGATCAGAACCGACGCTCGGGTCATGACAGTACCCTCCCTCCACGGGCGGACTCCGGACGCCCCAAGGGACCACCCTGCCCCCCCCCCGCCCCCCCAGGGTGGGAGGTAGGGGGGACAGGTAAGGAGGGAGAGAAACCAACCAACAAAAACAAGACAAGACCAAACAAGAAATACATACAAACACATGACTCACGGGGAAAAAAAACAAGACTAAGACCAGAGGAAAAAAAACATACAGGAAATACATGACTCTAGGGAAAAAAAACAAGACTAAGACCAGACAAAAAAACCATACAGGAAATACATGACTCTGGGGAAAAAACAACAAGACAAAACAAGGCTATGACAAGACTAAGACTCAATACAGGAAAAGAAAACAAGACAAAAAAAAATGCTCTAACTTGACTATGGCAAGGACTCACAAGGAAAAAAAAACAAGAGACAAAAAATGCTCTAACATGACTAAGGCAAAGACTCACAAGGTAACAAGAGGCAATCAAAAAATAACTCAGACTTAACTAAGACTATGACATACAAAGAAACAAGGGGTAAACAAAAATAGCTCGGACTTAACTGTGATCAAGACTGAGACTTTGGCTACAACAAAAAAACAAGAGGCAATCTAAAATTGCTCAGACCAGACTAAGACTATGACTAGGAAACAAAACAAAAAACAAGAGGCAATCTAAAATTGCACAGACCTGACTAAGACTATGACTTGGAAACAAGAAAAAACAAGAGGCAATCTAAAATTGCTCAGACCTGACTAAGACTATGACAAAACAAAGAAACACTAGACAATTAAAAAAATTGCTCAAACTTGACCTGACTAAGACTATGACTTGGAAACAAGGAAAAAAAACAAGAGGCAATCTAAAATTGCTCAGACCTGACTAAGACTATGACAAACAAGAGGCAATCTAAAATTGCTCAGACCAGACTAGGACTATGACAAACAAGAAAAAACAAGAGGCAATCTAAAATTGCTCAGACCTGACTAAGACTATGACTTGGAAACAAGGAAAAAACAAGAGGCAATCTAAAATTGCTCAGACCTGACTAAGACTATGACTTTGAAAACACAACAAAAAATTACAAGAAGTACAAGACAAGGATTGGCACCATAAGGGCCCACAGAAAATCCCACAGTACATGAAACAGTCAGGTGGCCTGCCCCAGTCCCATGCCCCCAGGAAAACGTCCTCTGGTGGCCGAACCAGGTCACCCCGTAACCCACACAGTTTGTTGGGTGGCCAACCCAAGATGCCGAACGCTCCAAGCAGTTCCTCGGGTGGCCGACCCGCATACCACAACCAGCAGGACCATGGAGGGATTGCGTGCAGCCGCTCACCTGAAAACAACAAAACAGGAGAGCGCCGATCTGTCAAACAAACCCCACTAATGGCCCCCAGCTGGTGGTTCCTGAGAGGGGGACAACCAAAACCCTGGGCCCCCTCGAATCCTGATTGGGTCACCGCTGCACCCACGTTGGACCCCGACTGGGTCACCTCGGCCCATACGTCGGACCCCGACTGGGTCAGGACGGGTCCCGACTGGGTCACCGCTGCACCCACGTTGGACCCCGACTGGGTCACCTCGGCCCATACGTCGGACCCCGACTGGGTCAGGACGGGCCCAAAATGGGTCACCGCTGCACCCACATTGGACCCCAACTGGGTCTCCTTGGACCACACGTCGGACCCCGACCGGGTCACCTTGGCCCAAACGACGGACCCCGACCGGGTCTCCTCGGCCCAAATGACGGATCCCGACCGGGTCTCCTTGGCCCAAACGACGGACCCCGACCGGGTCAGGACTGCTCCGGTGACGACCTCCATCTCCGAACCTGGAACCCCCGGTCCCGTGACCTTGACTGGCTCCGGACCGGCAACGCTGTGGAGGTGCTCAGAACACAAGGAAGAACCGGGATCAGTTCCACCGGCAGCGACAGAGCCCAGCGAGACGAGCTCGGGTGCAGCGGCCGGCTGCCCCTCACTCGCCTCCCCATGAGGCAGGCAAAAATGCTCTAACACACCATACAGGAAAACAAGAAAGAGCACTTGCCTGCACTCGGGCTCTGGAGCCGTCCAGGACTTCGTCGATCCAGGTTCATGAAGATGCTCGTCGTCGGGCTCCCACTCGGCTGTGTCGGGTTCCACAACCGGCCTGATGGTCTCTGCAGCTGGATCCTCATGCGAAGACGTCCATGCCAATAACCCGTATGGCGTGGAGGCAGAGGACCCTGCACCTGCTGACTCGGGCTGCATCCCTGAAGAACCTTGGGGACGCTCTATCGTCGGCTCTGGCTCTTCACTGCAGTCCGTTCTCCTCCTCTGTCCAAAACAAGGCTACAAGACCGGAATGTCTCCCAGAGCTGCAGGCCTCCCCCTCGTTCGCCGGCGTGGGACTGACGCCGAGGACCGCTCCGCAGGAGGAGACACAGAGGCAGCAGGTTTAATATAAATAGCTACAGCTGGGGAAGGAAACTCAGGGAGCTGCGGACCCTGAGCTTCACCCCCAGGATTCAGACAAGACAGATCACTATTACTACAAGGAAAGTGAACTTGGACTTGCCTGTCTCCCGGGGGGAGGATGTTATCAGCTGTAGCGAACGTTGCTCCTTCCTTCGCTCGCTGAATGCTGAAAAACCCAAGAACGGAGCCCACCGGCGCAGGACTCGGCTCACACTCAGCAGCTGGCTGGTTGAGGGGGTCATCCCGGCGGCCCGGAACTGGATCTGGAGCTGGAGCTTGCCGAAGATGCGCCCGGCCGTGACGCCGACGCCTTCGCCGGCCCCCAGATGGTGCGAACTCCCGAAAAGGATCCCTAGGCGAAAAACAGGTGTGCCTCTTCACCTGCTCCATGCCACGTTCCTCCTCCATTAACAGGAACAGTTCGCGTTGGGCAGCGATGTCCTCCCTCCTAACGTCGACTTCCGGGTGGTTGGCGAAGCAGGGAGAGAGGTTACAGAGCACATCTTCGGCGGCGTCCAGGTACCAATGTATGCCAGGGTCGTAGTCCAACATGGAAGCGGAGATGAGTAACTCATCTACCGCTTCCAAGACACACGTCAGCACGTGACTCCTCGGTGACGGCATTCCTCGCATACACAGGTCCCAGACAGGAAAAACAACGTCCAAAACTCAACTCACTGGTGAAAAAGCGTCTCAAAATGGCGTCACCGTAAAACGCTGTTTGGGCAGCAGTGTACTGTCATGGTAGCCCTCGCGGGCTACCAATAAGACGCACACAAGTCCACCAGTGAGTTTTAGTGAGTTTTATTACGGTGAAAGGGTGTTTACACAAGCTGCTGAGCAGATGACAGAGTCCTTGCAGAACAGGAAGCATAGGCAATACAACACACTACGGGTCCAGGGCAGGAAACAGTCACACACAGACAAGCTAGGTAGTAATTGCACCTGGACTGCTAAAGCAGGGACTTACAGTACCAATTACACCAGAGGAAATAAGGCTATACAGCTCACTTACTATGCCGGTGAAAAGACGGTCAAGCCCTTAGGCAGCCGAGGTGAAGATAGTCCAGGCATCCGTGACGATGGGTGAACAAAATAACGATCAGTAATGTGACCATTAGCGATCAGACACTGCTGCATCGTAATGATGCTTGCATACAGCTTAAATAACCAGGGACTGATGACAGATGACATACAGCTGACCGACCGTTGACAGGCGGAAACCCCTCCGAGCACTTTCACAATAAGAGCCCGGAGAGGCCAAAATACCGCCCGCAGCTGTCAAGGCCGGCAGCGAGACATAACTTTAACCCGAGCGCGATCAGAACCGACGCTCGGGTCATGACAATGCAAGCACCAGTGAGAGGTAAGAAGTAATTAGCTTGGTCAAAATGTCTGGAAAAAAGTTTGAAAGTGGAGCTCATAAAATTATTGAGAGGAAAAGAGCTTAGGAAAAACGAATTGCTCAAAAAATCCCGAAGCGTGAAGAATTTTTCTAAGCTGGAGCATCAAGTGGAAGAGGCTGCTAATTACTGCGGAGGAGACAGATGGGCCGGTAAAGCACTCACCTGGAGGAGAAGAGCATAGGGAGAAGAAAGGCCATGATTGCTTACATCAGACAGCTGTGCGTGGGACAGTAAAAAGTAGATTGGATCAAGCATGCATCCACAGAGTATGACGATATTCATGAGTTGGACTTAAAGGACATAATGGATTTTTCTTTAAAGAAGGCTAGATGAAAGAATTTCTAAAAACACAAGACATGCTATTTGCAGTGCTTTCCAGCCACCTGTGCAGGCTTTCCATTGCTGCTGGTGTGTATTGCTTGAATCAGGAATATTTCACTGATGTAATTTTATGCAGAAGGCTGTCATCTGTCACACTGTAAAAAGGGAAATCTCAGTAGAGATTAAATATAAAATATCCTAAATCAAGACTTTATGCTTGTTTTTCTCTCGCAAGATAATTTTGACAAGAATTTCTTTTTGTTGTGCAGTTTTCTGTAAGATTTTACTTGCTTTACGAAAGTTTTTACTTGTTTTAAGCAATTTAATCTTACTTTGTGGGCAGATATTTTTTTCAAATTTTAACTAGGATTATCAATTGCCAGAATTTTTTTTGTTTATTTTACATAAAATTATCTGCACATAAACTGCACAGCAAGAATAAATATCTTGTCAGACAAAAAAACAAGCATAAACAGCTTTAATTTCTTTCATTTTACTTATATTTGACTTTTTGCAGTGTAGTTGTGTTTTCTAGCTCAAAGTTGCATTATTTCTCAGAGGGAACAAAAAATGAGGCCATAGTGGCTCAGGAGGTAGAGCAGGTCAACCAATAGCTGGAGGGTTGGCGGTTCGAATCCCACTCCCCCCACCTTGCTGTTGTGTCCTTGGGCAAGACACTTTACCCACCTTGCCTCCAGTGTGTTCATGGTTCATGATGCTGATGTATGAATGTGAATAAATGTTCAGTGGTGGTTGGAGAGGCTGTTGGCATGGATTGGCAGCCGTGCTTCCATCAGCCTGCCTCAGGGCAGCTGTGGCTACAGAGGTAGCTTACCACTATCATTGTCTGTGGAGTGAATGAATAATGGACTCACTGTAAAGTGTCTTTGGATGTCATGAAAAGTGCCATATAAATGCAATCAATTATTAAAAACATAGCTATTACACATTTTTAAAGTGAGATTCTGTATTCTGTAACATCTGAAATTTCTAGGTATACAGTGTGGTATTTTTTTTTTCATTGCAATATTGAGCATAACATTGAAAATCAGGATTTTCTAAGGTATTAGCAAGGCAAAAAAAGATCACAGTATTATAACAACACTAATGTCCACATTGTGGCACCGAGCAATAGTTAAAATCCTCTGTCCCTTATTTGGCTATGAGAAAGTTGGCAACCCTATGAACAACATGATAGGTGTGCTATGCTAAGCTAACTGGGCGAACTAGTAAACGACTCACTATAGTTACAAAAGTGATCAAAATTTGAAACATGAACTTTATAAGGAAAAAACAACCTTCCCATATACTATTTCCGGTATGTACATTAATGATGAGCAAAAGTGATAAAATCGATTTACTGATGAGAAAGCACCAGGGAATGGGAAAATAATAATGGAACTGCAGCTGGCTGTGGTCTGGAATGCAGAAACAGGTCACTTTACATTGTGCAAGAGGTCCATATGAGGTGAAGAAACGTGACAGTTAGTTATGCTCTTGGCTGTGACATCCTTACCAGCCAGCATAGTCTCATCATCCCACTGCTCAAATGTAAATATGATTATTTTGGACCCGTAGAAGTTAAAAAAAAAATAATAATCATTGTGTTGATATACTGTGTTTTGGGGAAAAAGTTCATGAAAATACAATCCAGTACACCTATACAGTATATCGGAAACAATAATGTTACAATAAATAATAATATAAGTCCAATAAATAGTTCAGTAATGCGGGAACGCTCAACCTAACTAACAAACACCAAGGCGACAGGGCACTTCCCTTTTTCCCACTATGGGAGAAAAAAAACTATTGTGTGTATGAATGTATATATAAACTGTGGCTGCTTGTAACCCTTTGGTAGTTAGAAAATAGCTCCATGTACAAAACTGCACTCATTCTCCCTTCACATATGCACTCACAAACAGCTCTCCACCACTCCACCTTTTCCCACTAGGTCCATGGGATGGGCAGCAGGGAAATGAAGTAAAACACACACACACACACTATGCACATAGTATTTATTAAAAAAAAAAACTCCACAGTGATAGTACAGCGCCATTCAGGCCTCTGTTCTTCTACCTCCATCAAAGCTGTCAATCTCAGGGCATTTCTCATTGCCCCCCTCCACCCCCAGCCCGAGACCCCAACCCACCTTTAAAGGCCTGGAATATTTGGTTCTGTCTGTTGCCATGGGAACCATCCAGATGTTGGCCTCTGATTAGCCGGCGACGGTCAAATGAAATCAGAAGAGGTGTGATAAGATCGTCGGGCGACAAAAAAACTAGGAGAGTGGTAGCCACAAGCAAGGGGGGGGGGGGGGGTTACTAGGAAGTCATAGAAAAACGGGGAGGCAAGCATTAGGATGGCATTCACACACATTTTCACACTTGAATGTTAGTCATTGGGTAGCTCACTTTTTTTTTTTACCCAAATTCTTCAATTTAAATCAGTGTAATTTAGACCTTTTGCTGAACTCCAACTCAGTTTTCACCCTCCAATGTTTTTTGTTTTTCTCAATGAGAATGTGTCATTCATATGACTTTTTACTTTTGTGACTTTACAGTGAATGCCTGGCTTTCACACTGTAGGTTCTGACAAGGACTAAATAAGCACATTCATTATTTTAAACAAACTCCAAACACATCACTTCTCTCCTTCCCTATATGTGTCCCACAAGTACAGTATCTAATCGCATCCAAACTCCCATTTCCTGTCAATGAAATTACATTTAACATTTCCCTCTAGGTCCTTGTCCAAAGTGACCCCAAACTCACTGGGACTGATAAGGGTGCTAACTAGGTAAAAGCTGAAGCACTTCCTAGTGTTCAATGACTGAAAAGAGCTACAATGAGGGGAAGCTCGGCCCTCCCCCTGCTCACTCCATTTATCAATAAACCCTTGCAATCAGATCAGCACTGCTTTAAATGGAAGACTTGATGGCAGCAGGCTGCATTAGCTGCTGGTGTTCTCACAATCGGATTAGATGGAGACAGTGACAGATTCCAGTTAAACAGGCAGGTAACGCAAACACAAAGCAAATACTAGGCTAAATATAAAAGCTGTGAAAGAAGTATATATGCAATATGAAGTTAAGGCTGTACTAAGAAGGGCATGGTCATGAATGGTCATGCACTGTCACACATACAGGCAGGACCTCTTGTGGCCATTTGTAGAGCTAACTGGACAGTCAGTGGCAGATGTCAATGTTGAGAAGTCAGCCTCTTGATGTTTCCAAGTTGTTGGGTAGTCATTCTGGCTATATTACCAGCTTCTTTGGGGCAAAGGTCATGCATGCCTCAAAGCTACTTTATGTGTCAGTGTGCACACACAGACGTGTGTATGTTTGTTTTTGTGTGCTGATGTAGGTATCAGTGATTTATGAAAGTGAAACGACTCCCTCTCTCTCCCCCTCTAATGACTCTGCTGCTTTGAGCAGCAGACCTTTGTGGTCATCTAATTACCACAAATTGTTTTTATTTAAACAATGGTGTGCTTTTCTGTTGTGCAACAGCCTGACATGAGAACCTGGCAACAAGATGCTAAGCACAATGGTGAAAGCCATAAAAATGAGTAGCTAAGAGCTCTTTTAATGGGTGGCTGGTCCTTCTCAAGACTAACGGTAAAGAGAATAGTAAGTCACTGTTCTTATCAGGTAAATTAAACCTCTGCAATGCAAAGCAGTGGTAGGGCTATATGAGAATGCATGTGTGAAGTGGTGACTGGAAACTCTGCTCCTTATCACAGTGCTAGACAGAATGGAGTGAGATTGTACTTAACAGATTCAGGCGGTCAGTGAAGCCCAACACCTGGACAGAGAGAATAAGTTGAGGGGACTCATATGTCAGCTTACAGTGGAGTCAGCTTAGCCTTCACAGTGGTAAAATGTTCTGTAAGAAGGCAGGCTGCATTCAGATTGCAATTTATGCATCTTTTGTAATCAAAAACTTCAGAAGTTTTACAATTTTACTTAATGAAATGCTGTGAAAAAGTATTTGCCCCTTCCTGATTTCTTATATTTTTGCATATTTGTCAAACTTAAATGTCTCAGATCATCAAACAAATTTTAATATTAGACAAAGATAACCTGAGTAAATACAAAATGCTGTTTTTGATGATGATTTGGATGATCGAAGGATCAGCGGTTTGATTCCCGCTCTGTCTGTAGTTTGCATGTCAAAGTGTCCTTGAGCAAGACGCTGAACCCCCAGTTGTTCCTGCTGGGTCAGGCCAGTGCCAATGCATGGCAGCTCCACTGCCCTCAGTGTGTGAATGGGTGGATAGCAGGATCTGTAAAGTGCTTTGGTCATCCAAAGATGAGTTAAAAAGCGCTATGTAAGTGAACGCCATTTACCATGATTTTATTTATTAAGGGAAAAAAGCTATCCAAACCTACCTGACTCTGTGTGAAAAAGTAATTGTCCCTTAAGCCTAATAACTGGTTGTGCCACTCTTGGCAGCAACAACTGCAATCAAGTGTTTTGTGGGTAACCCCCACAACATACTGGGACAAGCAGAGCGCTCAGCTGAAGCAATTAGCAGAACAATGAGATGTGTGTATTGAGATCAATAGGCAGCTTCTCTTTGCTCCTTCCTGCCAGTATCCTGCTGCTGATATGTGTGATTCAAATGCAGGTGTTCATGCCTTCCTGCCCTGTACTGTGATGCAAATGTCCCATGCCTTCCTGCAGTTACTGTGATGTTAATGTGCCATTCATGCATTGTCTGTAGTGGGGTATTTAAACTGCATATCGCTCTGTAACTCTCTCTCTCTCTGACTACTGCTTCTGACTACACGCATTGCCTATCTGCTGACGAGAGCCTCCGGGCTCACTCCGGCGCACCTGCACGGCGCTGGAGTGAGTTCTTGTGATGGCGGATGAATGATGAATAAAACCCACTTTTAAACCTCAGTTCGCTGCTTATTATTTCATGCTGCCACACTGGTGACCCCAAGAAAAGAACACGCTGGCAGCCCCCGGCGGTGACTCTCCGACGACA
This sequence comes from Pholidichthys leucotaenia, assembly GCA_020510985.1. Taxonomy (NCBI): domain Eukaryota; kingdom Metazoa; phylum Chordata; class Actinopteri; order Cichliformes; family Pholidichthyidae; genus Pholidichthys; species Pholidichthys leucotaenia. The sequence continues at coordinate 184,272,379 of CM035837.1, read as the reverse complement.
AGCAAACGCAGCAGCCTGACGCAAATGGACTGCCCTCCCTTCGGCTACAGGGAAACCTCGACGCAGAACCAACACCAGGCGAACTCTCCGGAGATCACCCACGACCGGGAAAGCCACAGAAAGTTTCATGGTGCGACCCTTGCCTGAGATCGGGACATCCACGCTGGACCGGCCGAGGGACACAGAACGTCTTCTCCCTCTCACCGCTCCTCCTCCCTCTCACCGCTCCTCCGCATCGACACGAGCCCGAGGGACAAAGATCGTTCACTCCCTCTCACCGCTCCTCCGCATCGACACGAGCCCGAGGGACAAAGATCGTCTACTCCCTCTCACCGCTCCTCCGCATCGACACGAGCCCGAGGGACAAAGACCATCTACTCCCTCTCACCGCTCCTCTGCATCGACACGAGCGCGCACGACGGAGAACGCAGCGCTTGGACCAGAACGCACCATGACCCGGCACCAGCGAACTACAGTAACAGCCAAGACAGGGAGGACCATCGGCGCCGACGACGCTGATCTCCATCAAGCTCCCTGACCCTGACTCACCTTTCAACAGCGGACCACCCACGCACCGAACCCCCGCGCGCACACCGGGGGGTTACGAGGACAGCGCACCACACACGGGACAATAACGGCTCCACAGACCGCCATCGTCCTCCGCCGCTGCACACGGAACCTTCAGGGCTGCTCACACACCTGAAGAACACACGCAGCTCGCTCACAGGATTTTGTATGGGTCTCAGCCACGGCGTACAAAGGGAATTCAGTCGTCTGCTGTCCCCGAGGGCTTTAGGGCTGTGCGCGCGCACCTAAAGCCAACACACCAAGTCCCTCACACAGCTGCAGCTCCTTTTTTCTCACAGCCGCTACGCAGCCTTGCAGCTTCTGTTTTTCTTCATAGCCGCGAGAGGACTCAGAGACAAATTTTTCTTCGCACAGCCGCTGTGGACCTCCGCCACGTTCAACGGGACAGCCCCTCAACATCGTGGATCCACATGCAATTTTTGCACGGCCCAGACAACTTCGTTCCCGGGCCGGCACTTGCTACCCCCACCCTCCTCCCTCCCCCTCCGCCGCTTGCACAGAGCTTTTCCCGCAGCTCGCTACCAAAACCAGACGATCGAGGCCTCAGCCCCCCGCTGAGCCCTCTGGGGGGGAGTAGTGTGGGTAACCCCCACAACATACTGGGACAAGCAGAACGCTCAGCTGGAGCAATTAGCAGAACAATGAGATGTGTGTATTGAGATCAATAGGCAGCTTCTCTTTGTCTAGCTCCTTCCTGCCAGTATCCTGCTGCTGATATGTGTGATTCAAATGCAGGTGTTCATGCCTTCCTGCCCTGTACTGTGATGCAAATGTCCCATGCCTTCCTGCAGTTACAATGCATTCATGCATTGTCTGTAGTGGGGTATTTAAACTGCATATCGCTCTGTAACTCTCTCTCTCTCTGACTACTGCTTCTGACTACACGCATTGCCTATCTGCTGACGAGAGCCTCCGGAGTGAGCCACTTTTAAACCTCACTTTTAAACCCACTTTTAAACCTCAGTTCGCTGCTTATTATTTCATGCTGCCACAGTTTACAATAACTGCAGTCAGTCTTTTACATCATTGTTGAGGAATTTTGGCCCACTCTCCTTTGCAGAATTGTTTTGATTCAGCCATATTGGATGGCTTGAGCTTGAGGTCACAAACAGATGGCCAGACATTCTCCTTCAGGATTTTCTGGTATTGAGCAGAATTCATGGTTCCATCAATTACGGCAAGTCGTCCAGGTCCTGAAGCAGCAAAAAAGCCCCAGACCATCACACTACCACCACCATGTTTGACTGTTGGTATAATGTTCTTTTTATGAAATGCTGTGTTTGACACGATGAAATAATCCCAGGCACAAAAGCAGATACAGATGAGACCATTTGAGTAGTTTTTAACAATGATGGAAAAAGGGCCAAGGAAAAAGGGCAGTATAAAGGGTGAGCAGGAAGGGAGCCAAAACTGTTCCCTGGGCGGCCCCCGTGCTACCGATGATCGTGTCGGACACACAGTCCGGGTTCTCACAAACTGAGGCCGGTTAGTGAGGTAGTCCAGGATCCATGATGACAGGTGCTGGTCCACCCCTGTGCACAGCAGCTTGTCCTTCAGGATCATCGGTTGGATGGTGTTGAAAGCACTGGAGAAGTCAAAGAACATGATCCTCACCGCATTCCCGGGCTTCTCCAGGTGGGACAGAGAACAGTGAAGGAGGAAGATCACCGCATCCTCCACCCCAATGCCATGCTGGTAGGCGAACTGGAGTGGATCCATCGCTGGTCCCACCAGGGGGTGGAGGTGAGCAAGGAGCAGTCTCTCCAGGGTCTTCATCATGTGGGACGTCAAGGCCACTGGTCTGTAGCTGTTCAGATCTTTGGGGTGGGAAGTCTTTGGTACAGGTACCACACAAGATGTTTTCCACAGCTGTGGTACCCTCCCCAGCTTCAGGCTCAGATTGACGATGTACTCCACAATCCCACACAGCTGGTCTGCACAGGACTTGAGGAGCTTTGCGCTGATGCCGTCCAGTCCCGAGGCCTTCCTCGCCTTGATCTTCCTCAGCTCCGTCCTCACCTGGGTCTTAGTGAGGGTCATGTTGGGGGGCTGTGTGTTGGGAGTGGGGGGGTGTTGGTGGAGTGGGGAGTGGGCAGCAGGACTTGATGTCTTTAGAGGCAGCAGTGGTTGTTGTGCAGTCAGGGGGGAGGGCGGTTGGTCAAACCTATTGAAAAACAGATTCAGATTGTTCGCCCACTCCCTGCCCCCCGTGGCCTGGGGGCGGGGGGGGGGGTATTCTGGAGCCCAGAGATGGTTTTAAGGTTTCTCCAGACCCCGCTGATGTCGCTCTGTTGCAGCTTGTCCTCCATCTTCTTCCTGAAGCTGTCCTTGCCTTCTCTGATCTTTCTCCTCAGCTCCCTCTGTACGGACTTCAGCATCTCCCTGTTCCCCGACCTGAAGATCCTCTTCTTCTCTCTCAGAAGTGTTTTTATCTCAGGGTTGATCCAGGGTTTGTTGTTTGAGCAACACCGTATTGTCTTGGTGGGAACGGTGTTGTCCACACAGAAGCTGATGTAGTCCGTGATGGTGTGAGTGAGGCCATCGATGTCCTCACCATGTGGATCGCAGAGCTGCTCCCAGGCGGTGGTTTCAAAACAGCCCTTTAGAGCGTCCATTGCCTCCTCAGACCATAACTTCACTGTGCGCATGGCCGGAGGTTGTCTGTGCACTAGGGGTTTGTACACAGGCCGGAGATGGAGCTATAGTTCCTGATGAATCTGCAATAAAAGTTAGCAAAACCAAGGAGTTGCAACAGCTGCTTGCAGGACGTGGGGATGGGCCAATCAGTGACTGCTTTGATCTTGATGGGGTCAGGTTCTACAGTGGTGTGAAAAAGTGTTTTCCCCCTTCCTGATTTCTCATTTTTTTGTATGTTTGTCACACTTAAACGTTTCAGATCATCAAACAAATTTAAATACTAGACAAAGATAACACAAGTAAACACAAAATGCAGTTTTTTAAATGAAGGTGTTTATTATTAAGGGTAAAAATCCAAACCTACATGGCCCTGTGTGAAAAAGTGATTGCCCCCTAAACCGAATAACTGGTTGGGCCATCCTTAGTAGCAACAACTGCAATCAAGCATTTGCAATAACTGGCAATGAGTCTTTTACAACGCTATGGAGGAATTTTGGCCCACTCATCTTTGCAGAATTGTTGTAATTCAGCCACATTGGAGGGTTTTCAAGCATGAACCGCCTTTTTAAGGTCATGCCACAGCATCTTAATTGGATTCAGGTCAGGACTTTGACTAGGTCACTCCAAAGTCTTCATTTTGTTTTTCTTAAGCCATTCAGAGGTGGACTTGTTGGTATGTGTTGGATCATCGTCCTGCTGCAGAACCCAAGTGCGCTTCAGCTTGAGGTCACAAACAGATGGCCGGACATTCTCCTTCAGGATTTGTTGGTAGACAGAAGTCATGGTTCCATTTACCACAGCAAGTCTTCCAGGTCCTGAAGCAGCAAAACAGCCCCAGACCATCACACTACCACCACCAACTTGGTTTTCCAAAGATGTGATAAACCACAGTTAATTTATGTTTTAACAAGGGGGCTCACTTTTTCACACAGGGCCATGTAGGTTTGGATTTTTTTTACCCTTAATAATAAACACCTTCATTTAAAAACAGCATTTTGTGTTTACTTGTGTTATCTTTGTCTAATATGTAAATTTGTTTGATGATCTGAAACATTTAAGTGTGACAAACATACAAAAAAAGAGAAACCAGGAAGGGGGCAAACACTTTTTCACACCACTGTATGTGACCATGGGAGATAATGTACCCCAAAAAGTTGGTGATGGATGTGTGAAACTCACATTTCTTTGCTTTGACATACAGTTGCTTCTCCAGGTGACGCTGGAGGACCGTCCTGGCGTGTAGTCCATGTTCTTCTGGTGAGTGAGAGAAAATGAGGATGTCGTCGAGATACACGAATACAAAGGAACCCAGAAAGTCCTGCAGGACATCATTTATCAGTCTGTGGAAAACCGAAGGGCATTAGGGAGACCAAAGGGCATAACACAGTACTAAAAGTGCCCTAAATGAGTCTTGAATGCAGTTTTCCACCCATGCCCTTCGTTAATCCTGATGAGGTGGTATGCGTTCCTGAGATCCAGTTTGGTATAAATGACTGAGTCCTGGAGTTGGTCAAACACGGAGGAGATCAGGGGAAGTGGATATTTTTCTTTGACCGTGATTTTATTAAGCTCCCGGAAGTCAATACAGGGGCATAGTGAACCATCCTTCTTCTCAACAAAGAAGAAACCTGCCCCCAGGGCCAATGATGAGAGTCAAATCTGACCAGTAGCCAAGGATTCTTTGATGTATTTCTCCATAGCCAATCGCTCTGGAGCACATATGTTATACAGTCTAATGGATGGTAAAGGCGCCCCCTGTAGGAGCTCAATGGCACAATCATACGAGTGGTGCGGAGGCAGGGAAGTAGCTTTTACTTAACAAAACACATTGGCCAGGTCATGGTACTCTGGGGGGACCCTAGACAAATCCAGGGGTTCGGGAGCTGCGGCCTGAATAGGAATGTTAGGGGAACACGCAGCAGACTGGAGGCATGCAGCTAGACAATAGGGGCTCCAGGAGGTAACCTCCTCTCTACACCAATTTATAACAGGGTTATGAATTTTTAACCAGGGATGACCAAGCACAACAGGTGACGTGGAGACAAGAAGCACCAGAAAAGAAATCTTCTCACTATGGTTGCCAGAGACCATTGATGATAGTGGGACAGTTTGTGTGATTACTGGGGAGAGATGCTGGCCGGAAAGGGAAATGACTGTTTGTGGTTGTGGCAGCGGGACACAGGGGATCTTCAACTGGGTTACCACTCTCAGAAAGAAAATTTTGTTCAGCTCCGGAATCTACCAAAGCCGTACCAACATACTCGGTGTTCTGGAGCATCAGTTGGATGGGTAGTGCGAGATGCAAGCATGAGGGGACTTGATTACCGCCCGTCAGTCCCCCTACCATGACTGATGGGCGTGATCGTTTGACTTCTCGGGGCAGTTTGCTATTATGTGACCCACTTGTCCACAGTAAATACACAACCCCTCTGAGAACCGTCGCTGATGTTCACCTGGAGCGAGTCTAGAGCGGCTGATGGCCACTGGTTCAGAAGTCTCGTGAGATGTGCCGGCTGGTGGTAATGCGAGAAGCTGAGAATGCTGAAATGTGCTGCGAGAGGAGGGGCGGAGCCCGGACTGTCACTCCCTGGTTTGTTCTCGAAGCTGGTTGTCTAGTTTTATCACCAATGACACTACAGTAAGTCATCTAAAGATTCGGGTTCATCCTGGAGGGGGGCAAGCTCATCTCAGAGATTAGAATTGAGGCCCCGAACGAACGTCGTTTGCAGAGCTGTGTCATCCCATCCCACTTCAGCTGCCAGGACCTGGAAGTTGAGAGCGTGTTCCACTGTAGAGCTGGAGCCCTGGCAGAGATTAGCTAACTGTGTGGACACGCTCCCATCCCGATCAGAATGGTCAAAAACCCAGATAAATTCCTCAGTGAATTGGTCAAGGGTATAAGTATGGAAATTTGGACCCATAATGATGGCATGAGCCTACGCGAGGGCATGGCCGTCCAAGAGACCAGCTAAGAAGCTAATGCGGCTTTGATCGTTAGGAAACTCATCAGGAGCATGGTCAAAAACTAAGCAACAGTGGAAAAGAAACCCCTTTGCCCCTCCTAGCTTCCCCTCGTAACAGGGGGGTGAAGTGACCGACACTCGGCCTGGATGGATTACCGATGTCGATGGAGCCATGTCGGACGACGCAGCTAACTGGCCCTGAATGCTAGTGTGTAGCTGAGTTAGCTGCTCCAACATTTTTGAGATTTGCTGGAGAAGCATCTCTAGCTGGTAAGAATTCTGCTCAGACCGATGCTCCAAAGCATTGAGACGGGTGGCAAACGATTCCATCACTGTGTCCGCTGAACCTGAATGCTGGTTATATTCTGACATGATGAAATAATGCCAGGTTCAAAAGCAGACAAAGATGAGACCATTTGAGTAGTTTTTAACAATGACATGTTTATTAAACAGTGCAGGTGAATGGATGTGGTGATAGTCTGGCAACCCTGGGGAGGGGAAGAGAAACACAGAGGTGAGCGTATGAACAAAGGGAATCTAGAGGCTGAATTCTGGGAATTAATTGAGTGATATTTCTTACAGTCTTTTCCAGCGGGGAGAAGTGTTGATGGGTTCTCCTGTCCTGGGAGACTGGACGGGAAGTGGGACTCCAGGGAACAGGACCACAGAGGATTCTCCGCTGAAGACAAGTGGTAAGCTGATCAGGCCTGTGTGCTGGGGAGAGGAGTGGAGGAACCGTGGGGGAAAACGAGGTAAGTCAGCTTACTGATAGTGGGGGAATGTGCACAACCCGGGGGAGGCAAAATTGTCCAATCCGTGAGGCAGAAACAGGGGTTAGGTAGGCAAATGTCAGAGCATGGGAATCCAACCATAAGCTCAGGCAAACAAGTCCAAATAGGCTGGCTGGCTTGTGGTCCTAGGGCAGAAGTCAGAGTCAAAACACAGATAGGCAGATATGAATCACACAGAGCTCAGGTAGGATACAGGCAGGCAGTCGAATGTAACCAGGCAGAATGACGGGAGAGCGCCCTATATAGGACCTCCCTAAATTGGCGACAGGTGGTGTAATCAACCACAGGGAGCGTCTAATCAGAGGGGAACGAGCAAGGGATGAACAGGGCAGACAGAAATCGTAACAGTGTTAGTTTTACATCAGATGTAACAGGACTTCCAAAAAGTTAAACTTTTGTCTCAGTCCACAGAATATTTTCCCAAAGATCTTGGGAATCATCAAGATGTTTTTTTTGACAAATGTGAGAGAAGCCTTTGTGTTCTTTGTGATCAGCAGTTGTTTTCACCTTGGCACTTTCCTATACATATCATATTTGCCCAGTCTCTTTCTTATTGTTGAATCATGGACCAGTGTCCAAACTGGACTACTACTGTCTTTAGACATTGTTCTGGGTTTTTGTTTCTCATCTGTTCTTGAATTTCTTTACGTCGCAGCAAGATGTATTGCTTTTTGAGATCTTTTAGCCTGCTTCACTTTGTCAGACAGATTCTATTGAAGTGATTTCTTGATTCAACAGATCTGGCAGTAATCAGGCCTGAATGTGGCTAGTGAAATTGTACTCAGCTTTCCAAAAAATGTGATTAATCACAGTTAATTCACAACGTAACGGGGGGGGGGGGGTACTTTTTCCACATAGGGCCAGGTAGGTAGCTTTTTTCCCTTAATAACTAAAATCATCATTTAAGAACTGCATTTTGTATTTATTCAGGTTATCTTTGTCTAATATTAAAATCTGTTTGATGATCTGAAACATTAAAGTGTGACAAATATGCAACAATATACGAAAGCATGAAGGGGAAAATACTTTTTCACAGCACTGTATATGATGTTATTTGGATCTTGTGCCACACACAAATAAATCGAAGTACAGGGATTGTACTGAGAGGTGACAAAAGCTTTGTCTCTCCATTAATACCCCAGTAGTAGAACCGTACCTTTATAAATTGCACATTTTTGATTCAGAGTCAAGATTCAAAGGCTTTATTATCATGTGCACTGTTAAGAAATGCTACATTTCCTGAGCAATGAAATTCTTACTTTGCTGTCAGAGCAAATGCCAAGTTAAAAGTACAGAAACAGCAGTTCTAATAGGTCATGACACACTAACACAGTAACTCAATCCTAGTACTGATGGATGCCAAGACACATACACCAACACACAGTTAGGCAGTAGAGGAATGAAAATTAAGTCACCGGATGACTGAAGTGATAGTGGTATATTGATATCCGAGATGATGTGAACCTGAGATGGCATGAACCTATGTACAGTGTGCAAATGAGCAGTGTGCAACCTGATGTAACCTGAGATGGCATAGACTTATGTACATTGTGCAAATGAACATTGTGCAACAAACAGTGTATAATTACAAATTATTGGGAAGTAGCAGCAGAGATGATATGGACATCAGACAGGTGACACTATATCTACTGTACAGGTGAGCAGTGTGTAAATTTAAATTTAGCAGCCGGTGTGTGAGTTCCTATATGAGAAGCTGTGTTACAGAGTTTTGGGAGTTGTTGTCTGTTCATGAGTCTGATGGCAGTGGGAAAGAAGGAGTTTTTCAGTCTGGTTGTCCAGCATTTCACACTTCTGTACCTCTGACCTGAGGGTAGAAGTGTGAACAGTCTGTGTTGGGGGTGGGTGGGGTCCCGGAGGATGATGTCAGCTCTCTTTTGGACTCTGCGGTGGTAGATGCTCTGCAGAGAGGGGAGTGGAGTCCTGATGATCTCTGCTGTCCTCACCACTCTCTGCAGGCATTTGCGCTCCAGGGCAGTGGTGTTTCTGTACCATGCAGTGATGCCATTGGTCATGATGCTCTCAATGATGCAGCTGTAGAAATTGTTGAGGAGCCTGGAAGACATGCTGAACTTCTTCAGCCTCCTCAGAAAGTACAGTCACTGTTGAGCTCTCTTGACCAGCTCTGTGGTGTTGTGTGTCCACTTAAGGTCCTCGCTGATGTAGATGCCCAGGTATTTAAAGCTGCTCACCCTCTCCACCTCAAGCTTCTGGATGAACAGTGGCCGATGGGGTCTCTTCCTCCCTTTTCTCATGTCCACTATCATTTCCTTTGTCTTGTCCATGTTGAGGGTGAGATTGTTGTCCTCACACAATGACACCAGGTTGGCCACCTCCCTCCTGTAGGATGCTTCGTCATCACCAGTGATGCGTCCTATCACTGCTGTGTCATCCGCAAACTTTAGGATGATGTTGTCTTTGTGGGAGGCAACACAGTCATGGGTGAAGAGGCTGTAGAGGATGGGGCTGAGAACACAACCCTGGAGGACACCTGTGTTTGTGATGATGCTGGCTGAGGTCCTGTTACCCATCCTGACAGACTGGGGCCTGCCAGTTAGAAAGCCCAGTAGCCAGTCGCAGAGGGTGGGGTGCAGGCCAAGTGAAGACAGTTTGTCGGTGAGTTTGTGGGGGATGACCGTGTTGAAGGCGGAGCTGTAGTCAACAAAGAGCATCCTAATGTAGGAGTCTTTATCTTCCAGGTGGGAAAGAAAATAATGGAGTGCTACGGCAATGGCATCTGAGGTGGATCTGTTGGGCCGGTAGGCATACTGCAGGGGGTCCAGGGTGCCTGGTATGCTGTCCTGAATGAGGGGCAGCACCACTCTCTCAAAGCACTTCATGATAATTGGAGTGAGTGCTACTGGTCTGTAATCATTCAGACAGGTTGGCGGGCTCCTTTTGGGGAAGGGGATGATGGTTGTTGTTTTGAAGCAGGAGGGGACTATGTTCTGGTTGAGGGAGAGGTTGAGGATTGCTGTGAGAACATCAGTCAGCTCTGCAGTGCATGCTGTGAGGGCCCGCCCAGGGATGTTATCTGGTCCTGCTGCCTTGCGGGGGTTGATATTTCTCAGTGCTTTGTTTACCTGGTCTAGTGAGACTCTTAGTGGGTGGGGGGGTGGGGTGCGTGAGTGTGTGTCCCTTTTCTGTGCTGTGGCTGATGGTCTTGAAGCGGGTGTAAAAGATGTTGAGATGGTCTGGCAGGCTGTCTGGAGGCTTAGCGGTGCTGCTGTTGGTCTTCTTGTAGTCTGTGACGTGTTGCAGGCCTTGCCACATGCGCTCCGGGTCAGGAGTGGAGTAGAGGCTGTCCAGCCTTTCTCTGTACTGCCTCTTGGTTGTTGTTATAGCCTTCCTCAGTCCATACTTTGCAGCTTTGTACTCAGCCTCACAGCCTGATTTAAATGCATGAGAGTGAGCACGGAGCATCTGACGTACCTGACTGTTGATCCAGGGCTTCTGGATGGGGAACTTCCTGACCTGTATGGTGGGCACAATGGTATCAACACACGTGCTGATGTACGCAGTCACGTATTCAGCATAGTCCTGTATGTTAACAGAAGAGTTCTCTTGAGTGTCTGCAGCTTTAAACACATCCCAGTCTGTGCAGGAAAAACAGTCTTGCAGGATGTTCTCAGTCTCTGGAGTCCAGCGCTTAATTTGCTTAATAACTGGGTTTGTTTGTTTCAGCTTTTGTCTGTAGGCTGGGTACATAAGCAGTGCGATGTGATCTGACTATCCGAAGTGGAGGCGGGGTGCTGCTCTGTAGATGCCACGTTTGTTGGAATAAACATGATCCAATGTGTTTATATCGCGGGTGGGAATGTTCACATGCTGGTAATACTTGGGGAGTACGGTCCGTAAACTGCACTGGTTAAAGTCGCCAGCAACAATAAAAACAGCATTGGGATGTTTCGCCTCTACTGCACTGATGACGTCGTGGAGTTTGTTTAGCGTTACTGTGTAGTTGCTGTGTGGACAGATGTATACAGCGGCCAAAAACACAGCGGTAAATTCCCTTGGTAAATGATAGGGATGGCATTTCAGCAGTAAAAACTCCACGTCGGGCAAGCAGTGCTTGTAAAGAGTCTGTACATCTCCACACCATGAGTGGTTTATAAATACGCGCACACACACACCCACCGCTCATCTTACCAGAGTCTCCTGTTCTGTCTGCCCGGTGTGTTGAGTGGGTCTGGAGCTGAACAGCGCTCTCCGGGACTCTGTCTGAAAGCCAAGTTTCACAGAATATTGGGGCACAACACTCTCTTGTCTCCCGCTGGTCTTCAATCCTTGCTCTTAGTTTGTCTAGCTTATTTTCCAAAGACCGAATGTTTGCAATTAACAGACTGGGTAGCGGTGGCCGGCTGGAGCAAACCTTTAGCCTAGCATGTAGCCCTCCTCTCTTGCCTCGCCTTCGGTGCCTTTGACCCCGCCTCTGACACGCTTTCTTCGGGTCAGCATGCTCACGCGGGCTCGGTGCTTCCGGGCCTTCCTGGGGGTGCTGATTGTCATCGTTGGGGCGGACGATGCATTGCAGGTCGGGTGGTATAAAGCCAGTAAACTCAGTGTGGCTGCTTGACTTGGTGATATCCAGTAGTGTTTGTTGGTCCCATGTTAGCAGTGCATGACCTCCATGCACTGTAGAAAGAACAACTATGCAAAAAAGGAGAAAAGTCCGCATTCGGGAGTGGAATGAGCAAAGACGTTTGCCAACGGTGGGCGCCATCTGCAATTTTGTACCCTCTTTCTTTTGATTGATACATAGAGCAGCTCGGTGGAACAGTAGTTGTCATTGTGGCAGCACAGTAAGAAGGTCACAGGATCGGTCCCACTCCCTGACCATCGGTGACCCTTCTGTGTAGAGTTTGCATGTTCTCCTCGTGTCTGCATGGGTTTACCCCGGGTACTCTGGTTTCCTCCCATAGGCCAAAAGCATGCAAGTTAGGTTAAATGGAGACTCTAAAGTGGCTCTACGTGTGAATGTGTGAGTGAAGGGATTGGTGCCATACCCTGGCTGCCTCATCCATCCAGGTGGATGCCCTAAATTTTCCTCTGGGATTAATAAAGTATATAAAATACAAAAAAAAAAAAAATCAATTAGACCCATTATCAATGTTACAACCTGACTGTCCATGAGGTGCTAATAAAGCCAAATGTTGAAAACCTGCGTGATGGTGTCTCTCCCGTCCAGTTAAAGGATGAGTAGGCAGCAACAGGCTAGTGGTAATGTATCATGTGTCAGCATGATACATTACCACTCATTACCACTACTACCACTACATTACTCATTACCACTGTCAGTCAAGTTTTGGAGGCACAAGATTTCCCTCAGATATTGCATAGGAAGCTGTCTTGTGTGGGTGCACACTGTTTGCACCACTCCCGTTTGTTCTTGAAAGTCAATGATCTTTTTTAATTCAAAGGTTTTGATGCCACTAGAGTACAGATGTCTCCAGTGAGGGTGATCAAGGGCTTGTACTTCCCAGGTAGCAATGTCAATGGTACTTTGACTTTCGCCTGTTTGCCTGACCAGCACAGGTGAGGTTTTTAGGTGAGGAAAGGTCGTACATGCTGTCCTCTTCCCCACCCTCTTGTCAACCAAGGCTCTGGGTCACCCAGGTGCATCGAATGCCACATGTGGAACAGGCTGATAAAAGCAGGTCACTAGCTGTTTTTTAGTGTTTTATGTTGGAAACACATTTGTACAGCACCATGCTACCTGACGCTTTCTGATCCTGTGGTTGATGACGGACTGCAGATCAGCCAGTTAATTTAGGCCAGATAAAAGCCTCTCATCTCCATTGCAGTAGATTACTGTAATAACAGCCTTTTGCATCTTTTGATCTTTTTTTACTGCTGCGTTGCTTCATTTGCATGTGTCAGAGATGCAGCTTTATTTAGGGCGCTTATTAACAGAACAGGAGGGATGCTAGATTCTAAAACCTGAGGCAGATTAACACTGACCCCCCCCCCCCCACACACACACACACACACCACCACCAATCTTCACACATATATTTGTGATTATACGATGTGAAGTACCATAAATACAAACAGACACACATGAACACAAAGATATTCATGAGACAGGTGTATACATGCAGTATACGCTAATGATGCTGCAATCACAGACTCACAAAAACAGGCACAACTACAACACACACACACACACACACACACACACACACTCTTCAGACAAACACAAACATTCCTTCATGCCTGCCCCTCACTGGCAGCATACTGAACTTCTAAGCGTTCTCTCAGGGCCTGGCCTGTCATCTCCTGTCTCTCCCTGGCTGCTTCGCTCCAGCAGATATGGTCGATGTGGACGTGTATTTTGTCCAGATCATCCGTGAGATGAGATGAGAGGAGAGGAAGTGGGAGGTATTGTTCTTCCTGTGGCGCTAAGCCCCTGGGCGATTACCCTGTCAGGAAGGAGAACTCAGCACCAGCGCCGACTGCCATAAACCAGTGCTAAATCCCAACTGATCGCAAAAGAGGCCGATTTTACACTTTAGATTCCTCCCATCTCTTAATGCGGACGATGAGGCAGAGGATCTTCGCCTCTCCCTCATCTTATCCGCCGCTGCTATCCCCCTCAGCTGGTGGCGTCAACCCCTAAGCTTGCGCTGCGGGGATAAGACTCAACGCCTTGTCAGGCCAGATCAATGTGATTTTACAATGCAGTCCGAGTGAGAGGCCCGTATAACTAAGTGTGGTTGAACAACAGCACATAGCCCATTCCACGTGTTCAAAAATGATTCTACTACCTCCATGTATCTAGCTCGCTGAAATATGATACCACAATCTAACACGAATCTCGTGCACAAAACCTGCCAACTACATCTCTGAAATCTGACTACCTCACACATACCTGCACTATCGCTCCACCCTTTCCTCTTGCTATCTTTTAGTTTATCAGAAGGGTTGATCTCTCTGAATGCCTCGTTGAACTCCATCGGTTTATCTTATCTATTTTCTCAGAAACACTCCTCGGGACAGTTCTTCAAATTCCTCCTCAAGTTGTCAAAGCAGTTTTTTCCTCCTGGTTTTATTCTTAGAAAGATCACCCAAGGATATGTACCCCCAAGATGACACTATTGTGTGTGTGACAGAGGATGTTTGTTAGAAAACGAATTAAACAAGGACATAGCAATTATAGCATTGCATAAGGCAGTCAGCACGACTTATGAGTGTTTTTCTTCTCATACCATTTCTTTCTGTGACAGACCAAAAGAGGCTTGTTGGAAAAGAAGGCTCGGGGGAAGACTGGCTGAAGGTGAAATGAGAAATAACAGAAATACTGTTCCCCATCAGAGGATTCACCCTCAAGATGACATCCTTGTCCCCTGCCAAGTCCGCCGACTGATTTCCTGTTTGGGTTTGATTATCATAGCGGGCCGTGCTACTTTATCATCCACTCCCTCTCTTTGCCTCTCCTTTCCTTTAGTTTTACGAGTGACAGTTGGGAATAAAGTAGAGCGTAAATCTCTGGCAGTAATAAAGCTGCTCAGGCCAATGTTCCTTCCTAATGCTGGTTCTTCTCCCCCTCATCACAAATTTGTGCTTTTTTACAAGACAAGCCCAGGCCGTCTTTCATTGCTCCCACTAAGTCATCCTTAAACGTCAGCTCTCAATCCAGACTTAAGTGTAGAGACACAGATGAAAAAAAAATACATCCTTATACATGACAACACAAATCATACACACACAGGAGCCTTGGTTTGCTCGTGCGCACACATTTACACACTCATACAGCCAGACATGCTGTTCCCTCAGCCTGACCACATTCCTGTAAAGGGCAATCATGAATCTTAGCCAGGAATCTGAGCCCTGAACTGGTAAACCAGCTCATCGCAGCACTCCTCCTGTCCGCCATAAAGTCTTCCGTGGGTGGGCAGGAGAGCCGCACACCTCCCTCCATCTATCAGCTGGGAGGGGATGCTTATTCTCTGTCTGATACGATGACGCACCAAGGTTACCACAGGCACACTAAAGGTATAAAAAAAAACCCCAGTAACATTTGACCTGTCAGATTCACAGGTGTCAAAAATGTTTTAACACACAAGCTATTGACTTATTTGCAAACTAGACATGTTCTGGTTCTGTTCATTTCTACCTTTATTTAATTAGGCAAGGCATTAAAAACACCTTTGTTCTCCAACATCACCCTGGAATCCCCAGTTAACTTAACGGGCATGTCACTGGTATGTGGGAAGCAGCTAGAGGCCCCAGACAGAACATTCAAACTCTATACAGAAAGGCATAGTGCACTGGCCAATTTGAGCTGAGAACCTTCTCGCTGTGAGGCAACAGCACTAGCCACTATACCACCGTGCTGCCTGTGATGTCTTCACCAAGAGGCTGCGGACTACAGTATACGCCGCATTGCAGCCATGGTATTGTGTACAACATGCCCTCTGCAAAGCAAGCAGGTCAACACAATGTTCAGTCCAAACTTGCTGGTTTTAATATAATGCAGCACTATCTGTGTGGTCTTACAACCCTATACTGTAAGCAAAGTCTTCTGAATGTTGCTTAAAAGGGTCACTGACTGAAAATTAGTGTGTTTTTAATACATTTTAACATTCTAAAATTAATCTATTGGTTACATGATTATCAAAAAATATCAAAACAGTTATTTCTCTTAAAAAAAACACAGCCTTTATATTGTTTTTCTCTCCAAGAAGCTGTTTTAACCCTTATATTTTCATTGCGATGCTACTGAACCATTAGCATTAGCTTGGCTAGGCTCTTGGAGTCGGTCAATGCATCCACATTACAGCTTGCCTCAGTGGGGAGAGGCTGGCTGAAAGAATAGACTAGAATAGGCTTTATTGTCATTGTACAGTAGTATAGTACAACAAAATTGTGGGTGCTCCACCAGGCTACTGCGCAGTAAAGTAGGAGAGAAGGATTAGATAAAACACAGTTACAGAACATGCGATTAAACACATGACTGAAATGAAAATAAAATAAAAATGGCCCAGGATTATGGAAATATACACAGGTATGGTAGTGGCTACGTGGGTGGAATTATGTACTTATAAGAGTGCAGAGTGCAGACACACAATTGAACACAAAATTGAGTAAAAGGACCCAAGGATTATGGAAAATATACACAGTAGTGGTTTCACAGATGGATGAAAGGCTGCCTGACATTAGCTTAACTGTCAATCCGACCAGATTTCATCACTATTTTCTATCAATTCTGTTCACCCCCACTGGAATCCTTGCTCGTCTAACAACACTTGGACATATATTTCATTTTAGATGCTATTTTAGCTTAAGTAAAGTTTTACAGTGGAAATCAAAATTAGAGAACAATGTATTAATACTTGACTTATTCTGAAATCTTGTTATTCTTTGTTGTTCAGAATTTTACAGAATATCAGCTGTGACTATACCACTGCTGTACTAACAAGTTTTTTTTTAAAATAACCAAGGCCCTGCAATGGACTGGCGATCTGTCCAGGGTGTACCCTGCCTCTCGCCCAGAGATACTGGCATAGGGTCCAGCAACCCCACAACTCGAAAAGGATTAAGCGGTAGAAGATGGATGGATGGCACTTAAAACACAAACATTTTGTAAAACAAAAACAAAAAACAAAAACAAAAACAAACCAGTGAGCAAAATTAGAGAACAGTGACCACTGTGTAAGAAGAGAAGATTTAAACAATTTTTTTTTTTTTTTTAGGGTTATAAGACATCACTAGTTTCTCACACTGCTCTAGTTTGGGGGACAGGATTATGTGAAGACTCAATGGGAAATTGTTTCAACACTGCAGCTGGAATTGCTCGCCAGTTCACTGCTGAACAGGGCGAGGATGAAACAGCTGATTGTCACAACAACATTATGTGACCCTTCTGAGGAAGGCTGTAAGAAATGGCCGAAACATGTCAAGGTAAAAACAACCTTATTCACCGTTTGACAAAAACGAAATTATTTCTATAAGGACAAGGATCTGTCTCGGCACACAGTGTCTCGCCATTTAAGACAATTTGGACTCAATGCTCACTCTGCAGTGACCACACCTCTCATCAACAGAAAGAATAACAAGAGCACTCTGAGGCGAGTGCAATATCCCCGCCTCCATTTTCTTTGAAGAGCGGCAGTGGCTCAGGAGGTAGAGCAGGTTGTCCAATAACCGGATGGTTGGCGGTTCAAATCCCGCTCTCCCCAGATATCCTGCTGTTGTGTCCCTGGGCAAGACACTTTACCCACCTTGCCTCCAGTGTCCATAACACTGGGTATGGATGTGTATAAATGTTCGGTAGTGGCCGGAGAGGCCGATGGCATGGATTGGCAGCCATGTTTCCGTCAGCCTGCCCCAGGGCAGCTGTGGCTACAGGAGTAGCTTACCACTACCATTGTCTGTCTGGAGTGAATGAATAATGTATATATTTGTATAGTGCTATATAAATCTGACGTATTATTATTATCCCAATACTTACTGACGGAGAGCAGTTTTCAACTTTTCATTATAATTAGTGTGGCTGAATCAAATTATGACAAGCACATAATCCACGAATATACAACAAAGTATGCAACCCATAGTTGTAGGTTAGGATCCCAAGGTGAACCTGTGTAGCAAATATGGTGACCCTAGAGAGCTTTACACGTTCTATAGTAAGAGATCATAGGGAGTGCCAACCTTGACCTTTGACCTTTTGACCCCAAACCTGTAGTCAGAATTTATGGTCTCACAGTGAACCTGTGTACCAGGTTTGATGACCCTAGCTTTCTTTTTTTGTTGAGATATAGTTTATAAGCCATGTTGATGTTGACCTTGTGACCTCAAAACCACAGTCACACTTCAGGGTCACAGGGTGAGCCTGTGTACCAAGTTTGGTGGCCCCAGCTTTCCTCGTACAGTAATAAGGCAGAACGAATGTTAATCTTGACCTTTTGACCCCAAACCCATAGTCAGAGGTCAGGATCCCAAGATGAACCTGTGAAGCAGGTTTGATGACTCTAGCTTTCTTTGTTATTGAGATACACATAGTTTATAAACAACTTTTGATGTTGACCTTTGACCTTGCGATCCCAAAACCATAGTTACACTTCAGGGTCACAGGGTGAACCTGTGTACCAAGGTTGGTGACCCTAACTTTACTCGTTGTACAATAATAAGGCATAGGGAATGTTAACCTTGATCTTGACCCCAAACTCATAGTCAGCAATAAGGAATAGGTAATGTTAACCTTGACCTTTGACCTTTTGACCCCAAACCCATAGTTAGAGTTCAGGATCCCAAGATGAACCCATATACCAGGTTTGGTGGCCCTAGCTTTACTTGTTTTATAGTAATAGTAAATGTAGCATTTACCATAGTGCAACTGCAATGTTAACTTTGAACCTTTGACCAAAAAAATCCATAGTTAGGTCAGGGTGTAAGTCATCCAAGATGTGTATTAGATACAACTACTGAATCGATATGAAAAGCCTACATCATTTCTTTCAGTAGTTACTGTGTTTAGAAGATTTAGGGAAAAATCCAACCTGACCTTTGACCTCAAGGTCATTCGATGAGAGTGAAATTGCAATATGTACATCATCAGAGTATATCAAACCATGGTACTAAGTTTCAAA
Organism: Pholidichthys leucotaenia; assembly: GCA_020510985.1. Lineage (NCBI taxonomy): Eukaryota > Metazoa > Chordata > Actinopteri > Cichliformes > Pholidichthyidae > Pholidichthys > Pholidichthys leucotaenia. The sequence continues at coordinate 184,253,791 of CM035837.1, read as the reverse complement.
ACAATCGGGAAAAAAACTGTAGGAGTTGATTTCATAAGACAGTTACTGTTTATGAAGCGAGGTGAAACAAGAGGTCATAGGTCAGGGGCTATAGTTCCCGCAAAAATCATCCGATCAGAACCAAATTGCAATATGCACATCCTCAGTGTATATATCAAACCATGGTACCAAGTTTCAAAACAACTGGAACAAAACTGTAGGAGGAGTTGATTTCACAAAAGTGGGACAGACGGACAGACAGACGGATGGATGGACAGACAGACTGACCCATAACATAATCCCCCACCGGTTGAAGTCCAAACGGGTTGAAGAGCCCTTTGGGCTTTGACCGGCGGGGGTTAAAAAGGCTAAACTTGCCTTTGCTGAGGAGCATGTTGTGTGGACAGAGGAGAACTGGTTGAGAGTGCACTTCAGTGATGAGAGTAAAGCGCAAGTTATGCACCCGCATCAACATGACACAGCTGTGACAGCATCAATGCAGCAGCAACGTGCGTTCCTATTGCGTTGCCCGATGTGCACCTCTCCAGAGAATGAGAAGTGCACATCAGCAATGCAGGCCGTAAGAGCTGTGATTGGTCCGCTCTGTCTACTCCCTCACATTTCCTGGTTCTCTCCGCTGCTTCACTCTGCCTGTTCACCACAGCATAACTTCCAAACAGAGTCGGTTAAACAGCGGGCCAAATTCAAAAGAATATTGAGGAAGCAAGCACATACAGAACATTTTGTGGCTCGCCATAACCCCAGTAATTACACAGACTGTCAAATAACAGCAGCAGTGGTGGTCACCTGCATCATTTTCGCTGACCTCTTCTATTTTTCTCTATGCAGCAATCGTATGAAAAGTTGCTTTGTCTTAACATTTATTAGCTCCAACTCCATCATTATCTGCTCTTGTCCATCGCAATTTAATAAACAAAAACACACAATGAACACAAGTCACTCTACACATCGGCTGAAACACGTTTTAGCAACGGAACAATGCATTTCACCCAACGCACAAGACAAAATTGCCAATCACTGCATCGGCAACGTATGCCGGGAATGGCGTCGACTTGATGTGGGTGCATAAATCCAGCTTAAGCTCAATTTATTTGGGTCTGATGGGAAACAACACATTCGGCATCAAATTGGGAAAAGACTGATCCCAAAGTGTGCTAAGAAGTCAGTTAAATTTGGAGAAGGAAGTGTCAGAGTTTGGGGATGTCTTCTGCAGCAGTAGCTGGGCCTCTTATACAGCTACATGGCAGGGTTAATGCAAATGTTTATGTGAACTTCCGTCGGCACCATGCAATTCCTTCACTGCAGTTGTCTCCCAATCAGCCCGCAATTTTCATGCAAGACAGTGCCCCCATCACACTGCAGAATCAGAATCAGAATCAGCTTTATTGCCAAGTATATTTACAAGTAAACACACAAGGAATTTGACTTGACATTGGGCGCGCACGTTAGGCGCATCCAATGACACGGCAGCCATGAAGGCACCTGTCATGCAGTGGGGGTAAAGAGGGGAAGGGGGGGAAACACAATAGGCAGAGAGAAAAAACATAGTTATCAGAATAACGCTCGTATAAGCTCATATAAGCTCAATGAGCCAAATTTTGATTACACAGAAAAAAAACCTCTATGCACATTAGCAGACAAAGCGAGAGAGACCGAGAGAGACCAGTGTATGTAGTCAGCATATGATCAGTGTGTGATGCAGTGTGGAGGTGTGTCAATTGCTGGTGAACAGCAGAGGGCACCCCCTGGCAACGGATAGTCATGTGTTCTAGTCGGCATGTCCATTCTTCATGCAGGTGGCAAGTTCTGTAAACACATGATAGCGCTGTCCTTGAAGAAGCTCGATCTGCAGAACAACAGCCATTGTATGTCGATGTTTGGGTTAAGCCACTTCTCCGGCGTTATCTTCATCGAGGAGGAATGTAAACAAGGGCACCAAAACACAAGGTCAAATCTGCACAGTGCACTCAGAGAATAAAAAAAATTTCCCTCTCTTCGATTCTGTGCTTCAAATTTCATACAGGCTTGAATCATGCTTTAGAATGGGTTAAGGCAGAATGGGTTAATTAAACAGTTCCTTGAATCTAACAACATTGAAACAATGAAATGGCCAGCCCAGAGTCCAGATCTAAACCACCATCTCTGGAAAATCCTTGGCGACAAAGTAATGGCAAAGAAACCCACTACAGTTACTGAACTGTGGAAGAGACTGCAAGAAGAATGGACCATGATCAAACCAGAGCAGCATGAGAAACTAGTGATGTCCTGTGGGCGCAAGTGTGCTGAAGTTTTTCAAAGCGGCTGTGGCGCAGGTGTAGTGTGGCCGACTACTGATCGGAAGGTGAGGGGTTCGACTCCCGCTCTGTCTGCAGTCTGCATGTCGAAGTGTCCTTGAGCAAGACACTGAACCCCCAGTTGCTCCTGGTGGGTCAGGCCAGCGCCTGTGTATGGCAGCTCTTCCACCATCAGTGTGTGAATGGGAGGATAGCAGGATCTGTAAAGTGCTTTGGTCATCCGGAGATGAGTAAAATGCGCTTTATAAGTGAACTCTATTTACCAAAGCAAGGGCCTTTACATTTCCTATTAATTTTTTAATCCTACAGCCCTAAAAAAAAACATTGTTTAAATCTTCTCTTCTGACACAGTGGTCACTGTTGTTTAATTTTGCTGTTTTTTTTAACAAAATAAATTGTGCTGAAGTGCCTTGGTTATTTAACCCCTTGCACTCCGGCCAATTTTCCTAAAAACGCCAAAAAATAATGTGCCCAAAGTAAATCGAAAGCTGTTATTCAACCCTTTGCAGCATCTTCATGGGGTTGGTCTCATTTAAAAGAAAACACTGTGAATTTCTTGGCAAAAAAACCATGATCTCTCTAAGTGCTCCGGCCGCTGAGTTACAGTCATCTAAACATAGTGAACTTGAAGAAAATAAATTTGGCCTGGGTGTTTTTTTGGATACAAATGCTTGCAAATAACACACAGCTTCAGATCCGGACTGGAAAATGCAACAGAAATGTAGAACCAAGTGTTATCCAGCTGAGGTCCAAATTTTGTAACAATACCACAAAAAATGAATATTTTACACAGCTTTGTTCTCAGGTTGTTCCCAGGCGTTTTGGAACTGTGCCAAATTGTGCCAAATGGCACAGTTTGGAAAAACGTCTGTAACTTTTGAATAATTCAATGTAGAATCTTCATTTTGGGCTCTAATGAAATGTCACATTCAGGGCTGTGTCTGTGTGTGTGTGTGTGGGGGGGGGGGGGGACCCCCCCCGCTACAAAGGACGGAGTTCGGCCCTCGCTACATGACGGATTACACTCGTTGCATGTTTCCACAGCAACGCTGTCACAGCGGCCCCCCCCCCACTCGCTACTGTGTGTGTGTGGGTCGCTACAGAGGACAACCATCGGCCATCGCTACATGACGGAATAGACTCATATGGCTATGTGGCGACCGCTGCGCAGTCAGCGCGGCTTCCCCCCGCGGACCGGGGGGCGTTCGGACCGTGAACGCCCCCCCGCTCCTCTTCTGCAGCGGGGGGGGGGCGTTCACGGTCCGAACATGGCAAATGAACTGTTTATCGCGGCGCACAGACTTCGTGCGCCGTACAGTTGTAATTTACCGATCGGTCAAAAGTCATTTTTTGATTACAATTTTCAGGGATAAATAATAACTTAGCTTATAACACCTTACCTCTTCACAGCAGCAGAGTCCTGGCGAACTTCTCTTCCCCATTGTCAGACGAACGCGACGCTGGTCCGCTCGTGGATCCCGGTCAAAACATAATTCCATTATTGCAGTTTTGGCGAATGATTTACGACCTTTGTCGTCGGCCTCCGTCGGTCTATGATGACGGAAGAGAATCCTAAACGTCTATTCTGCTGGAATGAGTGCAGGTCCCACTTGTGGGTGTTCTCCATGCTGCTGGATCTGTAGCAGGTTCTTCCAGCGTCCTTTTTTTCATCTGCTGCAACAGTGAATCTCTCTTGACCCAGCCCGAACTTCTGTGCTTCAATTGGCTCCTGCATTCACAGTAGGCGGGTCCTCCTTCCTAGGTTTTCATTCATTGGTTCTTCAAGGTTTCAGAAACCCAATTCAAGGCTCTTATTAGTCGAATGAGAGGTCAATCAGATGAACTAATCTGTTCGCGGCTGTGTCTGCAGCTTTTATTTTCAGTGGCGCTTGGACGCCAACACCACCTACATCACCACCATCAGGACCATGCGTCCGAGAGCGCACGAGGGCGCACAAGAGCGCCCTCGTGCGCACTAGGACGCAGAGACTTGCCCGTCCGCGGTACAACGGAGCGCAAGAGGTTAAAAAACATGCTAGTACAGCAGTGGTATAGCCACAGCTGATATTCTGTCAAATTCTGAACAATGAAGAATAACAATATTTCAGAGTAACAGAATAGAATAGAATAGAATAGAATAGACCTTTATTGTCACTGTTACATGAACAACAAAAATCAGTTTAGCAGCTCTGTTCTGTTTAGCAGCAGATTCTTTGAGGTGCAGAATAAAAACCATATACTATGGCGCATGTTTAGGGCGCATATATTGTATCCATATTTCCCACATATACCTAGCAGGCATGTCGGTGCATATTTTGGAGGCTTCACGTCTTAATGGACAAAGAGGACCTGACCCTGCAGAGACCTACGGGAGGTGTGAAGTTGGTCTGGCAGGAGATGGGAAGTTGGAGAGAATGTCCCAGCAGGAGCCCCGGAGGCTAGAAGGATAAGAGACAATGGGGACGCCAAGGAGTCTCGGGGGCTGTATGTTTGCTAAAGGACTGTAGGTTGGGGGGGGGGGTGTGACTTGGGGAGAGTATAAGAACTGTGAAGGACGATTGTTCTCTCTCTTTTCGAGATTCTGTGATTGATAGAGGATGTGACCTTTCAATAAACCTATCCTGAGAAATAAACTCAGTCTCGTCTGTGAAAGGCATCTTCTACAATACAAACACTACTGTATAGTATAAAACAACTATCACACAACATAAGAACATATGAAGATTTATAAACAAGGTGTATGAGTCGATGAATATTGCATTGCCCATTAGACTGAGGATGGACGGTTGTTCAGTTATTAGAGGGGCTGGGAGTTGGGGGGTGGATTCATTTAACAGTTGTTCTTGAGTATGTCTTTGTCCTGAGCATCCTGTATCTTCTACCTGGAGGAAGGGGGTGTCCAGGATGTGAGGGGTCTCTGATTATACTACTGACTTTCCTTTGGAGTCTGCCAGTTTAAATGTCACTAACAAGGGGTAGTGCTGTCCCGATCACCCGCTCTGCTGCTCTCACCACCAGCTGTAGGTCTTTTCTGTCCTCTGCAGTACAGCAGCCGAACCACACTTAACAGCAGTAGGTCAGGAGGCTCGCAATGGTGGAGCGGTAGAAGTTAATCAGCATGGGCTGTGGTAGATGGGTTTGACAGAGCTTCTTGAGGAAGTACAGTCTTTGTTGTGACTTCCCCACCTGATGAGAAATATTTTTGGACCAGGTGAGTTCAGCCGAGATGTGGACTCCAAGGGACTTGAAGCTCTCCACCCTCTCTACCTCCTCTTCATCGATATAGAGGGGAAAGTGCTCTGTTTGTTTGGATGTCCTGAAGTCTATTATCATCTCCTTGGTCTTGGATGTGTTCAGGTCCAGGTTATTGTCATCACACCATCGCCACAGATACCGGACCTCCTACTATAGGCTGACTTGTTGTTATCCATAATCAGTCTTATGATCAGAATCAGAATCAGATTTATTGCCATTGTTCATGTAGTACACAAACTAGGAATTTGTCTCGGTGCAATGCTGCAACATTAAACATGATAAAATAAAAGAAATAAACTATACATGCAATAAAGTGTAGAATAAGTGAGTAATACTAGTCAGCAGTTTAAATATATTAGCGAGCAGCAGATAATGTGGAGAACCATATAGTGCAGTCGGTAATGCAGGAAGAAAACAGTGATGATTGACATGAGTCTGGTTGAGCTGCTGTACATAGTGCACGAGAGTCAATAAGTCACTTAGTGTTCAGCAGTCTGATGGCAGAGGGGAAGAAGCTGTTCATGTGACGAGAGGTTTTAGTCTGGGTGGACCGAAGTCTTCTACCTGAGGGGAGAGTGGTAAACAGTACGTGACCAGGGTGTGAGGGATCGGCTATGATTCGGCCTGCACGCCTCCGGGTCCTGGAGATGTACAGATCCTGGAGAGATGGGAGCTTGCAGCCGATCACCTTCTCAGCAGTGCGCACGACGCGCTGCAGCCTTAGTCTGTCCCTGGCAGTGGCTCCTGCGTACCACACGGTTATGGAGGTGGTGAGGATGGACTCGATGATGGCTGTGTAGAACTGCACTAACATCTTGGTGGGTAGCTTGAGCTTCCTCAGCTGCCACAGGAAAAACATCCTCTGCTGGGCCTTTTTGATGAGGGAGCTGATGGTCGGCTCCTACTTGAGATCCCTGGTGATGGTAGTGCCTAGGAAGCGGAAGGAATCAGCAGTGGTGATGGGAGAGCCTGTGAGGGTGAGGGGGGGCAGAGGGGTTGTGACTTTCCTGAAGTCCACAATCATCTCCACTGTCTTCAGAGCGTTCAGCTGCAGGTTGTTGTTGTTGCACCAGGACGCCAGCTGGGCCACCTCTCTCCTGTAGGCGGACTCGTCGCTGTTGGAGATGAGCCCGATGAGGGTGGTGTCGTCCGCAAACTTGATCAACTTGACAGACTGGTGGCTGGAGGTGCAGGAGTTGGTATAAAGGGAGAAGAGTAGGGGGGAAAGTACACAGCCCTGGGGTGATCCGGTGCTGATGCTAGCAGAGTCTGAGACAGTCTTTCCCAGCCGCACATGCTGCCTCCGGTCCGTCAGGAAGTCGGTGATCCACCTGCAGAGGGAGTCAGGCACGTTGAGCAGGGACAGCTTGTCCCGGAGCAGAGCGGGGCGGATGGTGTTGAATGCGGAGCTTAAGTCCACAAACAGGATCCTGGCGTAGGTTCCCGGGGAGTCCAGGTGCTGCAGGATGGAGTGGAGGGCCAGGTTGACTGCGTCGTCTACAGACCTGTTGGCTCGGTAGGCAAACTGCAGCGGGTCCAGGAAGGGGGTGGTGATGGACTTGAGGTGGGGCAGGACCAGGCGCTCAAAGGACTTCATGACTACAGAGGTGAGCGCTACAGGTCTGTAGTCATTAAGTCCAGTGATCCGTGGCTTCTTGGGGACAGGGATGATGGTGGAGGATTTGAGGCAGGACGGCACATGGCATAGCTTAAGGGAGGTGTTAAAAATGTCTGTGAAGACAGGAGCCAGCTCTTTTGCACAGTGTCTCAGGGTGGAGGGAGACACGCCGTCCGGACCGGGGGCCTTGCGCGGGTTCAGTCTGGAGAACTGTTTGAGCACGTCCTGCTCACTGATGACAAGGGCAGGGGGGGGGGGCGCCTTTGATGAAATAGGGATCGTGGAGGCTGTGGAGCTGGAGGGAGGGGGGGAGTTGGACACAGATGACGAGGTGTCAAAACGGGCATAGTGTTGGGACAGTCTTTGACAAAGGTTTTTGTCATCCTGACCTTTAGGAGCTGACCTTTAGATGGTGGTGTTGTCAGCAAATTTGACAATTGTGTTGCTGGTGTGGATTGGGGAACAGTCATACGCTAAGAGGGAGAAAGGAAGGGGCTGAGGACACAATGCTGTGGTGTGCCAGTGTTCAGGATAAGAGTGGAAGAGATGTGGTCTCCTATCCTGATGTTCTGGGGTTGACTGCTGAGGAAGTCCAGTATCCAGGTGCACAGTGAACTACTCAGGCCCAAGTTGCCAACCTTCTGAACCAGTTTATGGGGTAGAACTGTATTAATTCTGTTCAATTCAACTTTATTTATGTAGCGCCATTTCACAACAACAGCCATCTCATAGCACTTTCAAACTGTAGGGGGAAACCCTAGAATTACAGAAAGGCCCCAGTAATCAGGCGATCCCCTGTGAGCAAGCACTTGGTGACGGAAGAGAGGAAAAACTCCCTTTCAGCAGGAAGAAACCTCCAGCAGAACCAGGCTCAGGGAGGGGCACTCATCTGCTGCAACTGGCTGGGGGGTGAGGGGATAGAGAAGAAAAAGAAAAGAACAGACATGTAGAGAGCAAAGAGCATGATGGGGACTCATTCTATGGGAGAGAACAAACAGATGCTGATGACCAGCAAAAATATTTCATTGAGAGTGAAGAAAGGAATGAAGCCCAGTGCATTGTTGGAGGTCCCCCGGTGATCTAAACCCATTAGCAACATAACTAAGAGAGGGTTCAGGGTCATCTGATTCCACCCTAACTATAGGCTATGTCTCTAGCTACAGTATGTCCGGAGCGGTGGCCTAGTTGATAGAGCATCTGCCCCACAACTGGGAGGTTGGGGTTCAAGTCCCGGCCGTGTCATACCAAAGAGCATATAAAAATGGTACTTCCCGACTTCTAGCTTGGTGCTCAGCATAATAGAATGGGAGAAGGAGAAGTTGTTTGTGGCGGTGCCTTGCATGGCAGCGACCCCTCTGATTCTACATGTGATTAACATTGTAGATAGGAGAAACTACTGTACATGATTGACTGAATAACAATAGAGATGGCTTCTTCTTCAAAAAGAAAGGTTTTAACCCTGTTCTTAAAAACAGAGATCGAGTCTGACTCCCGAATCCAGATTGGCAGCTGGTTCCAAAGGAGAGGAGCCTGATAAGTGAATGCTCTGCCTCTCATTGTACTTTTGGAGATTCTAGGTATTACAAGTAATCCTGCATTTTGGGAGCGTCATGTTCCCAAACAGATCCCAAAAAGATCTGATAGTATCTTATTATCCTGTTAGGATGATAAGGTACTATCAGATCTTTTAAATAACAAGGGACCTGATTATTTAGAGCTTTGTAGGTGAGGAGAAGGATTTAAAACTTAATTCTAAATTCTATGGGAAGCAGGGATGGCAACAGGAAATTCTGATTTCAGCTGAAATCTAATTTGGTCGATTGACTAATGGGGGGGCCGGGGGAGCGCAGCCCCCCTGAAGCTGGGAGGTTTTCAGTAAAACAGAAGTAATTTAGACTGAAAAAAATGATAAAAAAAATGAAATACTAGACTTAGATAAATCATTAAATTTAATGAAAAGTTAACTTACTTTTTCTTCAATGTTGTCTCACTGTCTTTAGTCCAACATATTTAACAGTTCTATAAGAGTTTATTACACTATTTACACTGGTCACCAAGTCACTTCTAATGTGAAACTTTCTTCCTTTTGGCAGCAAGCTGTGTCAGTCTCTGAACTTTGAACTTCATCTCCTTTTCTGGTTTCTTCAGAAACTGTCCGAGTGTTTCTGTTACCTCGTCAAACTTTGAGCCAATTTTCACCTTTACTGTCACTTCGCCCCCCGAAGCTCCTGGGTTTTTATGACTTTTAAGTACCAGAACTGTGCTTAAATGACATAAAACAAACAGCTGAATGCCATTTATTACTGTATAATATTGACTTATGTTCCAAGAAGATAGCATTCCTAAAATATTCAATTCAATTCAATTCAATTCAATTCAACTTTATTTATATAGCGCCATTTCACAACAACAGTCATCTCATAGCACTATCAACTGAAGGGGGGACCCCCACAGTTGCAGAAAGACCCCAGCAATCAGGCGATCCCCTGTGAGCAAGCACTTGGCGACGGTGGAGAGGAAAAACTCCCTTTTAACAGGAAGAAACCTCCAGCAGAACCAGACTCAGGGAGGGGCAGTCATCTGCTGCGACTGGCTGGGGGGTGAGGGGATAGAGAAGAAGAAAAGAACAGACATGTAGAGAGCAAACAGCACGATGGGGACTCAATCTATGGGAGAGAACAAACAAATGTTAATGACCAGCAAAAAAAAAAAAAAATTCATAGAGAGTGAGGAAAGGAGTGAGGCCCAGTGCATTACTGGAGGTCCCCCGGCTGACTAAACCTATTAGCAGCATAACTAAGGGAGGGTTCAGAAACACATGATCCCTCTCTAATTGTAGGCTATATCAAAAAGGTAGGTTTTAGCCCTATTCTTAAAAACAGAGATCGAGTCTGACTCCCGAATCCAGATTGGCAGCTGATTCCACAGGAGAGGAGCTTGATAACTGAAGGCTCTGCCTCCCATTGTACTTTTGGAGATTCTAGGTATTACAAGTAATCCTGCATTTTGGGAGCGTAGTGCTCTGTTAGGATGATATGGTAGTATCAGATCTTTTAAATAAAAAGGAGCCTGATTGTTTAAAGCTTTGTAAGTAAGAAGAAGGATTTTAAACTTAATTCTAAACTCTATGGGAAGCCAATGAAGGGAGGCCAGAACCGGAGAGATATGATCTCTCTTTCTAGTACCCGTTAAAACTCTTGCTGCAGCATTTTGGATCAGCTGAAGACTTTTTAAAGATGTTTTAGGACAGCCTGATAATAAAGAATTACAATAATCTAATCTCGAGCTAACAAAAGCGTGGATCAGCTTCTCAGCATCACTCTGAGACAAGATGCTCCTAATCTTGGCAATATTACGCAAATGATAGAAGGCAGTCTTAGAAACAAATTTAATATGTGAATTGAAGGACAAATCCTGATCAAAAATAACTCCAAGGTTCCTCACAGAGCTATTAAGAGAAAGAGTAACTGCATCCAAACTGAAAGTTTGATTTGGAAAGGAATTTCTAAGGTTTTTTGGACCAACAAGAATGACTTCAGTCTTATCTGAATTTAATAGCAGGAAATTACAAGTCATCCAAGCTTTGATTTCCTTAAGACAGGCTTCTAACTTGGCTAATTGATTAGTATCATCTGGCTTCATTGACAGGTATAATTGTGTGTCATCTGCATAACAATGAAAATGTATACAGTGCTTTCTAATAATGTTGCCTAACGGAAGCATATATAAACTAAAAAGAGTAGGGCCTAGCACAGATCCCTGTGGAACTCTATGACTGAGCTTTGAGTTGAAAGAAAACTCATTACTGACATGAACAAACTGGAGCCTATCAGATAAATAAGATCTAAACCACTGCAACGAAGTTCCATTAAGTCCAACATAGTGTTCTAATCTATCAAGTAGAATATTTTGATCGATAGTATCGAAAAGCTGCACTAAGGTCTAAAAGGACAAGTACAGAAGAAAGTCCATTATCAGATGCGATCAAGAGGTCATTAGTGACCTTCACTAAGGCTGTTTCAGTACTATGATGGATTCTAAACCCAGATTGAAACTCTTCAAGTAAACCATTTCCCTGCAGGTGGTCAAATAATTGCGTAGCAACAACTCTTTCTAAGATTTTTGAAATGAAAGGGAGATTAGAGATTGGTCTATAGTTAGCTAAAGCTCCTGGATCTAGCGTTGGCTTTTTGAGTAAGGGTTTAATTACAGCTGTTTTAAAAGCCTGCGGTACATGGCCTAAAGTTAATGAAGAATTGATTATATGAAGAATAAAGCTACCAATAAGTGGGAAGACTTCTTTAAATAACCTGGTAGGAATAGGGTCTAAAAGACAAGTTGAAGGTTTGGATGAGGAAACTATTTTGTCTAACTCACAAAGGTCGATTGGAGTAAACTCATCAAGACAGACATCAATAGAAGGAGTTGTAATAGTTACAGTATTTAAGTTAACTGTGGGAAGAATCTGATTGATTTTATCTCTGATGGATGAAATTTTATTATTAAAAAAGTTCATAAAGTCCTGACTAGTAAGCTCTAAGGGGATGCTAGGATTGACAGAGTCCTGACTCTTTGTCAACCTGGCTACAGTACTGAAAAGAAACCTGGGATTATTCTTGTTCTCTTCTATTAATGCAGAGTAATAACTCGTTCTAGCTTTTCTAAGAGATTTTTTATAAATTAAAAGATGATTTCTCCAAGCTAAATAGATTTCATCTAAATTAGTAGAGCGCCATTTTCTTTCTAATTGACGAGTCTTCTGTTTTAAGCTACGAGTTTCTGTGTTGAACCAAGGAGTTAAAAATCTCTGATTAGACTTTTTCTTTTTTAAGGGGGCCACCAAGTCTAGAGCCTGATGCAGAGAAGCTGAAACACTATCCACCATGTTATCAATTACAGAAGGAGCAAGCTGTCTTTAGCTTATTTCCGTTCCGTATATTCCAACAAGCATTATCCATCACATGCTTTAACACTTGATCAAATCAAAATCAGTTAATTTTATCTATTCCATAATAGAAATAAAATTCCAACATACCATTACTTTTTATAATTTCAGCATTCATTTCAGATCACCAGTTTCAATCTCCATTGAGTCTTGAGCAGTTCATTTTCTTCCCCCGCGCAGCCCAGCTCATACAGCCGTTGTACGCCACATTCAAGAAACGGAAACCGGCGGACAGAGTCGGCTGGACTTCTGAACGGGAGCAGGCATTCTGAGGTTAAAACAGCGCTCACTACCGACGTCTCGGACATGGGCATAGCGGCCGTCATGGAGCAATGCGTTGCCGGTTCTTGGTAGCCGCTCACCTTTTTTTTTAGCAGGTCTTTGCACGACAGTGAGCGTAAATACAGCATGTTCGACAGAGAGTTAATGGCTCTCCACCAGGTCATACGCCACTTCCAGTTCTGCCTGAAAGGGCGCACCTTCACTGCGCTCGTGGACCACAAGCCGCTAACGTACTTAATGTACTTTATCTTCCTGGAAGATAAAATAAAGCGGAATTCGGCGAATTACCGGAAAAATCACATCCCTGAGAACAAGCCGCCATGAATTTTTGACAAAGCATACAACGAGCCATTTGATTGGTCCAATTGTTTGCAACTATCCAATCGCAGGGCTGTTTACAATACAGCAGTAGCTTGAGTACATCTGGGTTATCGCAAGAATTGACCCGGGGAAGCGCCGAGCGCTAATATAATCGTGTTGATTTTCGCTAAAATCGGTAACAATAAGGTACCTTACCCCCCCTAAAATTTTCTCAACGGATTTAGACGATTCACAGAAATGATCAATTTGAAAATAAATCAGCGGAAATCCGCGGATCGGGGGAAAATTGCCATCCCTGGGGAAGCCAGTGAAGGGAGGCCAGAACCAGAGAGATGTGATCTCGTTTTCAAGTACCTGTTAAAAGTCTAGCTGCAGCATTTTGGATCATCTGAAGACTTTTTAAAGATGTTTTAGGACAACCTGAAAATAAAGAGTTATAATAATCTAATCTAGAGCTAACAAAAGTGTGGATTAGTTTATCAGCATCACTCTGGGACAAGATGCTCCTAATCTTGGCAATGTTATGCAAATGATAGAAGGCAGTCTTAGAAACAAGTTTAATATGTGAATTAAAGAACACATCTTGATCAAAAATAACTCCAAGATTCCTCACAGAACTATTAAGAGAAAGAGTAACCGCATCCAAACTAAGAGTTTGATTTGGAAAGGTATTTCTTTTTTTCTTTTTTTTTTTTTTAGGTTTTAAGGAAGTTTTTATATCATACCGCCGTCACGAGCTCCTCTCCCGGCGCCGTGCGTGCGCGCCGGGAGCGAGCCCACGGCTCTCACAGAAGAGGGACACAATGTCTGTGTCCTGCAGCAGCAGTTGCAGAGTGAGATTGAGAGGTTGAACATGAAATTCAGACAGCTTATATACTCAGCTACAACAATACATCAAAGCATTCACATGGGTCGATATGAGCATTTGCATATGAGAGGCACAGACAGGATGCATGAACACAATGCATGGATGGCACATTAACCTCACAGCAGTGAAATGCATAAATGGCAGATTAGATCACAGCATGCAGCGGAAAAAACCCAGGAGTAGCGAGCTGTCTGTCCCTGTGTGTTGTGGGGGTTTTCCCAAACCGCCACACCAGTGTTGTATTTTTTCAGTTTTAAGCTATTTTCACTTTTATGCTACTGTGCAAATTTAGGCAATTTCAGTTTTTAAGCTAGCATTTTTTAGCTAATATTCTACACTTTAAACCATTTCTGCTTCTATGCTAACATGGTGTATTTTTAAGCTATTTTAACATCTTAACGGGCATTTATTAGTTTTAAACGTGTACTTTTTTCTGTTTAAAGCTATTTTCACTTTTATGATAATTTTGTGTAAATTCAGCCCATTTTATCTTTTTTTTTTTATTTAAGTTTTTGTAAAGGGTATACAGGTCGTTACAGCAATGCATTGTTTACATTTTCATCACATGTTCCCTTATTTTCTGATATCTGACAACATTGGAAGAATAATTCTTACAACACCCCTTTTTTTTTTAAAGTGAAAGAAAAAGTGAAATTAAAGAGAAAAAAAAAACAAAAAAAACCCAAAAAACAACAAAAAAAACAAACAAACCAGCAAAAAACAAACAAAAAGAAAAAGTAAGTAAATAAAGGTAAAAGAGCATCTGAGTAGCATTGGAACAAAGAGCGGAACCATTATTGAAATGGTATTTGTCAAAGATTAGATCTAATGGAAGACACATATGCGATCCAGGGTTGCCAAAAGTTCATGAACCCATCCATGTCCTGTCTCAGTGCGAATGTCAACTTTTCCATCGAGTAAATGTCTTGGATCACGTTAATCCAATCTTCAGGTGTAGGACAGTCCTTCAACATCCATTTTTTAGTTAGAGCTTTTTTGCTTGCCAATATTAAAACATTGAATAAGTATTTTTCTCCTCGTCTTTCCAGTGAGTCCGGTAGTAAACCCAAATACAAAGTTACAAAAGAAAAGGGAACTGTTATTTTGAATATTTTCCCCAATATTGTCTGTACATTGGTCCAATATTGGTGGATAACTGGGCATGACCAAAACACATGAAAATGATTTGCAGTCTTTTCACCACACAAGCGCCAACAGTTCAATCCCTTATGGGTAAATTTGTTTTGTGCAGGTGTTCTGAAAAATCTTACCAAGTTTTCCATCCAAATTCTCTCCACTGCAGGGATGAAGTACTTTTCCATTGTTGTTTATTTAGCTTTTCCCATATTTCCAGTTGTAAAGTGAAATTCCCCTCTTTTTCCCATCTCTCTTTTATATAAGATGTGTTGTCTCCTTTTAAGTCTTGAAGACCTTGGTATATTTTAGAAATGTATCTGATCCCTGGGATCCCTTTATATGCCATTAAGAAGACCTTCAGAACACCTGACTGGGCCCTTTCCAAATCCTCCTTTTTAAGTATATTGTTTATGTGGTGTCTAAGCTGGAAGAGCCTGTAAAGGTCTTGATTTATTAGGCCTTGTTTTTTCAAATCTTCAAAACTTCTTAAGATTTGCCCTTTAAAAAAATCGTAATATTTTATCAGCCCTTTCTCCTTCCACTTTTTAAATCTGGTGTCTGTTTTATTAGGAGTAAAGTCTTGATCATAGGCAATCCATTGCAGAAGTCGATAGGGCTCTTTAGTTTGATTCTCTCTGACTATCTTAAACCAAATTTTTAGCGGGGTCTCTATCCACGGGTTAGTGTTATTCAAAAGCTTAGGTAAGGCATTGTTCCCTATTATCGCCTGTAGGGGGATGTCACTTGTTATTTGGCATTCGATCTCCTTCCATTGTGCAGTGTAGACTGGGTTACATATCTCTACTAAAGTTTTAATTTGTGCGGCTTTAAAGTAGTCCCTGATATTTGGCAGCGCGAGCCCACCTTTGTCTTTGTTTAGCTGTAGGGTTCTATATCTGATTCTAGGTCTCCTGCCCTGCCATATGAATCTTGAGTTCCTTCTGTCCAGCTCCTGCCATGTTTTTTTGGGAGGTTCTACCGGTATTGTTTGGAAAAGGTATAGAAGACGTGGAAGTATATTCATTTTGACTGCTTCAATTCTTTGTGCAGTACCCAAGAATGGTATCATATTCCATCTTGCTAGGTCAGATTTTATTTTTGTCACCAGTGGATCATAGTTTAGTGATATAATTTTGTTGAGTTGTTTCGGGATATTGACCCCCAGATATTTCATAGATTCCGACTCCCAGTTAGTTTTGAGTTTGCTTAGTGAATAATGATTTGGGTCATAGTTGAATGTTAAAATTTGGGTTTTATGCATGTTTAATTTGTACCCCGATAAATCTCCATACTCTGAAAAAACTGAGGTTAGTTCTGGTAAAGAAGTGTCCGGCTGCCCTAGGTATATTAAAATGTCATCAGCAAAGAGTGCTATTTTATGTTCCTTCTGACCAAGTGTAATACCTTGAATTTTTTGATTTTGTCTTATCCATTGGCTCAGAGGTTCTATGAAGATTGCAAAGAGCAGTGGAGACAGGGGGCAGCCCTGACGACATCCTCTTTCCAGTTCAAAAGATGATGATAAATTACCGTTAATCCTTATTTTAGCTGTTGGTTTTTTATATAATGCCTGTATAGTTCTAATGAAGTTGTTATGAAAATTGAAACTGGATAAGATTCTATATAGAAAAGACCAGTCAACCGAATCGAATGCTTTTTCAGCATCTAATCCCAATATGACTGCATTTAAGTTATATTTTTTTATATGATGAATTATGTGTAAAGTGCGTCGAATGTTGTCTTGTGTCTGTCTTTGTCTTATAAAACCTGTTTGGTCTAAATGAATTAGGTCTGTCAGTATATTTTCTAACCTTTTGGCAAGGATAATGGTAAAAAGCTTATAGTCCTGATTTAGTACACTGATTGGTCTGTAGTTGGAGCACTCTAGTTTATCCTTTTCAGGTTTAGGTATAACTGCAATGACCCCTTCTCTCCAGGAGGGGGGGATTTCCCCTGTGTGGAGGACATAATTAAATGTTTTCAGGAGGAGAGGAGATAGTTGCTGTTTAAAGGTTTTGTACCACTCTGCTGTATAGCCATCAGCTCCTGGGGATTTGTTAGCTTTAAGTTTCATAATTGCTTTTTCCAATTCTTTAGGATGTATTTCTGACAGTAGTGTTTTATTTTGTGACTCCGTAAGTTGGGGAAGGTTTAATGTGTTTAGGAATGCCTCGGATGCGTTTTTATGTTTTTTGTGGGAGTATAAGTTCTTATAGTAATTCTCGAAGCTTTTAAGAATATCCTGAATTCTGAATTTTATTTCCTTTGATACTGGGTCTCTGATTTTGTAGATTGCTCTTTCTGTTTGATGTTTCCTCAATTTATAGGCTAGCAATTTTGCCGATTTACTGCCTGCTTCATAGTATTTTTGTTTCAAAAATGTAAGTTTCTTCTGGATTTCTATTGTGTAGATCTCATTTATTTGGTTTTTAATTTCCTTAATCTTGAGCGAGTCAGTAGAATGAGTGTTGCCTTTGTGTTCTTTTTCTAGGTTCCTAAGTTCTGACTCTAATGTGGATAGTTTTTCTTGTCTTAGTTTCTTTTGGGTTGCCAGTTTTGCAATAATCTTTCCTCTTATTACAGCTTTGCATGCATCCCACAGTATTAAAGGGGATACTTCTCCATTATCGTTTTCTTCCAAATATCTGATTCCAATTCATCTTTCAATGGTCCTTTCAGGACATTTGAATTTAACCTCCAAGAAAATGTATTATTTGTGTATTTTTGGATATTTAAGTCCATGTAGATCGGACTGTGGTCAGAGAGATCCATCAGTCCTATTTTACATGTTTCTACTCTTCCAATGTCTCTATTAAAACATAAAAAAATAGTCAATCCTTGAGTAAGATGAATGTGGAGTTGAGTAAAATGTATAGTCTTTTACATTGGGGTTGAGTTCCCTCCACACATCACAGATTCCCATTTCTTTTAGTAGCATCCGAGTCTTCCTGCTTTGGGTGTTATATTGATGTGGAGAATTACCAGAAGCATCCCAGTATGGATTCAGTCTAAGATTGAAGTCCCCACCACATATCACTAAACCTTGAGCTTTAGTTATCATTAGGTCAAATACATTTTTATAAAATTTCCAGTTAGCCCCTGGGGGAGCATACACATTCAGCAGGGTGATATCTTCTCCCTCTAGCCGTCCAGTTACCAAACTGTATCTCCCTTCTTTATCTTTGTGTTCTGATTTTTTTTCAAATGTAATTTTGGTTGATATCAATGTCGCTACTCCCCTCCTCCTCCCTGATTTATATGAAGATGAAGAGATCATTTTAAATCCTTGTCTACTGAGTTTATTGTGTTCCACGTCTGTTAGGTGGGTTTCTTGTAAAAATATTATTCCTGCTTTGTCTTTTTTCATTTTGCCTAGAATCTTGGATCTTTTAACTGGATTCAGGATTCCTTTTACATTATATGAAATTATTTTGGTTACACCCTGTTTCTCCATTGTGTTGTTTTGTTTAGTATAACTGTGTGGTGGCCCTCTTTTGTGCTACTCAGAAACTGAAAGAACATTAAAAACAAGAAAAACATTAAGAACATAGTGTATAAAACTTTAAAACAAAAAGCTGTCAAAAGAACTTCCTGAGCTGAGGTCTTTTTAAAGACCCTGGAAGAGCCTTGATGGAGTGAAGGCTCTGAGGGGAATTCCTCAAACTCTGTTACGTGTTGAGGGCCCTCTCTTACCCCTGTAAGTTGTCCCATGCTTTTAACGTGAGTTTCAGAACCCAATTCGAACTTGTAATGATTTTTTTTTTCCTTTTATGCCTATACCCTGTGAAAATGTGTGCACCCTCCCACCCCCCTCACATCAAACATTCACGCAAAAACAGTATTTGTTAGTGTGAGGAGAACATGTGGATTATTGTCACATTTCTATTTTAACAAGTTTTTTTTGTTTTGTTTTTTTTAATTAAAAAGACTTATTTGTTTCAAATATTATGACTGTTCCATGAAATGTTTTACCACATGCTGAATACGCATCTCCTTTAATGTTTGTTACCTTGTATGAGGGGGGTTGGATGTGCAGATTGATTCAAGAAAAAAAAAAAAAAAGGTCGCTATTCCAACCTGAAAACGGACAGTTTATCCGCGACGCTCTGGCGCTGGGTTTCCCGCTGCTGGCCCATGGATTTTGAAGGTCTTTGTGTTGTCCATGTTTGCGTTTTGATCTTCTCACTCGGGCCTGCTGCGGGTTTAAATACCGTTACCGGGAGCCCTCTTCTCGTCATGTCAGCTGTTGCTTCTTCCGCCGAATTATAGAGACATGTTTCTTCGCCGTACAAGACCCTTAACTTCGCAGGAAATGGCGTCTGAAAGCGCAGTTTCTTCTCTCTTAACACCTTTTTCGCGTCATTGTATTCCCTGCGCTTTTTAAGGACCTCCGGGGCGTAATCGTGTTCCACGAAGACTTTTCTCTCCTGGTGCATAAATCCTTTTTTCTGCCAAGCCAGTCTGACAACCTCTTGTTTTATTTTGAAATTGGAAAATCTTACCAACACCGAACGTGGGGGCGCTTCCGCCGCTGGCCTAGCGGCTAATGAACGATGTGCCTTTTCTATGTTTAAGTCGGTGGTTTGTGGAATATCCAATTTCTCTCTTAGTAAAGATTCCACGCATTCTGCCATTGAGTTAAAACCGTTTTCGGCTCCTTCTATCAGACCATGAATTCTTATATTGTCTCTTCTCTGTCTTCCTTCTTGGTTGGCTAGCTTAGCCTCTATAGATGCTTGTCTTTTGCGTAGGTCCAGCACAGAATCTTCGAGCACTTTTATTCGTTCCTCTGTTTCCAAGATTCGGTTCTCGGCCTGGTCCACTCTGCTGTTTGTCCTTTTCAATTCTTCTCTGAATTCCCGAAATTCGGCCGTAACCTCTCGGCGAAATCGTCGTAGCTCTTCAAATAGCGATTTCAGGCTAACCTTTTTGTTAGCTACAACCAGTTCCTCGTCTTCTGAACGGAGATCTTCCAGTTCAGATTCTCCGGCCGATACGTGTCCTGGCCTGGAGAATTTCAGTTTCTTCTGTTTTCCTTTAGACATGATGATTTTGTCTTTTGATTTTCACTCCTCCAAAAATCCGTTAAGTTTGATTTTCAAGGTGTTATCTTGGATTGGGTCTGAGAGCTTCAGTGTTAAGCTGCAGTCGCCATGGCGTCCAGACCGGAAGTCCTGGAAAGGTATTTCTAAGGTTGTTTGGACCAACTAGAATGACTTCACTCTTATCTGAATTTAATAGCAAGAAATTACAAATCATCCAAGCTCTGATTTTGTTAAGATAAGCCTCTAATTTGGCTAATTGATTACTGTCATCTAGCTTCACTGACAAATATAATTGTGTGTTATCTGCATAACAATGAAAAAGTATGCAGTGCTTTCATATAATATTGCCTAAAGGAACCATATATAAACTAAAAAGAATAGGACTTAGCACAGATTCCTGTGGAACTCCATGGTTAAGCTTTGAGTTAGAAGAAAACTCATTAATGATATGTACAAACTGGAACCTATCAGTTAAATACAGTAAGATTTAACCCACTGCAACAAAGTTCCATTGAGTCCAACAAGATGTTGTAATCTATCATGTAAAATGATCCGATAGTATCAAAAGCTGCACTAAGGTCTAAAAGGACAAGTACAGAAACAAGTCCATTATCAGATGTGATAAGGAGATCATTAGTGACCTTCACTAAAGCGGTTTCAGTACTATGATGAATTCTGAACCCTGATTGAATCTCTTCAAATAAACCATTTACCTGCAAGTGGGCAAATAATTGCATAGCAACAACTATTTCTAAGATTTTTGAAATGAAAGGCAGATTCGAGATTGGTCTATAGTTAGCTAAAACTCTTGGATCCAGCATTGGCTTTTTAAGTAATAGTTTAATTACAGCAGTTCTAAAAGCCTGTGGTACATGGCCTAATGTTAATGAAGAAATGCTTATTTGAAGAATAGAAATACCAATAAATGGGAAGACTTCTTTAAAAAACCTGGTAGGAGTAGGGTCTAGGAGACAAGTTGAAGGCTTGGATGAGGAAATTATTTTATCTAACTCTAAAAGGTCAATTAGAGTAAACTCATCCAAACAGATATCAACTGAAGGAGCTGTAGTAGTTACTGTATTTAAGTTAACGGTGGGAAGAATCTGACTGATTTTATCTCTGATAGATGAAATTTTATTATTGAAGAAGTTCATAAAGTCCTGACTAGTAAGCTCTAAGGGAATGCTAGATTTGACAGAGTCTTGACTCTTTGTCAGCCTGGCTGCAGTGCTGAAAAGAAACCTGGGATTATTCTTGTTTTCTTCTGTTAATGCAGTATAATAAGTTGTTCTGGCTTTCCTAAGAGATTTTTTTTTATAAATTACAGGTTGATTTTTCCAAGCTAGATAGATTTCATCTAATTTAGTGGAGCGCCATTTTCTTTCTTGACAAGTTTTCTTTTTTAAGCAACAGATTTCTGTATTGAACCAAGGAGTCAGAAATCTTTGATTAGACTTCTTCTTTTTTAAAGGGGCCACCATGTCTAGAGTCTGATACAGAGAAGCTGTAACATTATCTACCATGCTATCAAATACAGAAGGAGTAAAAACCCCACAACTTATCTCCGTTGTGTTGACACATGGCATTGGGATAACAATCTACTTAAATTTGGTAACAGCATCATCTCCTGTAGTATTATTTTTCTTTAGGAGCCAAATAGGCAGAAATAGTAAAATCAAAAGTTAACAGATAATGGTCTGACAGTACAGGGTTATGAAGAAACACTACCAGATTTTCTGTTTCTATGCCATATGTCAGAACAAGGTCCAACGATTTCTAAAACAGTAAAAAAAAATTTGAATTGCTTTAAATTAATTAGACATTACATACCACACCAAACAGCCATACTGTATATGCATTCTATGGTTTTTTCGCATATATCATACTGTCTGACAGTTTGGGCTCAAGCAGCTCCTTCTACAATAAAACATATAGGTTCATTATATAATCAAACTCTAAAAATTTTGGATAAAAAGCCCATTAGGTGGCATCATTGTTATATTCTAAAAAAATATAACCTACTGAGTTTTGAGAGTTTCATTGACCTCTGTTTTCTGAAATTAATTTTCAAATGTTTCCATAAATCAGCGCCAGAGCCACTTGTTGGATTCATCAAAAGACAGGACAGCAGCAGAGCCACCAGGAGTTCTGTTAACAATAACTGTAAAATATCCCACCGCAGAAACTCATTTGGACAAACAGCTTTCTCTATAAAGGGCAGTCATATCTGGAACACAATGCCAAATGAAATCAAAATAATAACGGATTTTAAAACATTTACTACAAAGGTTAAAAACTGGCTGAAAAGTAAACAAGAATGTACCCATGTATGAAATGATTGTCTGCAGGGTGTGAGTGAAGAAGGGAAGGCAAATGTGTAACAGGCATTTTACTGTAACAGGCAAATGTGAATCAGGTTTTTATAAGATAAGATAAGCCTTTATTAGTCCCACAACGGGGAAATTCCAGGATTGCAACAGCACAGGGATAGCAACACTCAGAGCAACAATCAGAAGGCAAGAAAAAAAAAGCAAGCAAGCAAGAGCAGCTAATATACATATGTACATATTATTATAAATATATATACAGTATATACACACAGACACACAGAGTAGAGCATTGTAGCTGGATGGGATAAATATATGAGTATATAAGCACACAGTACGGAGCATTGCAGCTAGGTGGAAAAAAAAATATGTAAATATATAAACACACAGTGCGGAGCAATGTAGCTAGATGGGATAATATGTAGATATATAAACACACAGTGCGGAGCATTGTAGCTAGATGGAATGAATATATAGATATATAAATATAAACATAAACATAAACACACCCAGTGCGGAGCATTGTAGCTAGATGGAATAAATATGTAAATGTATAAACACACACAGTGCAGAGCATTGTTGCTAGATGGGATGAAACAGCACAACCGTCTACTTAGTTATCCTACATGGTATGATTATGTACCCATACATATTCTCACCCTCCATAGCGACCGGTATTTTCCTAGTTGTATGCCGGAGGGGACCATTGTGTAAGTCTACTGCATCTTTTGCATTCAAAAAACTATTAGGTTGTTACGTCTTTTTGCTATCTCTGCGAGCAGCCCTGCTTAGGTTGTACAGTCTGACAGCCGTTGGTAGGAAGGACCTGCGAAACCTCTCGGTTGTGCACCTGGGATGATGTAGTCTGCTGCTAAATGAGCTCCTCAGTGCATTCAGTATGTCCTGCATAGGGTGGAACTCGGACTCCAGCAGAGATGACAGTTTAGCCACCGTCCTTCTCTCTCCTATCTCCTCCACCGGATCAAGGCGCTGCCCCAGGACGGAGCTAGCTTTCTTGATCAGTTTGTTCAGTCTCTTCCTATCGACTGCAGTAATGCCACTGCCCCAGCAGACCACTCCAAAAGTGATGGCTGATGCCACCACCGTGTCATAGAATGTCTTCAGCAGCGCCCCTTGTCCACCAAAAGACCTGAGTCTCCTCAGTAGGAACAGCCTGCGCTGTCCCTTCTTGTAGAGTGCGTCAGTATTGTGTGACCAGTCTAGTTTATTGTTCAGATGAACACCCAGGTACTTGTAGGATGTCACCATCTCAAAGTCTGTTCCCTGTATATTTACTGGTGCTGTGAGGGGTTGTCCTTGCCTGCGGCAGTCCACCACCAGCTCCTTAGTTTTCCTCGCATTGATCTGGAGGCAGTTCCGATGGCACCAGTCCACGAAGTCCTGGATAAGCCCTCTGTACTCAGCTTCATCTCCATTGGAGATGAGGCCAACGATCGCAGAGTCATCAGAGAACTTCTGTAGATGGCAGTGTGTTGTGTTGTGTGAGAAGTCCGCAGTATAAAGAGTGAACAGGAAGGGAGCCAACACCGTTCCCTGGGGGGCCCCCGTGCTACTGATGATCGTGTCGGACACACAGTCCCGGGTTCTCACAAACTGAGGCCGGTTCGTGAGGTAGTCCAGGATCCATGATGACAGGTGCTGGTCCACCCCTGCGCGCAGCAGCTTGTCCTTCAGGATCATCGGTTGGATGGTGTTGAAAGCACTGGAGAAGTCAAAGAACATGATCCTCACCACATTCTCGGGCTTCTCCAGGTGGGACAGAGAACGGTGAAGGAAGAAGATCACCGCATCCTCCACCCCAATGCCATGCTGGTAGGTGAACTGGAGTGGATCCATCGCTGGTTCCACCAGGGGGCGGAGGTGAGCAAGGAGCAGTCTCTCCAGGGTCTTCATCAAGTGGGACGTCAAGGCCACCGGTCTGTAGCTGTTCAGGTCTTTGGGGTGGGAAGTTTTTGGTACAGGTACCACACAAGATGTTTTCCACAGCTGTGGTACCCTCCCCAGCTTCAGGCTCAGGTTGAAGATGTACGTCACAATCCCACACAGCTGGTCTGCACAGGACTTGAGGAGCTTTGCGCTGATGCCGTCTGGTCCCGATGCCTTCCTCGCCTTGATCTTCCTCAGCTCCGTCCTCCCCTGGGTCCTGGTCAGGGTCAGGATGGGGGGCTGTGTGTTGGGAGTGGGGGGGTGTTGGTGGAGTGGGGAGTGGGCAGCAGGACTTGATGTCTTTACAGGCAGCAGTGGTTGTTGTGCAGTCAGGGGGGAGGGCGGTTGGTCAAACCTATTGAAAAACAAATTCAGATTGTTCGCCCACTCCCTGCCCCCCGTGGCCTGGGGGGAGGTATTCTGGAGCCCAGAGATGGATTTGAGGTTTCTCCAGACCCCGCTGATGTCGCTCTGTTGCAGCTTGTCCTCCGTCTTCCTCCTGAAGCTGTCCTTGCCTTCTCTGATCTTTCTCCTCAGCTCCCTCTGTACGGACTTCAGCATCTCCCTGTTCCCCGACCTGAAGATCCTCTTCTTCTCTCTCAGAAGTGTTTTAATCTCAGGGTTGATCCAGGGTTTGTTGTTTGAGTAACACCGTATGGTCTTGGTGGGAATGGATTTGTCCGCACAGAAGCTGAGGTAGCCCGTGAAGGTGTGAATGAGGCCATCGATGTCCTCACCATGTGGATCGCAGAGCTGCTTCCAGGCGGTGGCTTCAAAACAGCCCTTTAGAGTGTCCATTGCCTCCTCAGACCATAACATCACTGTGCGCATGGCCGGGGGTTGTCTGTGCACTAGGGGTTTGTACACCGGCCGGAGATGAACCAAGTTGTGATCCGATCTCCCGAGTTGGGGGAGTTGTGATGAGGTGTACGCCTCCTTAGTGTTTGCGTAGAATAAGTCCAGTGTTTTATTGTCTCTAGTGTGGCATGTGACATACTGGGTAAACGTGGGTAGAATGGGAGACAGTGAAACATGGTTGAAATCACCTGAGATGAGGAGAAGAGCATCTGGGTGTTCTGTCTGCAGCCTGCTGGTTACTGAATGGATGACGTCACGTGCTGTCCCAGCGTTCGCCGTCGGATTTGCATAAACAACAATGCAGATCACGTGTGAGTGTTCTCTCGGGAGATATGTAGGCCGCATGCTAACAGCTAGCAACTCAATGTCTTTGCTGCAGTGACGTTGTTTAACAGTGATATGTCCCAGTCTGCACCAGTTGTTGTTAACATACATTATCACTCCACCGCCCCTTGCTTTGCCACTGTCTGGTGTTCGGTCTGCCCGTATCATGTGGAAACCCTCCAGCTCAATGTTAGCATCTGCTGCTAGTTCAGTTAGCCACGTCTCAGTAAACAAAAGGAGAGAGCACTCCCGGAATGTGTTATCATAACGGCAGATAGCCGCTAGCTCATCTACCTTTCCCAGTATAGAGCGTACATTCCCCATAATAACGGATGGGAAGGTGGGTCTGTACCTTATACTCCTTGTCCGCCGTCTAACACCAGCCCGACAACCACGTCGTTTTCGCCTTATTTCTCTCGGTACGTCGAGTTTTTTTCGTCAGCACCGAGTGGCGATTAAGTGCAAGCAGCTGTTCCCTGCTGTACCGTATCCTGCTGTAAACAGTGGCTCCGTCCGCCGGCTCAGGAGGCATTTTGGGGCGATCTGTGTGTCCGTGATGTATAAAGTGTGTAAAGAAAGAAAGAAAATAAAACTCAGAATTGAGCCGCTGTTGCAAAAGGCAGCCGACTCGTGTGGCGCCGGAAGTTTTTTTTTTTTTTTTAATATTGTGTATTTATAATTTTGTTTGCATTGATGCATGTGGATATTGTTTATACTGTTTTCATTTTGTTTTTTTCTTCATCTTTTTCTCTTTTTATCTGTTTCTTTTCTCTAAAGCCCATCCAGGGACAAGAGTTGCAAACTAGCTTAATGCTATACACTCTCTGTGCAACACATCAAATTTTCTTTTTTGTCTATGTTTATTGCACTGTCCCTGACAAATAAACAAATAAATAAATAAATAAATAACGTGTGGTGGAGATAATGAGTAGAATTTCCAACTGTCTGAGAAAACCCTATCAAGTCTTCTTCATCTTCTTTTGCTTAATCCTTTTTGGGTCGTGGTGGTGGTGGTGGTGGTGGGGAGCTGGAGCCTATCCCAGCATCTTTTGGGCGAGAGGCAGGGTACACCCTGGACAGATAGCCAGTCCATCGCAGGGCCAACGCAGAGAGACAGACAACCATTCACTCTCACAGTCATACCTAAGGACAATTTAGAATCCCCAGTTTTGATGCCAATTAACCTAACTTGCATGTTTTTGGCATGTGGGAGGAAACCGGAGAAATCCCGGAGACACGGGGAGAACATGCAAACTCCACACAGATCACTGTTGGTCGGGGGCTGGGATCGAACCCAGGATCCCCAGGCCAAGGGTGAGTTGCTGTGCTGCCGCGGTGCTAACCACTCCGCCACCGCGCCGCCCCAATATTAAATCGGGGCAGCGCAGTGGCGATATTTATTTCAATTTTAATATTGAAATAAATGTCATATTAAGGCAATCACTATCTACATCTACATGTACATTAAAGTCCTCTACTATAATTATTCTATCCGATATAAGCAGTAAATCAGCTAAGAACTCTGCAAATTCAAATAAAAACTCTGAGTAAGCTGTGGGAGGAGGATAAACTATGGCAAATAAAATTGGTTTTAACCTAAAATTGCTAACATGCCCAATACTCAGGACCAGGCCCTCAAAGGAATCATGTTTTTTACTTTACATTAACTAGTAATATGGAATGGTAAATTGTTGCTACTCCTTGTCCATGACCAGTGCTTGCCAGGTTTGCCTCTGGCAGGCATAATATAATGGAATCATAAGCAGGCAGTCTTTCCCAGTTACAACACGATTTATTCTCCCCAACAAACAGCACAGGGGCCTGCTGAACACAAAGAGAACCAGCAAGGCTAAATACACTTACAGTACACAGGCTAACAGTAATCCAAACATGACGAAGACCAAGGGGTGAATCCTGCTATGTCGCCACGCGGGAATGTGGCTACCACTGACTAATAAAAGAAACTCATTATAACTACTGTAACACAAGACAGCTAAGCCTAATTAAGAGACTAAAAGTAAAACAGAAGATCATAAGACAGAACAGGAAATGAGACTACAACAGCAAAACTGGTCGAAACAAACCAGGAAATACTTCAAAATAAAAGCAAACTGAAGAACCAAGAACAGACAAGTCATGAAATCAGACCATCACAAAACAAACCAAAAACTGACAGAATACATGGTAGAATAGTGATAAATGATAAAAATGCAACTTAAATGGTGGGACATGCTTAGCAGAACATGTCCCCCATAACAGTGCCCCCCCCAAAAAAAAAGGCAGATTCCAGACGCCCCCAGAAAACCAAAAGGGACACCCAAAACCAGCCGGGTGGAGGGGGACACAGGACCAGAGGGAAAAAACCAACACAAACAATGAAAAATGAAAAACAGTTAATTGGGCAGTCGACCAGCCTCCATGGACCACCACCTGGGAAGGCACAGCGTGTTGGGGGGGGGGGCGACCCAAAGTCCATGGGCCACCAGACGGATGAACACGGGGCGTCAGGTGGCCTACCAAAGTCCATGGGCCACCAGATGAGTGAACATGGTGCCATAGGAGAGTTGAGCTCAGGTGACAGCAGCAGAGGAGCCTTTAATTCTGAGGGCAAAAGCAGCTGAAAAGCAGCATCCTCAGGCGGTGAAGGTGGAGTGGACTGCTCCAGCGGTGACCGTGGTGAAGCGGACTGCTCGGACGACTAGGGTGGAGCGGCCTGTTCGGACGAATACGGTGGAGCAGACTGCTCGGACGAACATAGTGGAGTGGACTGCTCGGACGAACGAGGTAGAGTGGACTGCTCGGTTGAATGAGGTAGAGTGGACTGCTTGGATGAACCAGGTGGAGTGGACTGCTTGGATGAACCAGGTGGAGAAGACTGCTCGGACAAACCAGGAGGACTGGACTGCTTGGATGAACCAGGTGGAGCGAACTGTTTGGACAAACCAGGTGGAGTGGACTGTTCAGGTGACCAATGTGGTGCGGACTGTGACTGGGGAGTGCTGACCACTGAGAGAGGCTGCGACCGGAGAGCATCAATCACAGAGACAGCTGGAGCTGTGGCATGCACCTCAGAGGCGTCTGGAGCTGAAGCATGCAACACCATCTCTGATGCAGGCACCTTGGGCAAGGAGGGAGAAACATGGGATGGGTCACCACAATTGTCAGCAGCAGGGATTAGTGGAGAGGACCTAGAGGCAGATGGAAGCTACACTTGGGTTCCCCTGCCACGAGAAAGGCAAGCCTTTTCAAAAATAGATATTCAAAATAAAAGTAAAAGCACTTGGCCTTAACTCCTGGTCCACTGCTGCTGGGATGATGACCTCGGGCAAAGCTTTTGGTCAGACAGCCAAAGAGGAGCTCAAGAATTGCCCGTTCCGCTGCTCTGCTGTGGCTGCCGGAGGTAAGCCTGGCGTTTCCCTCCGGGCGGCAGCAGAGATTGCCTGGTGAGAGGTGGCTTGGAAACGACGTGGAGCAGACACTGGGGCAGAAGAGCAGAGAGGAAGAGAAAATGGAGCTGAAGAGTGGTGCGGCACTGGGCCGGGAGCTAGAGGACGGCAAGGAGAGCTCACCGGAGGGGAAGCAGGTATGGTGATCAGTGGGTGACAGCTGGAGATTCCACCAGTGATGAAGCTGGGGATGTTGGAGACTCTGCTGGAGGAGCAGTGATGGAACACCAGGAAAAGTGGCGTCTCCTAGCGCCTAGCTTCGATCCGGGACCGCTGAATGCCAGCTGAGTCCCACTGTAACTCCCCGGTTTGGTGGGACCGGCAGCAGCTCGGGTGACACTGGCTGCGAGGAGACTGGCAGCTGCAACAGGTAGGCAATCATGAGTCCCTGCAACCAGGGGAGGGATTGTAGGGTCAGGTGTACCTCTAGGAGAGATGCGGCAGTTCCCCAACACTGTTCGTCATCCTCCCGGGAATGACAGCTGCGAGCTGTGGCGATTAAATTCTGCAGCATGTCAATAATCCGCAGCTGCTCCTGACTTAGTCTCTTCCTCCTCCTACCAGCCTCACCTGCGGAGTCCTGTACTGGCGGCTACATATTGTCAGGCTTGCCTCTAGCAGGCATGGCATAATGGACTCATAAGCAGGCAGTCTTTCTCAGTTACAACATGATTTGTTCTCCCCAACAAACAGCCAAGGACAGTATGGGGGCTGCTGTTAGTCCAGAACTAATCATGGAGGCTGCACCAGGCTCAGTGGAGCGCAGATCCTCCTGCCTTCACAGCTC
Source organism: Pholidichthys leucotaenia (assembly GCA_020510985.1). Lineage (NCBI taxonomy): Eukaryota > Metazoa > Chordata > Actinopteri > Cichliformes > Pholidichthyidae > Pholidichthys > Pholidichthys leucotaenia. The sequence goes on along the minus strand of CM035837.1, from coordinate 184,224,337 downwards.
TCCAGAATGTGACAGTCTGTGGTGAAAAGTGAAACGCACAGTCTGTGTTCATTTACTCATTCCCCTAAAAAATTAATTAATTAATGCCTAATCTATAGGCAATCCCCCACAAAGTCGAAGTTGCCTTGGGGCCTAAGCTGGTGGTTAAAAATAGCATGCTATGGGTTGGTGTTTGTAACACCAGTCATGCTGTTAGTTGGTCTTATCCGAACAATATAGATTTACTGCTCTTATTTTGTTAGTCGTCTATATTGTAATCGGTTTAAACTTAAATTTGAAATCCTTTTAAAGATAAATTACAATGAGGAATCATTTTAGAGTACAGAAGTGTTGCGCATCACCAATTTGATCATAGTGCTTCTCCCAGAAGACAATATACACATTAAAAATAGAAAATACATAACTACATTTTCAACAAACTAACAAATAACTCCTATGACGACATGCTTGGTCACCCTTCAACAGCTGGGAATTTCCCTTATTCACAAGGGCAGTCGTCATATTACTAACACTAAATAGAAAAAACATAGACCACATCCTGCAGTGGCCTTTTTAAATTTTATATGACAAAGGGAATGACTTATTCCTTTCTATGAGAAAACCACAGTTTTTCTTTTTAATCATAATTTCTCAGAAAAAAAATTTGTTCCTTGGAAAACAACAACAACAAAAAAGACTTAAAAGTAAGGTGGTTAGGGCATGTTAGACCAAATTTAACACCGAGCCCGAGGCTGTCACGGTATCAGAGGGTAGTGCTTGTGTACAGAGATCCTCAGTTTTGTTCCACAAATGTACAAATGATCTTCACCTTGTAGCTGCTCCCTTTAGGGTCACCACAGTGGATCATCTCACCCTATCCCTTGCATCTTCCTCTGTAACACTGACCCTCTCCGTGTCTTCCTTCACTACAGTGTAAAACCTGATGAGTTAGTTCAACTTAAAGTTTCTGAGGAAACCAATTACCTTGAATCACATGTTTGTTAACTGAAACCATTCAAACACATCTAATCTTTTTAGCTGAGAAAACTCAGTTATATAAAAAGAGCTAACGTAAATGTATCTTCTTCACATTAAACTGCCATTCAAGTTCTAATGACATTAAGATAAGCCTTTATTAGTCTCACAGTGGGGAAATTCCAGTATTACAGCAGCACAGGGCTAGCAGCACTCAGAGCAATAATTAATAAGATATTAAGAACAAATAAATATATATTTGTATATATATAGTATATATTGAATATCTGTATATATTGAATATATATAGTCCCTAGCACTAGGCTCAGAACCAAAGGCGATAGAGCCTTTGCTGCTGTTGCTCCCAGACTGTGGAACTCCTTGCCTTTTGAACTTAGATCTGCACCTTCCATTGGTGTTTTTAAGAAGCAACTAAAGACCCACCTTTTTAGCCTGGCTTTTTAATTAACTATGTGCTGATTGTATTTTTATGTGCTTTTACTGTCTATTTTGTTGTTTTTTTACTGTTTTATGTGCCTGTGTTTTTATTTTGTTTTTTTACCATGTTAAGCACTTTGTGACTCTGTCTGTGAAAAGTGCTCTATAAATAAACTTATTATTATTATTAATATACATATGTACACAGATATATACACAGTGCGGGAGCATTGCAGCTAGATGGTAAAAACAGCATTATGGTCTGTTAAGTTACCCCGCAGAATATGAATATGTACCCAGACAGTATATTTTGTATTTGAATCAGCCGTGTTGTCACCCTCAGTAATGATTGATATTGTCCTAGTTGTATTATGGAGGGGACAATTCACTGTGCAAGGTTGTTATGATTTGTACATTCAATATGACCCCTACAAGCAGCCCTGGTTAGGTTATAAAGTCTGACAGCCGTAGGTAGGAAGGACCTGCGGAACCTCTCCGTTGTGCACCTAGGATGGTACAGCCTACTGCTAAATGAGCTCCTCAGTGCGTTCAGCATGTCCTGCATGGGGTGGGACTTGGACTCCAGCAGAGATGACAGCTTAGCCACCATCCTCCTCTCTCCTACTCCCTCTACTGGGTCAAGGTGCCGCCCCAGAACAGAGCTAGCTTTTTTGATTAGTTTGTTCAGTCTCTTCCTATCGGCTGCTGTGATGCCACTGCCCCAGCAGACCACTCCAAATGTGATGGCTGATGCCACCATTGAATTGTAGAAGGTCTTCAGGAGTGCCTCTTGCACCCCAAAAGACCTGAGCCTCCTCAGGAGGAACAGCCTGCGTTGCCCCTTCTTGTAGAGCGCATTGGTCTTCTATTAAGGTTTATTGCCACACTCCAGTTATGACAACTTACTATACATAACAACACAACACAGCTAGCATAGCCATTTCCTCCATACACAAATGCTACGGATCCCCGGTGACTGAGGGGTGCCCCAAGCTACAAATGTAGCTTCAGTGATCATGTTTCCATATACACTAATAAACTGGTTATGACTGGATTTCTACAGTTATCTGATTATTCAAGTGGCCATGCAAACAGAATAATCTGATAAAGGCCATGTAACTGGGGTCATTAACTCAAGTGGTTGACCCTCCAGTAATCCGTTTATTCAGTGCATGTAAACATGAGAAAACTGATTATTGGCATTATCAGTTTATGGCAAGTAATCGGTTTATTGTGACCCTGTAACCGGGGTCATTGTTAGACCGTCATTGTCCACTGCGGTACAAGAGGCAGGGGTGAGGGGTTACTGCTATGGCAGCTTGTATCACTGCCATAGCAGTTTCACTCATGGTGCCAAACACAAAAGTTATCTAAAACCAAATATTCAAACAACAAAAGCTTCAACATATTATGTACAACAATAACACAGTAAACTGACAGTCTAACTTAGGAGATAATGCTTATTTTCCATGCCCTTGCAGTTGCATGATTTTTGAGAGATTTAAAAGTACCTATCTTTATTTGATGATTTGGTTTTAACTTTTGAAATTATAAATAATAATATTCAAATTTACAGCTAGGACTCCCCCCACCCCTTATTTTTTACAACCCATGGACCACTTCCGTGACATCACTAGGTTGGTGAGTGCTCAGAGGTCAGCATTAGCTACTGTGGAGAGTTTTTACCAACACCAGGTTAATGGATGATTATTAGACCAAAACTAAAAACAGATGTAAGAGCGGTCATTATTACTCTGACTGCTGTGGTATATTTTACATGGTCAAAACGAGGAGACATCGCCCACTTTAATTTATGACATCAACAGCTGACTGATGTCTGCTGCCGTTAGCCACGATGCTAACATGTGCAACGATCGTTTATATTAACAATGAGATGTTTTGTTTTGTTTTTGTCAGGGGGACTGATGGTTCATCGGATACAAAGGTCTCAAGTTTGATCCTACTGTTCTCTGATTTTTTTCTCTGATAAAGTCTGGTGTCCACAGATCACTGCACAGACTGTTAGCAGAGAGGTAACGTGTGCTAACGTCAATTCAACTCTTCAGCTAAACTCAGGCTGAGCAGAAAGTACCTCCTCAGTGGCGATTTATGCAAAATAGATCACCACTGTTTTCTATTCTTTTTAAATATGGTAATTAGCTCATTTATGTGTAACAACTCATCAGTTAATAAACAGCTTTCTCACCTTTGAGGAAGACCCCTAATATCACTGCAGTCTTTAGGATTAAAAAAGCTCTTTTTCTCCCTCTGGCAAAAATTCATCATTTTAACAGGAACTTGGATTTTACTTCCATCCAGATAAGTGGATTAATTAAAAAAATACTTCAACTAAATCCAATTTACCAAGAATGCAAATCAGTTATTTTATTGATGTCTACAATTCAAAAACTAGCACATAAAAATTACAGGACTGAATATGATAATGGAAAGCTTAAAATATTTAAAGGTGAAAATCTGTGTAAAATATACAACAAATTTCAAAAAATTGTAAAAGAGAGTGAGAGAAAATAATTAAAACCCATTATATTTATCTGACAGGAGAAATAAATATGTTCATTACTATTTGAATGACCACAGTTTGTTTAGCAGCAGTTATCAATTCAAAGATGACAGACTTCAAAAGACTTGGGAAAAAGGACTTCCCATAAGGTTTTATTAGTTAAAGTTCTTAAAGTTTATGTTACATCACATTATTTTTCTCCCAATGTCCTATTTTTTTCCCGTACTGAGGGCTGCTTGGTTACATCAATCATGCCTCAGTGCAAAGCAACTTAGACATACCATAATCACTACATGCGTCTCTGTGTGTATCTGTCTGTTACCAGCTTTTCAACTTGCCTGGTCAAAATCAAGTGGAACTTAAGGCTTGTATCATTGCATTGTCATATTTTATCAAATTTTTATTTAGCAAAATTTCCACATACGACTTTGTTATCAAAATACACTAATTTAACTCACCTTTACCATCACTGCAGCTGGGAAAATAATAACTACGTATAACTGTAATAACTATGCCAGGCCAGTAGAGGTGGCAGTGCACCTTTTTTACAGGCCCCCCATGCCGCCCTGCTACAGGCACCGAGGCATCAACACCTTGGTGTTTTCATTCATTGGTTTGGCAAAGATTTCATGCTGGAAGCCCTTCTGGATGCAGCCTTCCCCATTTATCCAGATTTGGGACCAGTACTAGGTGTACACTGGCTTATGCTCCCCCCTGTGGGTGGGTTGCCCATGTACAATTAATGCACACTGTAAATATAGTTCATCCAGAAAGTATTCATAGTGCTTCACTTTTACCACATTTTGTTGTTACAGCCTTATTCCAAAATGGAATGAATCATTTTTTCCTCAAGATTCTACACATAATACCCCATAATGACAACATGAAAATTTTTTTTTTTTTTTTTTTAGATTTTTGCAAATTTATTAAAAATAAAAAACTAAGAAATCACATGTACATAAGTATTCACAGCCTTTGCTCAATACTTAGTTGATGCACCTTTGGCAGCAATGACAGCCTCAACTATTTTTGAATATGAGGGCACAAGCTTGGCACACCTATCTTTGGGCAGTTTCGCCCATTCCTCTTTGCAGCACCTCTCAAGCTCCATCAGGTTGGATGGGAAGTGTTGGTGCACAGCCATTTTCAGATCTCTCCAGAGATGTTCAATTGGATTCAAGTGTGGGCTCTGACTGGGCCACTCAAGGACATTCACAGAGTTGTCCTGAAGCCACTCCTTTGATATCGTGGCTGTGTACTCGGGGTCACTGTCCTGCTGAAAGATGAACCATCACCCCAGTCTGAGATCAAGAGTGCTCTGGAGCAGGTTTTCATCCAGGATGTCTCTGTACATTGCTGCATTCATCTTTCTCTCCATCCTGACTAGTGTCCCAGTTCCTGCCGCTGAAAAACATCCCCACAGCATGATGCCGCTACCACCATGCTCCACTGTAGGGATGGTATTGGCCTGGTGATGAGCGGTGCATGGTTTCCTTCAAACATGACGCCTGCCAGTCACGCCAAAGAGTTCAATCTTTGTCTCATCAGACCAGAGAAATTTGTTTCTCATGATCTGAGAGCCCTTCAGGTGCCTTTCTGGCAAACTCCAAGTGGGCTGCCATGTGACTTTTACTAAGGAGTGACTTCCATCTGGCCAGTGTACCATACAGGCCTGACTGGTGGATTGCTGCAGAGGTGGTTGTCCTTCTGGAAGGATGTCCTGTATCCAGAGAGGAACACTGGAGCTCTGACAGCATGACCATCGGGTTCTTGGTCACCTCCCTGACTAAGGCCCTTCTCCCTGATTGCTCAGTTTCAGCAGAAATTTTTCTGTACCCTTCCCCAGATTTGTGCCTCGAAACAATCCTGTCTCGGAGGTCTACAGACAATTCCTTTGACTTCATGCTTGGTTTGTGCTCTAACATGCACTGTCAACTGTGGAACTTTATATAGACAGGTGTGTGCCTTTCCAGATCATGTCCAATCAACTGAATTTACCACAGGTGGGCTCCAATTAAGCTGTAGAAACATCTCAAGGATGATCAGCGGAAACAGGATGCACCTGAGCTCAATTTTGAGCTTCATGGCAAAGGCTGTGAATACTTATGTACATGTGATTTCTTAGTTTGTTTTTTTTAATTTTTAATAAATTTCCAAAAATCTCCAAAAAAATACTTTTTCACATCGTCATTATGGGGTGTTGTGTGTAGGATTTTGAGGGGAAAAAATGAATTTAACCTATTTTGGAATAAGGCTGTAACATAACAAAATGTGGAAAAAAGGAAGCGCTGTGAATACTTTCCGGATGCACTGTATACTCAATAATAAGAATAACAACAAGATGAAGAAGAGGTAAATAATGACCATTACACATAGGCAACACACATGTTAGCTTTTCCCCACTTTATCAGAGTCTTTCTCACTGGGGTGGGTGGGATTGTGGGAACCATGCTGTCACTTCCTGTGCCCGCAGGCCTCAGCCAATCGTCATCAGATAAGAACCACCACTCTGCCAATCAGAGATGGTCCTCAGCTTCACATGGCAGGGCAGCGGACGCGATAAGGACATAACTTGCCAGGGAAAAAGTCTTGATCTGCAATTGTACCCCCCGTCCACCCAACTCTCTCCCCCTTCCCACCAAAATAGTTGTTTGGAGACAAGGTTTCTTTTTGTGTTTCGCCCATAATTATGCTCCCTTTCATCTGCCCCCCTGTTCCCCTTGACCCTTACTCTAGGGTCAGTGGCCAGGATATCCCACTCTCCTCTGGCCCAATAATGTGCCTTTTAGGGTGGATGAAGAGGGGCATTCATGCCAGGGCAGACAGGAGAGCAGCAAGGAGAGTAATCACTCCATCACATTTTGCCCCCGTCTGTCCCAGCTCCTGCCCAAACACCCAAACAGTTCGCCTCGCTCCTCACATCAAAGACCTGGACCCGGATGGCAGCCTCAGTTCCAGTCCCGTGCAGCACAGAGACCGACTGTGTCACCAGCCGGGGGAAAAGCACAGCAGTTCACAAACCCAGTTGTGATTAACATGGAAAACCCCCAAGATCTTTCACAATCACACTTGATGATGCAGTTAGAAGACTGCGGTGATTCAAAGGACTGCACTCAGATATGCCAGCGTGGACGTGTGCAAAGTCAAACCTGCATAAACACATCGTCATTAAACAATTTTGATTTGGTCTGACTAGGAGATGGTTTTCAGGGTGTTTGGACAGTGTGCCACATACCAATTTTCTTTCCAAAAATAAGATTAAAAAATGTTGAGAAAAATGTGACTATTGAAACTTGTAATTCATTTAAACATTTCAAACAAAACATAATAAATTTTGAAACTGAAAAATAAAAGTTAATTTTCATTTCCATTCAAGCAACATGCAATAAAGCAATGAAGGAATGGAAAAGTAATATGACCTACTATTATATTTCACAATTTACTGTATAAATGAACTGGTTAATCTAACCCCATATTATTTTTTTTAACAAGAAGAGTTTTTCATAAGATGAGCGTGAGTCACCAGTTTATAGGCTGAAAAGATGTGTGGCAAGAACTTTTTTAAATGTACAACTGCAACAAACTGGGGACTTCCTCATGTATGGTACATAGATTTTTTTTTAAAGTTGTAGATAATTCAAGGAACTGTATACAAAAGAGCCCTGAGGCAGACACATTTAAACAAGCACAATTTTGTGACACCATTTTAGAAATTTACATTCATTCAGTGAAGTTCATCGCTTCATAAGTATATACAAAATAATAAAAGACAAATACTCATATCTTTTTCAAGGGAGTGAAAAAATGTCTTCTGGGATGACCAATAAAAATCTAAAATTCTTGGAAAATCACTGACATTGTCTTCTGTATTTTCATGGTAAAATTACGGCATAAAGTCAGCTTCTGTATGGGGACTGGGGCAAATGTTTGCAGGCAATATCGGTGAAATGCAAAATAATCATACTAATCAGCTATAGAGGGATTGGTGCAAAACATGGTGTCATCCATGCATTCCATGGAAGGTCTTGCTTATTTGAGCAACTCAATACCCAACCAGATTCTGCATTTACTAACGGCTAGGATCTAGAATTAAAGAATCAGGCTGCTAAAATGCCTGACACTCACTGACACCACTTGGGTTATTATGAAATAGAAAACAGCTAAAATCCTCCATGAGCTGTTCCCACATGCTTATAAAGTGGTGAACATACTTCTATCAAAACTTTTATAAATGCATTTAAGCATCAAATTGTAATTTATCATTTGAAGATAACTCATTCCTCAATTTAAACATGGAAAATTTTGTACTGCTAACTGCTTTTGCTGTTTTCATTTCTGTTTTGGAAACTGGGGCTGTACATTTGCTCTGTCCTGGAGCTGCTATCACAGGAGGTGGTCTGGCTTATGAACTGTGCGAGCAGAGTACGCCAAAGGACTGTCACAGCATCGGTCTAGTTTTACTTTACTGTAAAATGTTGGAGAACCTCGCCTGACCCACCAGGCAAAGAATAACAAGCAAAGTGCGGGGCAGTATCTTCAAAAGTATTTCTAAAAGACTTGAAGAATGACTGGAATTCTGCCAAAGCCCCTTCAGCCTCACGGACACGTGGAGCAACTCCACTGCAGCAGAGCAAAATATTTAATATTTACTTTTATTTTAAACTATAGAGGTGAACTATAGCCACATTGTAATTTTATGAATATTGAATAAAATAAGACTTAAGTTAAAATGATAAATTACTGTCGTGCTTCACAACAGGCCAAGTATGATGGTCTGGCTCCATCAGTGCAGCCACAGGCCTGAACAGACCTCCGCCAGTCTGCCTGCAGCCTCTCTGCCTTTAGAGTTTTACTGTGATCAATAGCTGGATTAATTGCTGAAAGAGTGAGGGGAGGAGGAGGAGCGCAAGGAGAAGGAGGAGGCCTTCAAAGCCCCAGGCAAGGGAGGGTTTCAGAAAGTGGGGGTTAAGACGGTGCTGACAGGCAGGGAAAGCTGAAGAGATTTACAAGGCGAACAGAGGGGAGCCGGAGTCCGGGCTGAAGAGGGAGCTTCTGCCTCCCCTCCACCCTACCCCACCCCAGGTCACCTGGCAGCGTGCAGGGTGGCGGGCGGTCAGATTAGGATCTGAGAAGGAGAGATAACGACTTTATTGCCCCCTGGACTGGGCTGTTGGAGCCAAGGAGGAGGGCAGGCCAAGCAGGCTGGGCTGAATGCTGGTGCTGGGCGTTCCTGTTTGTTTTAACCTGGGGAAATAGATGCAGCTAAGCAGGGTCCAAATGAAAGAGCAGCAGAGCAGGGGCAATAAAACCCAAAGGCAGCATGGTTAGAATACCAGCAACAGCACTTAAACTGCAGTTCCAACAGCTCATCCATCACAGCCTCGACACATGCACACACCTTCATACAATGCTGTAAAAAGTATTCCCCCCCCCCTTCCTGATTTCTTAAATTTTTGCATATTTGTCAAACTTAAATGCTTCAGATCAGCAAATATTAGACAAAGGAGGTGGAGCTAAACTGAGGTAAGTGAGGCCTGCAGTCCTCTAGATGTTGCTCTGTGACTTTTCCTCATCTGTTCTTGAATTTCTTTATGATGTGTTGCTTTTTGAAATATTTTAGCTTTCTTCACTTTGTCAGACAAACCCAGCCACAGGGGGTGCATAAGCCAGTGTACTTTGTCAGACAGGTTCTATTAAGTGATTTCTTGATTCAACAGATCTGGCAGTAATCACGCCTGGGTGTGGCTAGTGAAACTGAACTCGGCTTTCCAAAAAATGTGGTTAATCACAGTTAACTCATGATGTAACGGTGGAGGGGGGGGTTACTTTTTCACACAGGGACAGATAGGTCTGCATAGCTTTCATCCCTTAATAAATTAAATAATCATTTGAAAACTGGATTTTGTATTTACTCAGATTATCTTTGTCTAATATAAAAATTTGTTTGATGATCTGAAACATTGAAGTGTGGCAAATCTATCTATAAATGCAAGGAATCTATCTGTGTGTTGCTCACATATCTCTCAAACCGTTCGTCAGACTGGCTTCAGATTTTATGAGTGCTTTGCTGAGGTTACGAGGGTGTGCATCTCCGAGTATGGAGTTGCTCAGTCAAAATATGTCATTTTTATCAGTAAAAGTTTAGTCATCGCTCTCTCCTCATGCCCCATGCTCTGACTTCTAGAAGTGTGGGCGGGGTTTCGGACTGCCTCTGTACTGATTGGATAATACGTGGCATCATGGCATCAGTCACCACTGCGCTCCGTGAGCAAAACAAAGAAGCAAAGAGCAACAAATTTGACTAGAAAAAGATAATACCGAAGATTTAATGCTTTAAAAATTATACCATAAAGTTGCCGTTTTTGTGTCGGTCTAAAGGATAATTCGGCATATGTGGAGAACATGAGGCACATAAGCAGACTTAAAAACTTAATAATAATACCGCCATGATTGTGGAGCAGAATGGTCGGAATGACTTAACGACCAAACAGAACACAAAAGTGCCCAAATAACGAAACCAATCATTTTTAGTTAAATATTTACTGATAAATGGGCAACACTGATGCAGCGGCTGCAGTCAAACGGGTCCTTCTGCTGTGTATAATAATGTTGGGTGTTTAGTAGTTAATTTGATTGATTACAGTTTAAAAAACCTTTTAATCACAAAATATTGCTACAATAAAAAATGATGAACTACAATGAGTCTCAAATATTTGTAGACGTGTCCTGTTATTGTACTGCATGAGTTTATTGATGATACACAGAAGAAATTCAATATTACACTGAACAACTCCCATTCCCCAAAGTGTAGATACACTATTATGAATATAAATGATAAAGGATCACACAAATAAGTGATCTGACAAACAAATAAACAAGGGATCTGAAACAGTTGCTAATATTGGATTTCCAATTCATTTTCAATAATTAGGTACTCTGTAATTAATATTCAACCAATCAAATAAATCTTAGTACCGTTCAGTCCCTTTCCTATTTGTCAAAGTCTAACGTGCGATTGCCTACATATAGCCTAGCCCTCTTTATTCCACTTTCAAACACAGCCTACATTTGGGCCTGGAAAGTCTAACTGGGATACCTGTTTCAGACAGGGACACTTGCGTTCTACGGGCAATGCACTAGTATGCAAAAATATAAGAAATCAGCAAGGGGACAATTACTTTTTCACAGCACTGTATGTGCATGTGGTGTGGAGGCAGCCATAAATAATTTCATAAACTTTGTGGGGAACAAATTAATTTTCAAGTGGCCAATAAATGATATTGCCAAATAATCACAACAACACAAGTCTACTTTGAGTGAGCTTGTGTAATTTTCGAGGGCTGGTTGGGAATCCCAACTCATTGATCAGCCGTGTGTACTTTCATGTTATCATGCAAGTTATTGAAAACGGGATAAGGCCGATCCTATTACAAGCAAACAGTGAATAACATATGAAATCTATATGTATTTCACACCACTGTAATCTCTGCCTGGAAATTCTGCGCACGTATTGGGAAGCCTGTATTAGCTTTGCGTGTCTGGCTCAGGCACTGGAGGAGAGATAAGGGGAGCGGATATGAGAAATATGAAAAATAGCACTGTGATAGGATGATCAGTGAGAATGAGCAATACGGGCTGCGGTGACAAATGGGACAGGGAGCCAAAGAGGTGTGCAATGCAAAAACGGCATTAGAGCCAAGGACAGTTTCATTTTCCAAAAGGAGTGGAGACAAAACATACTTTCTAAGGTCAACATTAACCTCCTGATATCACTCATTTGGTCATTTTATCCAAGTGCTCAGAATCTTGTGTTTCACCCATTATTAACGCTGAACCAGGAACACATAGTAGCTTTCAGATTACACAGCAGGTTTAGCTGTTTTATAACACAATTGTGAGCAAGACAATGGAAAAACGACAGAAATCCACAGCATCAAGAGGAATGGGATGAACAGCAAAGATCCCCCTAAAACACACAAACCCCCCGATTTCTCCTCAACACACACACTTACTCACACTCAAAAAAAAAAAAAAAAAAGGATTTGGGGGGCCCTGTGGAGTGGCACGTGAGCAGCCCTCTGTCAGCTGTGTTTGCAGTGAGGCAGGCGAGGGGCGCCCTGCACCTTCGAAAGAGAGTAGCGACCCGGGGAAATGGGAGAAAAAGGGTGTGTGTGTGTTGGGGGGGGGGGTGGCTCTGTGGAAAGGCCAAGGCCCAGAGAGGAGAGAAAAGAGCAGCCACAAAAAAAAAAAAAAAAACAGCTTTCCTCCAGAGAGAGACAGAGACAGAGAGGAAGAGCGCGGGGGGGGGGGGGGGGGGTGTTCTGGAACAATGCCCCTTCAGCTGCAGGTGCAATGGCTAAGGCTGAGCATGCGTGTGCAAGTGTGTGCGTGGAGAAAGCACTTTCTTTTTTGTGTTAATTGGGCAGATCTGTTGTCTTTTCTCTGCTGCAAGTTTAACTCACAGCTGATTAACATGTGGCCTTTCGGGGGGACCTCTCTCTCTGTGTGTGTGTGTGTGTGTGTGTGTGTGTGTGTGTGTGTGTGTGTGTGTGTAATGACAGAATGAGCTCCAGAGTAATGACACATGGTTTGTAGACACAGGCAGACGCGGTGTTAACTCGATTTGCACTTGTATGGTGCACAGTGCAGTGGTTAACATATCTGAATAAAGGCTCCATGCGCTACATGTCACAACTGAAAGTGCGCAGAGGCGTCGCTGAACCTCTAAATTAAATGGCATAGTCACAGGATTAAGGGCTTTATACCTGAGAAGAGTATAACAAGCAGCCATTCAGCTCACCTACTGTAATTACTACCATTGTGGTTAAGCGTTGCGCTACTGTTATGACAGTCAATTGAATTCAACAAAGTAAAGCAACAAAAAATAAAATAACAAGCCGAGTTAAATAAAGAACACTTTAATATTGTTGAGTTTGACATCTAAACACATTGGTGATGAAACTTAATGAGTCCTGACGCCTGACGCCAGCTGTGCCAGAGTGGGAGAACCTCATACTGAGACACAAGCAGACTGGACGACCCTGTTTGGACAACTGGTTCCTATCCTGTGAGGCATCACAGCCTGAGGGCTCGTGGGGGCCAGGACCCAGTGCTAACACTACAGTAGAGAGGTGCCCACGTACCACCCACCAGTTCTAGAAATGGGTTTCACCCGCAACACACAAGCGTAACATTTAACACGCCTCAAAACCAGAGCCCAAGGGCTAACGGCGTGGGACGCTTAGAAAGCTTGATGAGGCAGAAACATGGAAACACGTGTAAGGCCTTGAAGACATACTCCTCACAGCAGAGTATATGGCCCCCTGTTCTTCCCCCTTCCCACACCTTGAACCATCCCTTTCATAGGAGATTATTGGGGGAGAGAGAGGAGGAGAGGCTAAAGATGGGGATGTGTGATATGGGAAGTGAGCGAGTGAGGATGCTGGGGACAGAAACAGAGATTTTGCTCTCCACCCCTCTCTGCAGATATTACTGCTTAATTAAAAGGGCAGCATGTGCTAAGTATTATTCCAGCTGAGATCCCTATCTCCAGCCTATGTAATAAGATCTTCAGCAGGCTTACAGCTAAATTTTCAAGCAAATTTCCTTCCTATTCTTTGCCCCTATTTCCTACGTCTGTTTTGTGCTGTCGCTGCAATCTTTTTGCGTGCTTGCATTAAGACTGTGTGTACGCACACGCCGAGCGGGACTGCTTTGCATGTTAATTAATGTAATATTTTGTATACCACTTGGGAGCATGTAAGTGTTCTCTTGAAAGTCTTCCAATTAAGAGACATCCCCGAGGCTCCAACTGGTTTGGACACACTGAAAATGTTCCCATATTTTTACATATTTGCATTTGCAAGACCATGAAAAACGTGAAGAAAATACAGTTTACATGTCATAGAAGTGGCTTGAAAAGATGTTTGGTGTGTCAGAGAAGCCCGCTGTTATTCCCAGAGCCATCTGCTCTATATCCTGATGATGATTCATGTCTGCTGCTAATGCTGCAAATCCAGAGACAGAGATCTGGCTTGGGTGTCATATGCCTGCTTTTCAGTGATCACCTCCAAAACCTTAAGAGTGACACAGCAGCTCGGAGTAACGTTAAGCGCATAAACCCAGCGCTGCAGGAATACACCATGACTCTTTGTCTCCATCGAAATAATTTTAAAATCTGCCCATCTTGTGAAGCAAATCATACTGCAGATTTCCAAGAAAAGCACACACTTGTGTAAGCATGATTGCCAGGCCATGTATCATTGCCACTGGAGGGGTGGCCATGAGCTGCCTTTTGCATTTTATTTTTCCAAGAGAGTGGCTTTGGACTCACATTCAATCATCTGGTAAATTAGTTTAATCCTGCAGCAAATCTGTCCCTCTCCTGGGACATTTCCAGAGGTGTCAATCGAAGATAAGGCCTATGTGACAATATAGCCACTAAACAAGGAGGGGGGAGGGGGGAGCACAGCGTTTTAACGCTTTCATGCATTTCTGTAGCTTTTTTATTTAATAGAGCAAAGAAGAAAACAGACATTTTCTTTTTCTTAAACTCTTGAAAAGAACAAAAAAAAAAGAATGCTGTGAAGCAGAGTATCTAGTTTAATTAATTTAACTACATACAGACGCGTTGGTTCTGAATACAGCATGAATGTAGAAATGAAGAAATGTAAGAGTAAATACTTCACTTAAACTCATGGATGGAATATAAGGGCGAAGTTATTAATTATCAGATCATTTAATCAGACATCCATATGTTTGAAAATCTACATTACTGACACAATAAAATCAATAATGTGTAATCAACATTCACAAATTATTTTTTATTATATATTTATATAACTATAATTATTATAAAATACACAATTATTTATATTTATTATCTATTCATTAATGTTTTGTTTTTTTTTCACAGAGATGCTCACTGACCCACCCACACACGGCAGGTCTGCTTTTACATGCAGACCTCTGCAGACCACTTCTGCCCTCTATTGACTACAAACATAACTGCAGCTGCTCAGAGCTGAATTTCAGGGTGAATTAAATCAGTTTTCTGTGGCTATAATCTCTGGAGAGCAGAGGTGGAAAAAGTACACACATTCCTTACTCACAAAGAAGCACACATACTTGTGTAAAAAAACAACTTTGCTAAAAGTAGAAGTTCTGACTTAATTTCTTTAGACAAGTAAAACATTAAAGCTCAGGTTTAGAAATGTACTTACAGTGTAAATGTAAGTATTTCTACCAGGTGATTAAATCTAATAGAACCACATGTCTGTACTATAACGTGCAGAATATTCAGTGACTCTAAATAAGCTCCCCCAACCCATTTCATCATAAACCTTCCTCCATCATGTGACAGAACTCAATAAAATGCATTTGAAGCAGAAATGGTAAGCATAAATGCAAAATGATTTTTGAGGAAAATTTGTAAAATTTTTCTTATAAATTTGCAACTGTTTCCTCAAAAACTCTAACTTTCACAAATTTTTTTTTTTTTAATTTTTCAACGTTTTTGTTGGTGTTGCTATTATAAAGCACATTTTCCCCTATTTTTTAGGGTTTAAATTCTTCCCATTACAAAATCTTGCATATTGCCCGCTCTTCTCTTGTCACATATTAATGCCATTTCACCGTTATGTCTCTTCTGCATGACATGCGCTGCCTTGATGTTGTTGGGAAGCACACAACGCTTGTTGATACAAATTTTAACAAGTCAATAGCTTCCCTCAAATACCTTACAGCTAAAGTAATGAGACTGTTTTCAAAATGTATAAAGTACAAAGCAGATATTTGTGTGAAAATGTAGTGAGTAAAAGTAAACTGCCATCAGAAAAGTAAACACTAAGTAAAATACAAATATGTGAACATTTAATTTAAGTAACTAAGTTTTTGTATTTTGTTATGTTCTATTTCCGCACGATAAGCGAAGTATAAATTGGTTATTGGTGTTGGGATTATTGTAGGAGGAAAAACTGATGGCCTAATCATGACTTACAGCACTTCAATAAATTACTGGACGCTTAAACAATTTGAATTACTCTGAAATTCAACATTTTTAAATATAGATTCAAAAATACTACTAAAAGAACAACTTCTTCATAAGTCTCAGTCTTTTTACATAAGTATTACCACACCAGCTAACACAAGGAAGTGCACAGGCACGGGCTACTGTTGCCACGGTAACGGCCCGTGTGCCCTCTTTAGCCAAATATGTGACTTTTTCTCATAAATGTGTGATTTTATTCTAGCAAACTTGTAATTATTTTCCTGCTTAAATATTTTTCAATGTAACTGAGACTTTGTCATTTGCACTGTATTATATTAAATCTGCAACTTTTAAATCATGGATTTGTGACTTTTTCTCTGAAACTTTCGTGTTTTGGGTAAAGATTATTTCTGTACATGCAGATTTTTTTAACGAGAGTTTGGGAAGTTCTCCTAAGTTGGCTATTTTTTCTTGTCATTTTATGAGACCATTTGTGTTCTTAATGTTTTTTCTCAATTTTTTTGTTACAATATTTTGATAATGAACACTTACGGCTTTTTTCTCTCATGAATTTACTTCTTCCTTGAACCTGTGGCTCGTGCCATAAATTCATCTTTTTTTCCCCCAACTTTGTGACTTTTCATCAATACTCCTCCATGTCCTGTAAATTTTCCCCCTTGAACAAATTTGAGTTTTAATTGTAAATATTAGTTTTCTCTGTAATTTTGTGACTTTTTCTCAAAAATGTATTTTTTTCTCACGAATTTTACATATTTTAATAAAGTTGCTTTTTTAAATACATTGCATTGCAGTGACTGTTGTTGTGCAGTATATGTGACCCCCCCACACACACATAAACTTGCAACTTCTCTCATGAATTTGTGACTTGTTATATAAATTCAGAATTTTTTCTTGTATTTTGCAC
This sequence comes from Pholidichthys leucotaenia, assembly GCA_020510985.1. NCBI lineage: Eukaryota > Metazoa > Chordata > Actinopteri > Cichliformes > Pholidichthyidae > Pholidichthys > Pholidichthys leucotaenia. Next base: position 184,207,510 of record CM035837.1, on the reverse strand, counting down.
CCTTTTTTGGGGGGAATTTAGTACTTCTAAATACAGTGCTGTAAAAAGGCATTTGCCCCCTTCCTGATTTCTTATATTTTTACATATTTATCACATTTAAATGTTTTCAGATCATCAAATATTTTAATATTAGCCCCCAAAAAAGTAACACAGCATTTCATAAAAAGAACACCATACCAACAGTCAGACAAGGTGGTGGTAGCGTGATGATCTGGGGCCACTTTGCTGCTTCAGGACCTGGGACGACTTGCTGTATTTGATGGAACCATGGATTCTGCTCTCTACCAGAATATCCTCAAGGAGAGTGTGCGGCCATCAGTTCGTGACTTCAAGCTCAAGATCTCCAATGTGGCTGAATTAAAACAATTCTGGAAAGAAGAGTGAGACAAAATTCCTCAACAGTGATGTAAAAGACTCAGTGCCAATTATTGCAAATGTTTGATTACAGTTGTTGCCACCAAGTGAGGCACAACCAGTTATTAGGTAATGGCAAGTACTTATTCACATAGGGCCAGGTAGGTTTGGATAACTTTTTTCCTTAATAAATTAATCATAAATTCATCATTTAAAAACTGCATTTGGTATTTACTCAGGTTATCTTTGTCTAATATTAAAATTCATAGTGGGAAGGTGCCCTCGCTTCAGGTTAGACAAACAGTCCCTCAAAATATCTGTGCACATCCCTGATTTAATACCAAGTCTGGGTAAAATATTCAAATTAATCAGTCATTTGATTTTGTTCTTGTAAACTCTTAAAAAAAAAACAATCTAAATTACTATAGCTGATTTTCACTGCTGTTGCTGAGCAGACACACTGTACTCTACTGCAAAGGTACAGATTAAAAACCACAGTTTTAATTTACTCCACCCACCCATCCATCTTCTTCCGCTTAATCCTTTTTGGGTCAGGGGGGTGGAGGCTAACCCCAGACCCTCCAGGATTTCGCGAAGTTGCGATTTTACCAATTCCCGCGACTTCAGCAGGTCCTGCATAATTTGAATTTTGTCCAATCACCGCAACTTTACCGCAATTTTGGCCAACTGCTGTCAACTTCCACCAATTTCACTTATCAAATTTGTCTCTTAGTAGCGCGCAGATGTGTACGTCATCAGTCTGACCAATCAAATGCGGCGCTGCACTGCACTCACTTCTGTGTTTACAGTGAGAATATACCGAACACATCAGCAAAAAACATTGTGTGATTTAACAAAAACCACACTCACCTGCGAGTTTTCCCACATCATTCCTTCATCCGTCTCCCCCGGCCCACCAGTGAACGTTTCCTCGAGTTTCCGTAATGACCGTGTGTATGAAGTGCCGAGTTTGTATTGAAAAAAAGTCCGCCTGCCTGATAGCACCTCCGTCTCAGGAGCGCGTGAGCCTAGACACACCGTAAAACCACACAAAAAACAAGTGAATCTAGTATTACAGTAAGTGTTGTAACAGTTTATAAGTCTTTAGAGGTAAAAGTCACTACTACATCTTGTCAGTGAGTTTTAAAGTTGGGACTCTCCGGGCTGGACATGAGCCAATGCGTGATTCAGGCAATCCCCAAGGAGAGCCCTGCAACTTACCGCAACAATAGAAAAAAAAAATCCCGCGAAATCCTGGAGGGACTGCCTATCCCAGCATCTCTGGGTGAGAGGCAGGGTACACCCTGGACAGATGGCCAGTCCATCGCAGGGCCAACACAGAGAGACATACAACCATTCACTCTCACAGTCATACCTAAGGACAATTTAGAATCCCCAGTTTGATGCCAATTAACCTAACTTGCATGTTTTTGGTACTCCCTAGACTTAAAAAAAGAAGTGTCATCAAACAGTGAGCACAGAGCTAATGTGAAGCAGATAACTGGAGCATTTAATGGGAGCGATTTTAACATTTAAAATAGTGGGAAAGGAAACCAAAAGAGCAAAAGAGGAAACTTCAAAATGCTCTTTGAGGAAAATGAGATCACAGACTGCAATTATATAATTCTTGTCAAGTGATGGCGGTGATAGCCTAAAAGGAATGTGTGCACGCGCACACACACACACACACACACAAAACCATTAAAACTCCAGTGGAAGAACAGTCTCTTTAGAGCATTTTCAAATGCTGGAAAGTTTTTTTTTTTTTGGGGGGGGGGTCACATGGGGGTCAGGTAGAGGAAGAGTATTTGTGTGTGTGCAAATGTGACTGCCAGCCCCTGAATGCCGGGCCCCTGATAAAAGCACTTATTCTGATTTCCTCTTTGGTTTCATCCATTTGGTCCCTCTCTTTATAGTTGTGATGAAAGTCAAAAAGCAAAGTTCCCTGATGACAAATGCAGATTTGAACGGAGAGCTGCATATGTGCGGGTTTGCACTTCTGCATGATTGTACAACTGTGTCTCACTTTCTCAAACCTTAAAAAAAAAACAAACAAAAAAAAACCAATCTTGATTTGGCTCGTCTAGCGCGAGACAACCGCATGAAGACAAACATACTGTATATAATAATAAATAGTCAGTAACAGTGCTGTGCGTTCAGAATAAACCGGGCATTCATGCTGGGGCCTACATATCATGGATGCTACACACCTCCCAGTTTGCTAAACTCATTTACAATGCAGTGAGTTGAACACAAAGGTTTTAGTCTGAGCTCTTGCTGTCCATTCACTCACTCACACACGCACACAGGCGTACACAGACTGTATATACACACAACACACATACTGCTGATGGGGCCTGGGGGTCTGCTGCTGGGTTCCCAAGGAGCCTCACTGGTCTGATGGAGGCACTTTGTCTGAAGTCGGGGCAGACTGTAGCAGACTCCAGAGGAGATGCCTATCAGCAACTAGCTATGCTATGGCCTGGAGAAGAGAGGGAAGGAGGAAGAGAAAAGGAAAGAGAGGGTGAGAGAGAGAGGGAGGGACAGTGCACAGACTACAAGAGAAAGCCCTAAAAAAAACATCAGATTTTAAATATAAAAGGGGGGAAAGGGCTATTATTAGTACACCAGACTAAAGTTATCAGTCTGCATCAGTTTGAGTTTTGTAAGCCAGATATTGGCATAAATGTTTTACTGCAACAGGAAAACAATTAGGATAAATCCCTCAATGGGCGACTTTGGTTTTCCTACTGCTTTTCATTGACAAAACTGTAACTCTGCTGCGTAAAATGGTGCAGATAAAAGGCAGTATGCAAGTGTTGGCAGGCAGACTGATGTGCACTGGAGTGGTGGAAGAGTCATGCTGGTAACATGGCCAAAGGTCAACAAAGAGCGAGACCTCTGCAGGTGTGGCCGCCTGCTTTAGCTTTAACCCAGCAGGCACCTTCGTACACTTTCTCCAACCCCCACTTTATTTTTCAAAAAATGGTCTCTGACAGGTTTAAAATTATAGGTAATGTAGTTCATCTTTCACAGTGACAGCTATTGTAAGGTGCTGAGCAATGATAGCAACAACAAAGAGTGGATACAAGGATAAATTTAATTCCTTTCTGCCATCTTTTCTCCTCTAATCTCTCGCGCTCTCTCTGATTACCGAGGTGGTATGGGGTTATGAATCGCGTGGGTTAGCTGACGTAGTGGGAGACAGATCTAATGCGTGCTGTCTGCTGCATGGCGACTTCTTAGTTAGAGCGTGAGGGTGCAAGCAAGGCCGAGGAGGGGTGGGCTGGAGGGACTTGCACCGTGACCTAAGGATCTCCATGGCCTCTGTCAGTGGAAAATTAGATTACAACAGTCGTACTAAGGGGGAAAGGCTGAGGTAGAGGGCGTCAAGAAGTCTAAATATGGAGGGCTCAGTATGCCCATAATCACTTTATACAAGTTAGATGAACAAAAAGACTTATCTCCTCCTCGCTGTCCAGATTGCCTGTGTTGTGTGAGCGCTGGCCTCTTTTTGCAGTGAGCGGGGCAAAAAACAAGGATGACAGTGGAGCAAAAATGTTAGTGATATTTCTGAATGGATGGTTGTGAAACGGTAGCAGTCAGAGCACACCAATTCAGATGATACCTGTCAGAATGGAGCCATTCAAAAAGACAGACACAAAATAGCTCTGCATGGTGAAATGACGAAACCAAAGTGGAAAACTGATTGTTTTTCAGTGAGATTTTCAAAAGTTTACCCAATGTTTTCTGAATACACATATATAATATACAAGAAAAAGACTGATCTTTTTGATATGAACCAGTTGGATGAGTGGAGAGAGGAGTTAACACAAGTAGTTGGAGAAGGAGAGGGAAAAAAACAGGAAAGAAGTCTGGTGGACAGATGCTGGAAGCAAATAAGTATGAATGGTGGCAGCAGACAGCGGCAGTGACGAAAAAGAAAGGGGAAAAAAAATAGGCGCGGGGGGGGGGGGTGATGCACAGAGACAGAGCAGAAAATTGAAGTACACGTAACATGACACAAATGGACAAAAGTATTTAGCTAATGATTTATTATGAAACAGGGCCGGCAGCCTTCCACAGCCCAATCCCCTGCCTAGCCCAGGCCCTATTGTAGGGAGATGGAGAGGCTGATAAGGTGGGCTGTAATGGTAGTCAGATGGCAGGTGGGCAGGACGAATCCGGGGTTAATCACTGCTAAGTGCTGTGGAGAGGGTGGACACAGGGTCTGGATGAAACACTGTATCCTGGGGGGGCACCAAGAGGCCAGGTAAGTCACCCCAGGTAACTCACCTCGACGGCTCAGGGAGACAGCTGGACTCTCGCGCTCTTTGGCTAATGGTGTTAACTCAGCAGAGTCGCAACAGTGATAGGTTAACAGCGGCACGCTCCCCTCAATCTCGCTCCCCCGTCCTGTTCTTTCAAACCATGTTAGGCCCCTTTGTGCTCGCTCCATCCTGCCTTATTGCTCGGAGCATTTCTGAGTAACACAAGTGATTTAATCTGTCTGAGAGGAAGGGGAGAGCACAGGGTATCAGAGTAAAAAAGAAAAAAAAAAACAGGAGACTGTAAGGCTTTAAATGACAACTTTATGAATTAAACTAGAACAAATTAATTAAAGAAAATATAAGGCCAACATAAACTTTTCCCTTTCCACCTTCAAGTGGTACATCACTGCATCCATTTCCATTTTTTTCTCATCACCTAGCAACGAAGATGAAGAAGGAGGGATGAATATTTTAATTTCTCCTTTTCTTTGGTTCCTCTGATACGGGGGATCTTTTTCTCTTCACTGATATAATCACTGCAGTAGCTACTGCTTCCTCTACTTCAGCAAACAGACTGTGGTCAATTCATAAAAGGAGTCTTCTTCCTGTTTTATCTATGTATACACACTTTTCTTTGGAGAAAGTCATTTTTGCTGAAAAAAATTAAACTGTTTATAAACCACTCAATTGCTGTATTTGTTTTTATACACTTTATTATGCATGACCTGCCTTATAAAAGTTACCCATGTTGCCTTCAGTCACTCTGATCTAAAGCCTCATGGTTGCAAATAATCAAAACAGGTCAAAAGTATTATCAGTATCAGAAGCATTTTATTAATCTTCTTGAAGAATTTCTTTTTCATGTTTTCACTTAAAGTGCCCCCTGTTGGCCAATGTCTCTGCGCTGAGCTTCACTCGCCTCTGGCAGCATCATGCTAAATGGAAAAAGAAACAACAAACAGACTCCTCTGACACACCATGAAATGCTGGCCGCCGTGTGTCCAAACAGCAGATGACAAACTCATAATGAAGGCGGTAATTGGAACAACATTTCAGGTTCACCGTGCATGTTTTGTACTGATATCCATGCCGCCATCAGGCCCCTCTGCCAAATCATTCCCAAACGTCCGGCAAATCAAAACAAAACACTGGGAAAGGAATACAACTTTACAGAGTGCTGACTTCTGATGGGCCATTTCTGCTGGAGACTGAAGTCTGTGTGGAGGTGGGCCTCACAGAGGCCCTAACATGAAACAGGCTGCCACTCTGGGCTATACTGAACTGGAACCACTAAATGTAACCGTACACAATTATTACAACACACAAGCTGTTGTGCTTGGAAGTAAAAGTTGGAATCAAAAAAAAAAAAAGAGCGACCCTGAGTGTATGCAATCTGCTCCGTCTTAACAGAGATGGGAGGAAAATACAGACTTCCTTAATGTCCACTCCAACAGACATCTCCATCTTAAACCTAACTATCATCCCTGAAGTTCCTCCAATAAAATGGAGTTGTCGTCGTAAACAACAGATGAAGTCATCTTGTTTTAGAGGAAGAAAAGAGGGGAGGTCAAGTTGAACAGAAGCCTTAGTTAAATCATCTGCTTGTAGTAAACAGTGGAGAGGAGCATCTATCAGCCAGGCACGTGCCGCTGACAGTATAATAATAAGGTAGCAAGAGCCGCCGCGTGCAGTGAAAACAGATAAAGAAAGCCACTTCTCTTCAGAGGCAGGAGGGAGAGGGAGAGAGAGAAAGAGAGAGAGAGAGAGAGAGAGAGAGAGGCTGCTGAAGAAAGAGAGGACAAATAGAAAGAGAAAAGTAGTTCATCACCTTTTCCATCAGTGAGGCGGGCGGCGCTGGCGTGAGCGAACACAGTTTCACTGCACACCCTGTTCATAACCACAAGGTTACTGTTCATTGTTCAACATGACCCGGTGGACATGAGTGACAAGGTGGGCAGCCGGGATCTGTGCTACTGTGCGGATAATTACCTCATGACGACAAAGTGAACTTTGATGTACAGTCCCCCACTGTAATGCTTTAATGACCTTAGAGCTGGTATTTCTGCGCACGGCTGTATATGAGCATGTGAAAAATGCCTACACACACACACACACACACACCCTCTCTTCTCTCACTCTGATACACACACACCAGGCTTGAGCCGCCAGTAGGCTTGATGTCAATCAAGTGGGTGTCTAATTAAAAGTAACAGGAGGAAGCTGCTGGGGACAGCAATCGCTATCAGACTCCCATTTTCATATGAATGGCTTTTTTTAATTAAACTCAACAGCTAATAAGCCTCAGTATCCAGACCATGTAGCAGTTTAACAGACAAAGAGCCACAACGCACACACATACACACATAGAGGAGAATGGGAATGAAAGGTAAAGACAGTCGGATGAATAATGAAGAGTCAGAAGCAGAGTGATGCATTGCCTTTGAACCTGTTGGCTCTTCTTTGTTTTTGGAGGCGCTTTGCCAGCAGCTATTGTTGTCAACAAAGTTTATTTAGCGCTGATGGTATTAAAGAACATGGTCCAAAATATGATTTGCCTTCAATATTAGACAGGAAGAAATGAAAGAGGGTTAAACGAAAGCATGCACGGGGAGCTCTCTCTTCCTCAGATGAAAAGGAGAGTCTACAAATAATTCTGGGACATGTGTGAATTATTCTGTCCCATGGCTGCGGCTTTTTCTAAAATAGGTTTGAGTTGGATGACTGGACACAACAAAAAATGGCAATTAAATCAAACCAACTGTCTTTATTAAAGTTGAAATGGAAAACAGTACAATATTTGACCAAATACTTATTAACTGAAAAAGTTATTGTTAAGTAAAATAATGTAAAGAAAACAGTCCCTATTTGTGTATTTGGTGTCAGGTACATTGGTCACCAAAAACTAACAAAAGAAAGTAATTCTATCTTTATTGTTTTCTTGATACATAAGGTTAAAAATGTATAAAATAGAAATAAAAGTTGATACAGAAATTGAACATTTTCAAAAATCAAAAATTCTTTAATCCCAGATAGTTTACAGCCTTGATTTGTAGAAAATATATTAAATATTAAAGAAAAGATGCAAAAAGTTGAAAAAAATAATAAAATGTGAAAAAAAAATCATCAACAAATTAGTGCTGGGAATTAGTTAAAAAATTCTAACTAATTAACTGCACATTTTTCTATAATTAATTGTGATTGATGATAATTAAAAAGTTTTGAGCTATTTAATTAGTCAACTGGAATTAATCACTAAAATTACAATGAAAAAACTATGAAAAAAATAAGTATTTCAGGCAACTTTTTATTGCTTTTTAATTTTAACAGCTGAGTTTTTAACAAAGCACTAACTGAACTTCAAAGAGTTCAATTTAACAGTTCATTTCAGTCTCAAAAGTGGGAACAGTTGGTCTGCTGTGGCCACAGACATATGAATATATACACTAGATCGCTCATTACTAGGTGCCAGGCTAGTCTTAGTCGGTTAAGCAGCTAAACTTGTTGAAGAGATTAATTTCACATGGTCACTCCTTTCAATGTCTAATTAAATGTAATCTGAATGTTCACATAGTATGACAACAATGCTCCAGCAAACTGATCTGAACACACACAATTAAATAACATGAGGAGTTTGCATGGGAGCTTTACCTGCATCTACAGAGCATCCAGAAAGAATTCACAGCGCTTCACTTTTTCCACATTTTATGTTACAGCCTTATTCCAAAGTGGATTAAATTCATTTTTTTCGTCAAAATTCTACACACAATATCCCACAATGACAATGTGAAAAAAGTTTTTTTTTTTTAGATTTTTACAAATTTATTAAAAATAAAAAAAATAAGAAATCTCATGTACATAAGTATTCATAGCCTTTGTTCAATACTTTGTTGATGCATTTTTGGCAGCAGTTACAGCCTCAAGTCTTTTTGAATATGATGCCACAAGCTTGGCACACTGATCTTTGATCTGCACAGTTCTGCTGTAAAATTAAGCAGGGTTTCCGCTGGTAACATTTCCACCTGGTGGACCGCCACCCCTGAAGCTATGCCGCCACGCTAAGGAAATATAAATTTAAGAAGGATAAATGAATGACGCTTCAAAAGCGCGCACACAAACAATGGCCATGACAGTCATCGACCCTTTGGAGTTTGGAAGTGCCCTGCCCGCGTGACCTTCCAGTCTGCAGGCAGAGTATCTCTCTAGCGCAGGGGTGTCAAACTCATTTCATGGAGGGCCAAAACCCTGCATGTTGTACTTTCACCCAGTGTCTTCAACAGGTGATTTCGCTGAATTTCTTCCCACTGATTGCTGATCAGTGAAAACACATGCTTAAGACACTTGTGGAGATAAAACCTGCAGGGCCTTGGCCCTCCATGGAATGAGATTGACACCCGTGCTCTAGCGTCACTGTCCGAGAGAAGCATGAGTTTATTAAAGTACTTTAAACATGAAAAAAAGCAGAGAAGGTATGTAAGCACTAGAGGCATTTATTGTGGTTTTAACCCGCTGGTAGCGGAAACAATAATGAAGAGTCACTTAGCAAACAGGTGTGGTTAGGCTCCATAAGCAGGGAAAGGCAAGGGTGACTGAATCGCTGAGGATTGACTTCACCAGCCTTTACAACATTAACTAATTTACGTTCATTATTAGGTACCTGGCAAGTTAAGATGACCGAAATTCATGAAGTCCATCTATCCATCCATCTTCTACCGCTTTTCCAGAGGACCGGGTTGCGGAGGCAGCAGTGCCAGCAGAGAATCCCAGACTTCCCTCTCTCCAGCCACCTGCTCCAGCTCTTCAGAGAGGATACCAAGACGTTCCCAGACCAGCTGGGAGACATACTCTCTCCAGTGAGTCCTGGGTCTGCCCCGGGGTCTCCTCCCAGTGGGACGTGCACAAAACACCTCAAGTGGGAGGCGTCCAGGAGGCATCCTGATCAGACGCCCATACCACCTCAACCGGCACCTTTCAATGTGGAGGAGCAGCAGTTCTACTCTGAGCCTCTCCCGGATGACTGAGCTCCTCACCCTATCTCTGAGGGTGAGTCCAGCGATCCTACGAAGAAAGCTCATTTCAGCCGTTTGTATCCGTGATCTCATTCTTTCGGTCATTACCTAAAGCTCGTGACCATAGGTGAGGGTAGGAATGTAGATTGACTGGTACAGCAACAGTTTTGCCTTAGAGCTCAGCTCCCTCTTCGCCACAACAGATTGGTACAACGTCCACATCACTGCAGATGCTGCTCCGATCAAACTTGGAGGTACTGATTCTCATCCCAGCCGCTTCACACTCAGCAGCAAACTGTCCCAGTAAGAACTGTAGGTCATTGCTGGATGAAGCCAGCAGGACACATCATCTGTAAACAACAGAGATGAGATCCTGTGGTCACCAAGCATGACACCCTCCGTTCCCTGGCTGCACCTAGAAATCCTGTCCATAAAAATTATGAACAGGATCGTGACAAAGGGCAGCCCTGGAGGAGTCCAACTCTCACTGGGAATGAGTCCGATCGAGTGTTGGCAATACGAGCCAAACTCTCACAACGGTCGTACAGAGACCGAATAGCTCATAGCAACAAGCCCAATACCCCATACTCCCGAAGCACCCCCCACAAAAAATCCACAAGGGACGCAGTCGAATGTCTTCTCCAAGTCCACAAAACACATGTAAACTGGTTGGGCAAACTCCCACGAACCTTTGAGGATTCTAGAGAGGGTAAAGAGCTGGTCAGGACGAAAACCACATTGCTCCTCTTGAATCCGAGGTTCGACTAACGGCTGGACTCTCCTCTCCAGTACCTTGGCATAGACCTTTCCAGGGAGGGTGAGAAGTGTGATCCCTCTAAAGTTGGAGCACACCCTCCGGTCCCCTTTTCTGAAGAGAGGAACCACCACCCCGGTTTGCCATGCCAAAGGCACTGCCCCCGACCTCCATGCAATGTTGCAGAGGCGCGTCAACCATGACAGCCCTACAACATCCAGGGCCTTGAGGTACTCAGGGCGAATCTCATCCACCCCCAGGGCCCGGCCACCAAAGAGATTTTGAGCCACCTTGGCGACCTCAGCCCCTGTGATAGGTGAGTGGTCCCCCTCGTCCACAAGCCCTGCTTCCTCTGTGGAAGGCGTGTCAGTGGGATTGAGGAGATCCTCGAAGTATTCCTTCCACCGCCCGACGATATCCCCAGTCGAAGTCAGCAGTGTCCCATCCGCACCATACACGGCAAGGACAGGGAGCTGCTTCCCCCTCCTGAGCCGCTGGTTAGTTTGCCAGAATCTCTTTGAGGCCGACCAAAAGTCTTGTTCCGTGGCCTCACCGAACTCCTCCCATACCCGAGCTTTTTCTTCAGCAACCACCCGAGCTTAGTCTGCCGGTACACTTCAGCTGCTTCGGGAGTCCCACAAGCCGAAGCCTGATAGGACTCCTTCTTCAGGTTAATGGTCCCCCTCACCACTGGTATCCACCACTTGGTTCAGGGGTTGCCACCACGAGATTCCCCAATGACCTTGCGGCCGCAGCTCTGGGCCACCGCTTCAACAATGGAGGTGGAGAACATGGTCCATTCAGACTCCATGTCTCCAGACTCCCTCGGAATGTGGCTGAAGTTCTTCTGGAGGTGGGAGCTGAAGACCTCACGGACAGGGGCCTCAGCCAGACGTTCCCACCACACCCTCACTATACGTTTGGGTCTACCAGGTCTGAATGGCATCCTCCCCTGCCATCGGATCCAACTCGCCACCAGGTGGTGATCAGTTGACAGCTCTGCACCTCTCTTTACCCGAGTGTCCAAGACATACGGTCACAGGTCTGATGACACGATAACAAATTCGATCATCGACCTGCGACCTAGGGTGTCCTGGTGCCAAGTGCACATATGGACACCCTTATGCTTGAACATGGTGTTCATTATGGACAAACTGTGGTTAGCACAGAAGTCCAATAACTGAACACCACTCGGGTTCAGTTATTGGAATGAGTGCCAAATTGCACTCGGGCAATTTGGCCTAAAAATGTTATTATGATATTTCATGATATTAATTTTCACGATAATATTTTTTCTGTGATATTGCAGCAAACAATTTTTTGTTCTTTTAAATTTATGCAACAAGGACAGTTTCACAGGCCAGCATTATTTACCTTCAACATATTCAGTTAAAACAAACACAAAAACCCAAAGTGACAATGAATCTGATTCTGTCTCTACTGGTAGCAGCACTTCTTTTTTGGGCAGAACTCGCAGAGACCACCAGGGAAGACCAGGATGCTACAGAGATCCAGAAAAACAAGACGGGGATCAAGGGGGAAGAGAACTCCCCAGAAGATCCAAGAGGTTGCAATAATAAATTTGTCTAAAATCACCCTCAGTCCAGCTCACAATTCTCTTCTCACCAAAGGATTATCCTATTCCATAAAAAACAAAGTGAATGCATTTAAATTAAAAGTGGACATATTTAAATTTATTAGACCGTTAAACTTGAAGCATTTTTTTTCTCCATTACAAAGGAATGTACATCATACTGAGCCCATTTCTAGTGATACTTCCAAACAAATTTCTTATCAAGGTTCTCAACATTCATACCCATAACAAACGAGTCCAATCATTACCACTTCTGGTAAATTAGTGGAATGGGACATAAATGAAATGATTATGGAAGACAATGGGCCAAAGATTCACAATCTTTCCAAAGCTGAACATCAGGCTCTGACAGAATTAAATCCAATCCAGAAATCACAATTAGAGCTGCAGATAAGGGAGGAACTATTGTGATTAAGGACTCCAACCTTCACCAAGCTAAGATGCTTCTCCACGTGGAGGACACTGAATCTTACAAGGAGTTAAAAAGCAATCCAGTGTCAGGTCAGCAGGGATGTGGCTGCTGGCCGGTGCGGGCGGTCTCCCCGTCCGCTGCTGGGCGTTGGTGCGCATTTATGCTCACTGCATCTGCACTGCGGCTGCCCTAAGTGATAAGAGTGAATGAGTGTGGGCAAGTGTGAGGGGGAGAGCACGAATGGATGTGAGTAGGTCAGAGCGGAGTGAGAGTGTGTGTATGGGTGAATGTGAGTGAGTGTGGGTGACTGCGGGCAAATGGGAGTGGGAGCGAGTTTGAACGGGTACAGGAGTGGGAGAGAGTGAGTAGGTCTGGCAGTGTAACTGTGGAATTGTGTGGGGGAGAGGGCGAGCGAGAGTGAGTGAGGGCGTGTGGGTGCAAGTGGGTGCGGATGAGAGCATGAGGGTGTGAGTGCATGGGAATGAGCGTGTGTGCTGGGGGCGAGGTGCTGAATCGAGGGGGTAGCACCTCTTGGCTGCATGGGCTCACTTGGATGTGGGGGGAGGGGGTTCCCCCCGTGGAGTTCCTATACCTTGCTGCCGCGTTCTTTGGGCGTGGGGTCCCCAGAGTGTGCAGCGGTGGTGTTGGGGTGGGGGCTCATGCAGGGGGCGCGGGCCGGTCTCAAGCCTGGGGGATGGGGACACTGGCCTCCCGGGGCCTGGGGCCCGGGGGCTGGCGTTGGCCTCACTGAGGGGGCGGAGGTTGGTCGGTCTGGGGGTATGGGCTGGCTGTGCCGGCCGTCCCTCCTGGGTCAGATACCTGCCTGGCTGTCCTGGGGCTTGTTGGATTCAGGACATTTATGCTCTGTGAGGGTTGGTGGCATTGTTCTGCTTGCTCGGGGATTGGGGGGGGGGGGGTGCTGTGACCAGCCATCCTCTTCGTATGTTTCCTCACAAACCATTCACATGGACACACTTATTTTGCGCACGCTCTCATACACATGCACACGTATGCACACACATATACATATGTCTCTCCTTTAACAAGTGCAGATACCAGACTCATGCTGAGATCTCTTCGGTGGAAGAAATAATCTGTCTTCTGTTTGGTTTCAGCTGATAGTTTGTTTGTCTTCTTTGTCTGTTCCTCTCCCCACCCCTCCTTTCCCCACCCCCCACCCCCCGTCAGGTCCTTCATGGGTGGAACAATTTAAATAAAGTATTAAAAGTTATTACAAGAGGAGTTTATAACAATATACAGTGCATATATACAGTGGGGAAAAAAAGTATTTAGTCAGCCACCAATTGTGCAAGTTCTCCCACTTAAAAGGCGAGAGAGGTCTCCAATTTTCATCATAGGTATACCTCAACTATGAGAGACAAAATGAGAAAAAAAAAAGAAGAAAATCACATTGAAGGATTTTTAATGAATTAATTAGTAAATTCCTTGGTAAAATAAGTATTTGGTCACCTACAAACAGGCAAGATTTCTGGCTCTCACAGACCTGTAACTTCTTCTTTAAGAGGCTCCTCTGTCCTCCACTCATTACCTGTATTAATGGCACCTCTTTGAACTCGTTATCAGTATAAAAGACACCTGTCCACAACCTCAAACAGTCAGACTCCAAACTCCATTATGGCCAAGACCAAAGAGCTGTCAAAGGACACCAGAAACAAAATTGTAGACCTGCACCAGGCTGGGAAGACTGAATCTGCAATAGGTAAGCAGCTTGGTGTGAAGAAATCAACTGTAGGAGCAATTATTAGAAAATGGAAGACATACAAGACCACTGATAATCTCCCTTGATCTGGGGCTCCACGCAAGATCTCACCCCATGAGGTCAAAATGATCAAGAGAACGGTGAGCAAAAATCCCAGAACCACACGGGGGGACCTAGTGAATGACCTGCAGAGAGCTGGGACCAAAGTAACAAAGGCTACATCAGTAACACACTACGCCGCCAGGGACTCAAATCCTGCATTGCCAGACGTGTCCCCCTGCTTAAGCCAGTACATGTCCAGGCCCGTCTGAAGTTTGCTAGAGAGCATTTGGATGATCCAGAAGAGGATTGGGAGAATGTCATATGGTCAGATGAAACCAAAATAGAACTTTTTGGTAAAAACTCAACTTGTCGTGTTTGGAGGAGAAAGAACACCATACCTACTGTGAAGCATGGGGGTGAAAACATACTTTGGGGCTGTTTTTCTGCAAAGGGACCAGGACGACTGATCCGTGTAAAGGAAAGAATGAATGGGGCCATGTATCGTGAGATTTTGAGTGAAAACCTCCTTCCATCAGCAAGGGCATTGAAGATGAAACGTGGCTGGGTCTTTCAGCACGACAATGATCCCAAACACACCGCCCGGGCAACGAAGGAGTGGCTTCGTAAGAAGCATTTCAAGGTCCTGGAGTGGCCTAGCCAGTCTCCAGATCTCAACCCCATAGAAAATCTTTGGAGGGAGTTGAAAGTCCGTGTTGCCCAGCGACAGCCCCAAAACATCACTGCTCTAGAGGAGATCTGCATGGAGGAATGGGCCAAAATACCAGCAACAGTGTGTGAAAACCTTGTGAAGACTTACAGAAAACGTTTGACCTCTGTCATTGCCAACAAAGGGTATATAACAAAGTATTGAGAAGAACTTTTGTTATTGACCTAATACTTATTTTACCGAGGAATTTACCAATTAATTCATTAAAAATCCTTCAATGTGATTTTCTGGATTTTTTTTTTCTCATTTTGTCTCTCATAGTTGAGGTATACCTATGATGAAAATTGGAGACCTCTCTCATCTTTTAAGTGGGAGAACTTGCACAATTGGTGGCTGACTAAATACTTTTTTTCCCCACTGTATGTACTGTATAAAGCTCCTTTTGGCAAAGTAAATCTGTTTGGCACAATAAGGGAAGCAGATTTCTGTTCTGCTCACCTAGCTGCCTGACAGGACAAGGGGGAAAAAAAGCAATCCAGTGAATGAAATAAACAAAATTGACAACCTTTTCAAACAAGCTACAGAGAGCAACTGGATCACACAAAAGGAGTTTGAATTTTTTTCAGAACAATTCCCCAGGATGCCAATAATATATGGAACTCCAAAAATACACAAAGACGCAAAAAATCCACCATTAAGATCCATTGTTTCAGGGACACAATCTATTACTGACCCTTTATCAAAATTTGTGGACTTTTTTCTAAAAGATTTTATGATTGCCATACCTTCCTTCTTGAAGACACAAGGGATGTGCTCAATCTTCTTACCAATTAAAGGACTGACAGTCCTTCCATTCTTGTCACCATGGATGTGGAGAGCTTACACACCTGAGTCATTCCAGAATTGGAGGACATTTTATGTCCCACCCATCAAATTTTAAATAATCCACATACAAAATACTAAAACATGCAGTTTCTGAGTAAATTTACTTGTTCTGAGACCAAATCTAAAAAAAAACTAAGAGAAAAGAATGCTTGAAAATAGTTTTAAAAATACCAAATAAGTCTGGAGTACCCCCTAAAATGCCATTTTTCTCTTGTCCCACGCCCCTAATGACCAAATTGAATCTCATATAAAACAGTTAAAATGAAATTTAAATTTCATTTTTTTGGCATTATTTGTTTCATTGCTGTCTCTTGTAACTGTGGGAACATTTGTTTTAATAAACCTAATATTTCAAATAATAATTATTATTCATGGAACGTGTCCCACAACATGCACGCAACCCTGTTACCATAACCTTTTTAGCATGGTAGAAGAAAAAGAAAGCAGTGAATCACATGATACGTTGGACTTGACATCATCAAACAGTTTTCCAAAAGAATGGGTAGAGCAAAGGTATGTCCTCTCTTCTATTTTTCATATTTTTATAACATAGTTAGCCTTGATTGAATGTCTCACTCTACCTCATGCAACCCTGTTATGCATATGATCAGAATAAGACAATTATTTTTTAATTTTTTCTTTACTTATTTACATAAGTAAGTTTGTCCTCTTGGTCAGCAGTAACAGCTAGCTAAACAGCTAGCTGTTACTGCTGAGAGAAAGCTAACATTCATCCAGATTTGCAACCCTTTTACCTGCAACCCTGTTGCTGTGGGTTGCACCAAGTATTGTAAACACCAAATAAATCATGTAATAAAAATTGTACCATTGATCTGTAAGCTGAGCTAATCAAGCCTTTGATAGTTTATTACCTGTTATTGATGAATATGTAGCAGAAAATCATAAAAGTGAAGGTTTATTTTTCAAGAATTTTGAAGCCCAAATGTCCTCCAATTCTGGAATGACCCACCTGCATTCCTAATGACATAGGAGTAACCTCAATTTCCAAATACCTTGCATTAAGCGAGTCTCACAACCTACTGCCAAATTAATTTTTACTTGAAATGCTAAATCTGATTTTAACAAACAACTATTTCAGATTTGAGAACCATTATTTTCTACAAACTAAGGGCACAGCTATGGGTACAGGAGTTTCTCCAACATATGCGTCCCTGGTGGTGGCGCATTGGGAAGAACAGACAATCTACAATACCAATGCAAATCCATTTAAATCAAAAATAAAACTGTGGAAAAGATTTTTAGATGATAATTTGGGATGGTACTGTAGAAGAGCTCAAAATGTTCCACACATATGTCAACTCCAGCAGTTCCTTTTTAAAGTTTACAATGGAGTCTGGGGACAAAAGTCTAAACTTCCTGGATTTAACTATCTCTAAACATCCAGATGGAAGCATTCATACATCAATATACAGGAAACCCATGGAACGTAACACCATCCTTCATTATAACAGCAATCATCCAAGTCATTTGAAGAAAAACATACCAAAGGGACAATTTTTGCAATTGAGAAGGAACTGCAGTGGTCTTGAGGAATTCGAACACAAAGCAAATGAAATGAAGTCAAGATTTCTTGAAAGGAATTACCACCCAGCCATAGTGGACAAAGCTTACAATCATGCCTTATCTTCCTCAAGAACAGATTTACTTAAATCTAAGACTAAAGCTGAAAAACCTCCAAGAATCACATTCATAACCAAATTCAATCATTGTCATGCAAAATTGAGGAATATTGTCATCATCAAAAAACCTCACCTTTTATCATTTTGAAGCGCACCAACAATTGGAGACAACCTTATTCTGACTTTTCAACATAAGTCCAGCCATACTTGCTTCATTCACAAGGTAACTTTAGATGTGGCAGATACAGTCAATGCAACAATACTACTAATGCAAAATTTTTACTCATCCACATACTGGGAAGAAATTTTACATTAAACAATAAATAAATTGCAACACAGCATTTGTTATATATATGCTTACATGCCTGTGTGGAAAAGCATATATTGGACAGACAAAGAGAGCATTAAAACAGTGCATCTCAGAACACAAAACAGCCATTCAAACAGGAAATATGGACTATGCAATGGCCAGGCAGTCTCATGAGGCCAAACATGGATCCCCAGCGATTCTCCATTTTGTTGGACTTGAACATGTAACACCTCCAACCAGGAAGGGGGGGGGGCAGCTTGCCCAAATTGTTGTCTCAAAGAGAGATGTTTTGGATCTCTACCCTAAACACAATGGCACCTGCTGGACTGAATGATGACTTTAGCTTTAAATGTTTCCTTTGAGAACAGACAGAGTTCAAGAATAAGCAGGGTCAGACTTAGTCCATGTGGGGCCCAAGACAAAGACAGAAATGGGGCCCTACTTTGTCTTTGTTCTACACTTTCTTTTCAGGCCTTATTGAAATCTTACCTGAAACTTATTGTCCTCAGAAGTCTTCAAATGATATCATTCAGGCATCAGGATTTACATCTGTAGAAAAACAAAAAAGTTTAACAAATTGAGTGTAGACTTTTGTCTATTATAAAAAAAAAACAACAATTCACATGGAAGATCTGTTGTTTGCTCACACTTATCAGCCCCTCCAGAATTTCATGATATTGCTATTGCACTTCACGCAAAATCAGGCCATCACTGCATCTTTTGTGCGACCTTGCAACTTTGTCCAATCACCATAACTTTCCCGCAATTTTGGCCAATCCTCGTCAACTTCCACCAGTTTGGCTAATCAGATTTGTCCCTGAGTAGCACTCAAACATTCAGTCTAATGAATCAAATGTATCGCCACACCGTGCTCACTTCCGTGTTTACAGTGAGTATTAACAGAACATATCAGCAAAAAACAGTGTGTGCGATTTAAATAAAACACTCACCCACGAGTTTTCCCACACGACCCTTCCTCCGTCTCCCCCGGCCTGCTGGTGAACGTCTCCCCACGTCTCCATCCTGACCATGTGTATGAAGTGCTGGGGTTGTGTTGA
Organism: Pholidichthys leucotaenia; assembly: GCA_020510985.1. Lineage (NCBI taxonomy): Eukaryota > Metazoa > Chordata > Actinopteri > Cichliformes > Pholidichthyidae > Pholidichthys > Pholidichthys leucotaenia. The sequence goes on along the minus strand of CM035837.1, from coordinate 184,188,797 downwards.
AAAAAGTCCGTCTGCCTGAAAAGCACCCTGTTGCAGAAGCGCGCCTGAGGAGAGATGAAATCATTACTGCATCTTGTCAATGAGCTTTAAAGCTATGAATCTCCAGTCTGGACACAGACCAATGTGGGTCCCAGCAAACCCCCAAGGACAGCCCCTCCTCCCAGTAAAGGAAAGATGAGTATCTGATGAGACAGGTGTGTGTCAAGATGTGCAGCAGATAGACAGGTAGGAGTCAGGCATGGAATGAGAGAGAATATCCAGTAATTTTTTCAGAAAAACACAGACTTGGATAGACAATACAGAGCAACAGAATAAATTATCTCTTTTTTCTCTGCACTTGGTCCCAAGTAGTTGGGCACTGCTGTGGTTAGGGAGTTTTCAAATGAAGGTGCTGCCATAATTTCCAAATCCATACTCTTTAACATGCAATTTAGCTGTTGTAATGGATAATTATTTTTCATCCTTTTTATTCAAGTTCTCTGCAAGAGTAGCCTACAATCTAGGTCATACTAATTTACACAAGCTGACACGTAGCTTCCGTCGGCAGCACAGTGTGAGGTCATCACGCAGCAGACCCCAAATATTGCGATATTCATTTTTACACCAGTATGAAATTTTATACCAGTATTATCGTGAACAATATGATATGGCACACCCCTACTGGCTACTATACCCACCTCTGATCATATAATTTAAGTATGCATGAATAAATTACTATTATGAATGTTTTTTTCCCCCTTCTCTTTCTCAATGGAAAAAAGAAACACACATATTTTGTCATTTATGTAAACCATGACAAAAAAATCCTGCAGGACAAAACATAACACCTGATATTTTCTAACCTGTTTGTATACCACCATAGATATAGAGTGTTGCATCTTTTTGGTTAACAGTACAGTAATTCATTTCGTTAATTTAGTTTAAATAATTGAGAAAAATAGTTCATAATATTATTGTTGTGTTTTAGATATAACATTGTGAATTTATTCCTTCATGTGCTTTCTCTGACCACCTTTGACCATACGGTGGCAGTAGTGTTCAAGCTAAGGTTAAGTTGAGCCTTTTGAAGCCAGAGAAAAAGCGCGAATAGAGTGGCTAGTAGCTCACAGCTAGTTAGACTGACAGAAAGATGATGACAGACATTTTATGCCATGCAGTTGTCCTGTAGGAATGTACAGACTTATTAAACAGCTAAAGTAGAGTAGTAGATTAGTTTATTTGACAGGGACAGTGCAATAAACATAGACAATTAATCAAAGACAATCAATCTGATGTGTTGCACATAGAGTGTATAGCTATTAGCTAATTCGCAACTCTTGTCCCTGGATGGGCTTTAGAAAAAAGAATCAAGATAAAAAATATACACAATAACCACATACATCAATGCAGAAAAATTATAAATACACAATTATAAATATTATAAATACACAAATATAACAGCCTGACTCACATTTAACATAAATATTATAAATATTATAAATACACAAATATAACAGCCTGACTCACATTTAACACATATAACATAACTCACATTTGCCTATTTCAGGCCTTCCTCCCTCCGTCACTCACTATAAACAAACACATTTATTCCTTCCCTTCATTCACTCTCACTTTGCAGACAATTAATTCATACATGAGTACATTCTTGTTTATTTTTCAGCCAGTTTTTAACATTTTTAGTGAATGTTTTAAAGTCCGTTATTATTTTAATTTCATTTGGCATTGTGTTCCAGATGTGACTGCCCTTTATAGAGAAAGCTGTTTGTCCAAATGTGGTTCTGCGGTGGAATATTTTACAGTTATTGTTAACAGAACTCCTGGTGGCTCTGCTGCTGTCCTGTCTTTGGACGAAACCAGCAAGTGGCTCGGGTGCTGATTTATGGAAACATTTGAACGTTAATTTCAGAAGACAGAGGTCAATGAAGCTCTCAAAACTCAATAGGTTGTATTTTTTTAAAACATTACAGTGATGCCACCTAATGGGCTTTTTGTCCAAGATTTTTAGGGTTTGATTATATAATGAACCTATATGTCTTATTGTGGAAGGGGCTGCTTGAGCCCAGACTGTCAAACAGTATGATATATGAGAAAAAACCATAGAATGCATATACAGTGCAGCTGCTTCGTAAGGTATGTAATATCTAATTAATTTAAAGCAGTTCAGATTTTTTTTTACTGTTTTTGAAATTTTCTTTATATGAAGATTAAATTTGAGTTGAGGATCTAGTACAATGCCAAGGTATTTGAATTCTGTAGCTAAACTGATGTCATGATCATGTATATTAACTTTAAAATGTTGCAGGTTACATTTTTTGATTGAAAAGCACATTGAGACTGTTTTCTGAAGGTTCAGCAATAGATGGTTCTTGAGGAGCCACTCTTGGACATCAACCATACTTGTAGACAGTACATCTGCAGCCTGTGCTGGAGTCTTGGCAGCTGTGTAAATAACTGCATCATCTGCATAAAGTTGGCATGTTGCAGCTGAGCAGTGTAACGGCAAGTCATTAATAAAAATGCTGAAAAGTAAAGGACCAAGAATGGACCCTTGTGGGATACCCATGCGGTTGTTTAAAAATGAGGATTTATCCTGGTGAACTTTTACACACTGTTCTCTATTCTGGAGATAAGATGCAAACCATTCTAATGTATTTGGGGAGAAGTTAAAAGATACCATTTTGGATAAAAGCAAACTGTGGTTTACAGTATCGAAAGCCTTTTTGAGATCTAGAAAAACAGCTCCTACCACATTACCCCTGTCCAAGGACTGTTTGACGTTTTCAATAAGGCAACAATTTGCTGTTTCTGTTGAGTATCCTGGTCTAAAACCAAATTGATGTGGATGAAGAAGTTGACTGTCTTGTAAGTAGTCTATCAGCTGTGTAGCTACAACTTTTTCAAGAACCTTAGATAGGACTGGTAAAATAGAGATTGGGCGGTAATTGCATATATCGTCTTTACTGCCTGATTTATGAACTGGTATGACGACAGCTTTTTTCCAGCCAGATGGAAATGTACTAGACCTAATGGAGAGATTAATGAGGTGAGTCAGTGGTTTGATTAATATTTTGCTGTGCATTTTGAGAAAGGAGGTGCTCATATTGTAGATATCATTAGTTTTTGAGTTTGACAGTGTTTTAACAATACCAGCAATTAACTTCTCATTTACCTCATCGATGTGAAAAGTATCTGTTGGAAGTATGGAATTTGTGTTGTTGAGCACATTTGGCAGCACAAAATTTTTTGTTAAGTCTTCCACAGAGCCCACAAAGTGTGAATTAAATTCATTTGCCAAAGTAGCCTTGTCACTGACGGTCTTGCCATTGATTCTAAGTTCCTTTACCCCCTTCTGATCGTTTTTTTTATTAGTTAAGTTATTTAAATGCCTCCATAGGGAACTGTTGTTACCCTTTGCATGATCTATCAGTTTATTGTAATAAGATATTTTTGATTTTCGCAGCTCATGTACCACTTTATTTCTTAAACTTTTGTACACAAGGTGATCATTTTGTAGTTTGGAGGTTAGTGATGTTTTCAGTGCATAGTCTCGCCTCTTCATAAGTTTTCTTATTTCATTATTTAACCATGGTAGGCTAATCTTCTGTTGTCTACTTTTAATTTGCTTTGAAAATTTTTCTATAGACTTTGTGATTGTTGCAGTTATAAAATTACAACAATCATCTACTTCACATGTTGACATGAGCTGCTCCCAATTTTGATTCTCTAAGTAATGTTCAAACTCCTCATTTTTTGATTTGGGGATAATAAAATTTGATTTGTCAATATCGACTCCCCCAAAATACTGTAGTCGCTTTTTAGTAAGTTTCCTGACAGCAAGAACCATGTTATGATCTGAGAGACCAGTTACAAGATTATAGGTTCTGGTTATTCGTTCTGGTTTATTAGTAAATACCATGTCAATAAGTGTTCTGGATTGTTTTGTTATCCTGGTGGGTCCTTTGATGATTTGCTGGTAATTAAATTTAGTCATGAGGCTTTTCAGTTTTTGTTTGTCTTTTTTATCAGACCAGTTGATATTAAAGTCACCATGAATTATCGTTTCTCTGTTCTTCTCAAGTTGTTTAACCAGATCACTTAATTCATTATAAAAGGAAGAGTTGTGTGACGGTGGGTTGTACACTACTGCAATGTTGAAATTCATTACCGGAGAGAGACATACATTAACAGCTAAACATTCAAGTGAAGTATTCAAATCAACCAGTTGACATTTATATTTCTCTTTGATGTAAATTAAAACACCTCCTCCCCTCCCTACCTGCCTGTCTTTTCTAAAACACTGGTAGCCCACAATATCGATCATATTAGTGTCTATGTTCCTGTGTAGCCAGCTTTCTGAGAGACAAAGGTAGTCCAGATTTGAGTCCAACAACAACACCGAAATCTCATCTCTTTTGGGGATTATGCTCCGTATGTTTAAATGACCGCCGAGGATCCCCTTTGGTTTAGCCTTGGTGTCCCAAAGAACTCGTGCATGATTAACAGTTTGGAAAAATAAATGTTGTTTTTGCTTTTGTACAGCTCGGTTTTGTGCTAACCCAGTGGTCTGCTGTTTAATAGTGGCAGGTCCAGGGTTAAGGTGAATATCTCCTGCCAGAAGTAGCAGAACTAACAGAACTTTAATTGTATATCCTCTGCCATATTGTGATTTTTGCTTAACAGCCATGTTTGCCTTAATTTGGAAGTTTTTGCTCAGGGCTTTTAAAGACCACATAGAGTGTAGGGTGAGATGTCCAAGCCCAAATCCATACAGATAAAACTTTTTAACTTCACCTTTGGTTGAGTTTGTCGGAAAATCCTTCTTGTTGCAGGTCCAGACACACAAAGACAAAACGAAGAGGAAGTAGAGAAGTAGAGAAGGCTTATTAGTGGTGCCCATCAGCCCACTTTTTAATCCGGTGGCAGCCATCTTCAGTCTTTCCTGGAAAGAAGGAAAAAGAAAATCTGTGGATAGTAAAATAAATTCTGCTTATATCGCCAGAATCTGATCCGATCGTCCTCGAATCCAGCTGGGCCTCAGCTAGCCAACTAGCCCCTTCCGTTGCTGGTCTCGTTGCTCATAGTCAAAGGAAGAAGAAAGTTGTTCAGTCATTTATTTGATAGTGGCTTAAGCTAAGCTCCCACAATTTTTGGTTCCGAAACCCGGGAGACATGGAAAAACGATTGTGCCAACAGATAGTTTTAGCCAACTAGCTAGCAAGAGAAGAACTGAACAAGATGATGGAGCATCTACAGAGACTGAAACAAAAACAGGGAGTTGTATGAGCATCCGCAACAAGGTTGCTGCAGGCTACTGAGGAGGAGACATGCAAAGATAACACAGGGTTACAAAAATCATTCTTTTCTAAGTTGTCTGTGTTTTTTCAACTGATTTAAGACAATTTTGCACTGCTGAATCTGAAAATGACATCCGTTTCTCTCGATCAGGTGCTAAGTAAAAACCTGTACTTAGTACTGTGCATGTACTTACCTTTATATAAAGGTAAGCACATGTAAATTGAATGTTATGTCATCATTGTTCAAAATTCAGAGAATTTCAAGACATAAAAAAGAATTTTGCATCATATAAAGTGAAAATACCCATACATGTAAACAAAAACGTATAAAACAACATGTGGCCATAATTCAAAAAGTTGACCTGATTGAGCAAAACCAATGTGATTTTTGGATTCAGCACATCAAAATTGTCCTAAATCAGCTAAAAAAAAACTTAGACAATAAATTTGGTGTTGACCAGTGTAATGTGAGTTGTGACCGTCTATGAGAACTGCTGTCCATGCTGTCGGTAAAAGAAAAGAATCTCCTGAAATTGGAAAGAGCGATTGAAGAGGAGATACAGATGGATGAGCTGGAGGCAGATGTCATTAAAATTATGGATTATCAGGATAACCTTAACCTATGGAAGTCCTGAGCAACAAGAATTATTGAAAGAGATGACCACCAAGCAGCTGAACGAGGCTCCTCATGGCTGAGTGATGTGAGTATGCATTCCAGCAGAGTAACTAATAGGCCATCAATAAAGCTGCCAAAGCTGTACATAAACAAATATGATGGTGACATATCAAAATGGCAAGAATTCTGGCATCAGTTTGAGACTGCTATCCAAGAAAATCATAAGCTGTGCAAAACTGAAAGGTTTACTTATCTCAAGTCCTATCTTGTAGGTCCTGCAGCAAGAGCCATCGCAGGTCTAAAAATAACTGACTCCAACTACGATGCTGCCATGGATATGCTCAAAGAGAGATTTGGAAGGAAGGACTTGATAGTGAGTGCACACATGACTATGCTGCTAAACCTAACTCCAGTCAAGAGATCCTCAGATATTGTCACCTTGAGACAGCTTTATGATTAATGTGAGGTCCAGATCAGAGAGTTAGAGTCACTTGGAGTTGTTTCAGATTCATATGGTGGCTTGCTGTGTCCCATATTACTCCAGATGATCCCAGTGACCTCACTCTTGCTTACACACGTAAAACAAGTTCAGAGCACGAGTTTAAAGTTCCCAAGCTCATTGCCTATTTACAGCAAGAAGGTGAAAGCAGAGAGCATGCCATGCACCTTACTAAAGTGAGCAGCATTATTAAGGACCCTCAGTCTACCTTCCAGCACTACTGCAAGTCAGGTGCAGAGAATAGAAAATTTTGGAAACCAAACTTGTCATCTGCAGAAGCACTCCACACCAGAAGCTCAAATGCTCCTTAAGGCTGCATATTCTGCGACAACTCAAGTCACAAATCTGAACAATGTACAGAAAATACACTCAGCCTGTGCAGGGATAAGTTAAAGAAGACGGGGAGATGTTTTGTATGCCTTGGACAACGGCATGTGGCAAAATTCTGCTGGGCTAAGTGCATCACACGTAACTTGGCATTCACTTACTTATATAGCGCTTTTTCTTATCTCTACATGATCAAAGCGCTTTACAGATCCTGCTATCCACCCATTCACACCCACATTCACACACTGATGGCAGCAGAGCTGCCATACACAGGCGCTGGCCTGACCCACCAGGAGCAACTGGGGGTTCAGTGTCTTGCTCAAGGACACTTCGACATACAGACTGTAAACAGTGCAGGAATCGAACCCCTGACCCTCCGATCAGTAGTCAGCCACACTACACCTGTGCCACAGCCGCCTCCATAACTTGTGTGAACAAAGACACCATCCAACAATGTGTGGTAAGAGTGAACACACTGAACCCCTTAATGATACCCCAGAACCAACAGATGCTGTTATCTCTTCTGTGGCCCTGCACACACTAAAGACAAGTGTAGGAAGAAAGAACACGGTCCTCCTGCAAACAGTCATAGCATGGGCCAGTGGAATAAAGGGAAAAGGAAAGGTACGCTGCCTGATGGATGGAGGAAGTCAGTGAAGTTTTGTGCTGGAGAAGCAGGTGAAGGCGTTAGGACTGCCAGTTGTGAAAAAAAGAGACTTTAAAGCTCCGCACCTTTGGCAGTGATGCACCAGTAAAAATAGAGCGAAATGTTGTGAAGCTAGTCCTGCAGAATGTTGCTGGCAAGGAAAAAACCCTTGAGATTGAAGCCATTGACTCACCACAAGTAAGCTCTGCTGTTATGCATGTACCTGGAGAGCAAATTAGGCTGCAGCTGGAAAATAAAGGCCTGCCTTTAGCTATCGCTTCAGGCAGCAGTGACGAAGAGCTGGAGCTGTCTGTTCTAATAGGTGCTGACTACTACTGGGAGGTGGTATCAGGCAGAGTTGAAAGACTGTCAGGATCCCTAGTTGCCACAGAGACAATATTTGGTTGGACAGTGCAGAGACCTGTTCCCATGTCAAGTATGAGTGAGGCTTCATGCATGAAAATAGGCATTGAGGAAACAAAACAAGCTTCAGATCAGCTATGCGCATTTTGGGAAATACAATCGCTGGGCATCACCAGTAAACCAGAGCAGCGGGCTGATGACACTGAGGCTCAGCAATGCTTTGACAAGTCACTGAACTACAGAGAAGGTCGGTATGAGGTGAAGTTGCCATGGTAACAAGATGCACCCAAACTCCCAAACAACATGAGGGTTGCCCAAAAAAGATTTGAGAGTTTGAAAAGGAAACCGAGAGCAGATGTGGCATTGTTTGAAAGATACAATGAAGTAATGGAGGACTACCTCCAACAAGGAATACATGAAAGGGCACCTGAGCTCAAACAGTCAAATAGAGTCTATGACAGCACTATTAAGTACTATTTGCCTCACCATGCTGTAATCAGTGATGACAAGGTGACAACCAAATAAAGAGCTGTTTTAATGCTTCTTCACATGAAGATGGCTGCCCTTCCCTCAATGACTGTCTGTTCACCAGGCCAAACCTAAACCCAGACAACCTAACTGTCCTGAAAAAAATTAGGTTTCATCCAATTGCATTCTTGGCTGACATCACTAAGGCTTTCCTACAAATATCAGTAGCAGAAGAGGACAGAGGTGTTTCAAGATTTTTATGGCTCACAGGACCTCCTGATGCCGAGGGCACAAAACCATGCACACTCAGAATGACCTGTATAGTATTTGGTGTGTCATCAAGCCCATTTCTGCTAGTAGCTACAATCAGAAACCATCTGGAGAAATACCAATCGACTCATCCACATGCTGTTAATATTCTGAAGGACACTCTATACGTGGATGACTTCATCGCCAGCACCAGAGATGATGAAAGCACTTCTGCAATCACCACAGCTGCAAGAACGATATTACCTGCTGCTGGTATGAACCTACAGTATGTAAGTGGACCACTAATTCTTCCACACTAAAAGAAAGGTGGCTGCAAGGAGAATTTGACTTTGCTCCCAAGTCTGAGCCATACGGCTGTGTGTTAAAAGTGCTTGGTCTTGTGTAGAGGCCAGAGACTGACAATTTTGTCTTCGACTTCAAGCATCTGATGGACATTTTCAGAGAGAAAGAAAACACAAAAAGAAGCGTCCTGCGGTCATCAGCTAGAATATTTGATCCCATGAGATTTCTAACCCCATTCACAATAAGAATGAAATGTCTCTTACAGGACATGTGGCAAAGAGGCATCGGCTGGGACGAGGCGCTGCCAGATGAGCTCTCACTAAAGTAGCAACAGTGGTGCACAGAGCTGCTTCAACTCCATCAGATAGTCATTCCCGGATGTTATGGAACAGACATGCTGCAAAAGGGACAAGACTGTCATGGCGGCCTCTGGGCCGTCATTAGTGTCATTAGCCCCAGCTGCGCACAGACCAACAGGTGTGAATCAACGGCTGTTAAAAGCCAGTGTCGCTGACAGCCCGGCACGGAGTCGTCTGTCTTCCTCAACGGAGAATGAACCTGCACTCCGCTCTCTGGTCTCGTCTAGAATATCTCTTGTCTCGTCTGGAACTTTGTCTGTCTTGTCAAGAACTTTGTCTGTCTCGTCAGGAACTTTGTCTGTCTCGTCTGGAACCTCGTTTGTCTCGTCAAGAGCTTCACTTGCTGCATCCAGGAACTCTTCCCAGCGTCAAGCAAGTAAGCGCACCATTTGCTACTCAACGCCAAACCTTTACCCCTGTGCACAGGTGGACCACCTTGGCGGCGGACCTGCGTCCCCAGCTGACGGGGTAACGCCATCACGTCTTCGTAGCGGCTCGCTACCACCACGCCTACCGGTACGTCTTGCTCCTCAATTGCCAGAACTATTATTGTATCAATTACAGGAGTATTGGCCAACGTTATCGGTGGAATCACTGTCATCAGCATCAGCTGTGTCGTCATTGCCACTGTGTGTGGAGTCACTAACCTCGTCTTTGTCTGCATCATCATCTGTGTCATCGTCATCCCGGTCTGTGGAGTCACAGCCGGTGTCATCGTCAGGGCTGTCATTGTCACAGCCGGTGTCATCGTCAGGGCTGTCATTGTCACAGCCGGTGTCATCGTCAGGGCTGTCATTGTCACAGCCACGGGAAGTAACCCCAGCACGGTCACGGACGCCTTCACCTCCACGCTGCCCGGCCGCTGGAACTCAGCAGAGCGAAGCCAGTGCTGCTCTCAAGGTTGCCGGGTCTCCGTCCAGGTCGCTCAGCTCCAGTGACCAGAACGATATCCTCGCACTTACACTCGCATTACACTCACTCACAATTAAATAAAGATTATTGTCACTATCTGCTTGTGTCAGTGTCTGTCTCCTGGGTCCTGAAACATGTCAAAGACCACATTCTCTATGTTTTCAGTGACGCCAGTGAGAAAGCCTATGGTGCAGTAGTGTATCTTCAAGAACAAACAGCTGATGGACAAACTATCACCAGACTGGCCATGTCCCAAGTCAACAGTAGCCTCCATCAAGAAACTCACCTTGCCCTGTTTGGAGCTAATGGGAGTTCTAGTTGCTGCACGGACGGGGAAACAACCTGCTAAAGGCAATGAACATGCAGCCAACCCAAATCCGGATGTGGTCAGACTCCATGATAGTCATTCAGTGGATTCACAGTTCAGCACATAAATGCAAGCAGTTTGTGGCTAACAGAGTGGTTGAAATACAGTCACTAACTTCACCTGAAGTTTGGTCACATTGCAGTGGGAAGCTGAATCCTGCAGACCTTATCACAAGAGGTCAAATAGCCCAAAAACTGTAAGATGATGAGTGACACTCTGGTGCAGCTAAGAGAGAAGTACTGGATTCCTCGAGCCAGGCAGATGGTAAAAAGTATCATTGCTGCTTACCCTGTGTGTAAGAGATTCAAGGTAAAGGCCATGAAACAGTTTGTTTCAAAAATACAAACTGGAGTATTTTCAAATCTCGGGACCTTGAAGAGTACACTACATCTGTATTCTCTTACATCAAGTACTGTACAGACACTGCCACTGCTGAAAAGCGCATCCAGGTGTATGCTAACCAGAAACCCTGGATGACTAGAGAGGTCAGGACGCTGCTCAGGAACAGAGATGCCACATTCAGGTCACGGGATGTGGAGCTGTACAGTGAAGCCAGGGCAAATCTGAAAAGGGTTATCAGACAGGCAAAGCTGGACTATAAGAACAAAATCGAGGACCATTTTCACAGCAACAACACGAGGCAGGTATGGCCTGGGGTCCAAAATATCATATACTACAAATCCAGATCCAACGCTGTGGAGGGTGATGCAGCACTGGCGGAAGAGTTGAACTGCTTCTTTGCCTGCTTTGAACAGGAAATATCAGAAATGGCTGCATCTCATCTTCTAGCCAACACCAGCCACAGCTTCATGGTGATGGAGCATAATGTGAGATGCATGCTAAAGGCAGTAAATCCCAGGAAAGCAGCAGGTGTCACTGGTAGGGTGCTGAAAGACTGCGCAGACCAGCTCACAGGGATTTTTACAAAAATGTAGCCAAGGCCACTGTTCCACCCTGCCTGAAGTCCTCAATTATTATCCCTGTCCCAAAAAAAGACCACCATCACCAGTCTAAATGACTTCTGGCCAGTGGCTCTCACTACAGTCATTATGAAGTGTTTTGAGAAACTGGTCAGGAACTATATCACTCAATGATTTCCATCTACTTTTGACCCTCACCAGCTTGCATACAGGAACAACAGATCGATGCTATAGCCACAGCCCTCCACACAACCCTGATCCATCTGGAACAGAAGAACTGTTATGCCAGCCTTCTCTTGATTGATTTCAGCTCTGCATTTAACACCATCATCCCCAACATTTTGGTAAATAAATTAAATAACCTCAGCCTTTCACATTCCATATGCCTCTGGATAAAAGACTTTCTCAGCAACTGCACACAGAGTTAAAGTAGGGTCACACCTTTCCCCAGCATTGCGCCTTAACACCGGCTCCCCTCAGGGATGTGTGTTGAGTCCTCTCCTTTATACTCTATACACTTATGACTACATCTCCACCCACCCAAGTAATTCCATCCTGAAATTTGCAGACGACACAACGGTGTTTGGGCTCATCACAGGGGAAGATGAGACTGCATACAGGGCTGAGGTGGAAAAATGAACATCATGGTACAAGAATAATAATTTGGTTCTCAATATCACCAAAACAAAAGAAATAGTGGACTTCAGGAAAAACAGAGCCAGTCCTCAGCCCTTATACATCAATGGAGACCAAGTGGAAAGGGTCTCTGACTTGAACGTCTTAGGACTGTACATAGATGACGACTTAACCTGGAAAACCAACACTATGGCGCTGATCCAGAAGTCACAACAGCGACTGCACTTTCTAAGGGTCTTAAAAAAACAATGTCCTAGTTAAGGAGTTGCTGGTGTCCTTCTATAGATGCTCCGTCGAAAGTGTATTGACTTACTGTATTTCAGTGTGGTTTGCTAGCTGCACCGTCCAGGAAAAGACAGCTCTCTAGAGGATCATCAGCACAGCACAAAAGGTCATTGGCTGTGCTCTCCTCTTCCTAGAGGAGCTGTACAAGTCCCACTGCCACAGAAAAACTCAGAGTATCCTGAAGGACACATCTCATCCAGCACATCACCTGTTCCAGCTGTTACTCTCAGGCAGGTGGGACAGGGCAATAAAAGCAAAGACAAACAGACTGAAAAATAGCACATACCCTAGGGGCCGTTGCACTATTAAACAACATGTGAACATGCAGCTTAACTATGTATACAGAGACATATATATAAAATTGCATATACCCTCATATATAGTTTTTATACTTTTTATTTATACTCGGCTATTGCATATTTTTAACTTTATATACAGTATATTTTATTTTATTCTTCCTTGCACTGAAGGGGACTGCATATAATTTCATTGCACTGTGGTATAACCTTGGTTCCAAGGTTGTCATAGCCAGGAGCGGTACTGGGGTTAAGCTCCCAGTGCTCATAAAATGCTCTTTACGGCGTGCGTCTCGAAAAGCCTCTGACAACTAAGTCCAACTCCTAGCCTGCCCGTGTGGTTTAGTCTCTAAGCCCGGCGGAACTGCTTTTACTAATAGGAGAAGGGGCGAGGGCGCATCTCTGGCGCCTTAAAACCAGATGCTTCGGGTAGATGGTGGCTCGTCAACTTGGGAAGGTAGCCCATCTAGGGGAAGGTAAACCCTGATTTCAAACCTCCGCTGCCTTGTGGCACACCCGGTCACGGGAAAGGCTTCGGGAGTCAACCCTGAGAAAAAATCCGGAGTCGGAGCCCCTAAGGCAGTTCTCTGTTGTGCTCAACATCGTTCTGGCAGCTCCTGCGACGGCGCTGGTGCCAAACTATAGCAGCCCTGCTGTTCCTTTGGATTCATCAGTGACGTGGAGAGGGGGGACATGCTGCATGGGTAACATCTTGTCCTCCATATCTTCCTGCCCAGGCTTGAATCTTATCAACGCCCAACGCTGGAAGGTAGAACACCGGTGCGCATCGGCCTGTTCAGCAACAGGCGGTGCTGTTCCAGCAGCGTAGACATTTAGGATTCTCTTCCATGGTCATCATAGACCGACGGAGGCCGCCGCCGCCGCCGACTGTGGTATAATGATAATAAAGGATTATGAATTCTGATAGGGGTCAGTGCTACAGGCCGGTAATTGTTGTAGCTGGATGGGGTGGGCTTCTTTGGGACTGGTATTATGGTAGCAGTTTTGAAACATGTGGGGACAACAACTTGATTCAGGGAGATGTTGAAGATGTCAGCCAGGACATTCTTGAGCTCCTCTGCACAGTCCTTCAGAACACAACCCGGTATGTTCTCTGGTCCAGCTGCCTTGCGTAGGCTTCACGCTAGCTGGATTCAGACTTATGGCCTGCTTGTCTGGGGGAGGAGTGGTCTTCTGTGCTGTTTTGTATTTCAAAGCAGCCAAAGAAATCATTTAGGTTGTTAAGCAGTGTGATGTCACTCGCACAGGTCTGAGGTGGAGGTTTGTAGTTGGTGAAGGTCTGTATGCCACACCAAAGGGAACGTGCATCTCTGGTGTTGCTGAAGTGTCTGGATATTTTCTTGCTGTACTATCGTTTTGCCTCCTTGATGCCACGGGACAGATTGGCTCTAGCTGTTGTTAGTCCTGCAGTGTCGCCAGCCCTGAAGCCTGCGTCCCAAGCCCTCAAAAGCCTGTGAACCTCTGCTGTCATCCATGGCTTTTGGTTAGCACGAACAGTGATGGTTTTGCAGTGAGTGACATCATCAATGCATTTAGCTATGTATGCTACAACAACCTCAGTGTACTCCTCTATGTTTGTGTGTCCATTGTGAGTGGCTGCATGCTTGAAAGTGTCCCAGTTTGTAGTGCTGAAACAGTCTTTCAGAGCAGTGGTCCCCAACCTTTTTTGCGCCACAGACCAGTTTAATGTCAGACAATATTTTCAGGGACCGGCCTTTAAGGTGTGGCGGATAAATACAACAAAAGAACATGATACGACCGGCATAAAAACTGCGGTATTTTCTAAATATCATAATAAACATGAACGTCCTCTTAACATCGCGACAACAACAACAAGAGTAACATCCTCTCTGCCCACAACACTCTCTGGTCGCTATGGTAATGTTTAAACATGCCTTCAAAATAAGATACACCACAAACACAAATATAAAGTGCATGAAAAATACAACTCACCACAACGCTGAATCAGCGGGAGCCCTGAGCTTGTTCCTCTGCAACAAGACGGTCCCATCTAGGGGTAATGGGAGACAATGACACCCGAAGTGTCTTGCTTATGTCCAGTCTACTTCGTAGTTTTGTTTTGGTTGCTGTCACTGCAGGATCAATTCTTCACCAATAGCGAATGGCTTTTTAGCCTTAGCAATACGATTAGCCACCAAGTATGATGCTGTCAGTGCACTCGCATTTGTTGATGTGGTGGCCTTCATTAATTGCTTCTGTCCTTCTTGTTCACACTTTTTTCTTTCAAAATACTCCAAAGGCTTGTCTTTTAACGCAGGGTGCTTGGTCTCCAAGTGGCGAAGCAGTTTTGAAGGCTTCATTGCCTCATTAGAGAGCCGGTCGCCGCATATTATGCAGAGTGGCCTTGGTGCATAGGAATCTCCTGTCGAGATAAATCCGTATTTTAAGTAGGACTCCTGGTATTGTCTGTTAAATGCAGCTTTCTTTTTCTTGGAAGTCGTAGGCTCTTCTTCTGTCTCCTCACTGGGCCTTTTCCCCTTCGCAAAGAAACTTTCCAAAGACGTTTGTTTTTTAATCATTTTGCTAGCTCGTGGTTTAGCAACGGCGATTTTCGAAGTGACTATATGGCCTGGAGCCAGTCTCCTAGTACCACAATATGTGGGCAGGAAGCGCCTACAATTCAATTCTTTTTTTTTTATTCAATAGTAGAAAATACACACAGTACACACAAATTACAAATATGCTAATAATACAAGTAAATACCTCCTAATTTGGTTATTCGGTTAAAAAAAATTAAAAATTGCACATACAGTTAGGCCCAAAAATATTTGGACAGTGACACAAGTTTTGTTATTTTAGCTGTTTACGAAAACATATTCAGGATACAATTATATAATCAATGTGGGCTTAAAGTGCAGACTCTCAGCTGTAATTTGAGAGTATTCACATCCAAATTGGAGCAAGGGTTTAGGAATTACAGCTCTTTAATACGTAGCCGCCTCTTTTTCAAGGGACCAAAAGTAATTGGACAATTGACTCAGAAGGCTACAAAAAAAAAAAAATAACAAGGCTGCATGGGCTCTTCCCTCGTTAACCTGTCATCAATTAAGCAGTTAAAAGGTCTGGAGTTGATTCCAGGTGTGGCATTTGCATTTGGAAGCTGTTGCTGTGAACACACAACATGCGGTCAAAGGAGCTCTCAATGGAGGTGAAACAGACCATCCTGAGGCTGAAAAAAAAGAAGAAATCCATCAGAGAGATAGCAGAAATGTTAGGAGTGGCCAAATCAACAGTTTGGTACATTCTGAGAAAAAAAGAGTGCACTGGTGAGCTTGGGAACTCAAAAAGGCCTGGACGTCCACGGAAGACAACAGTGGTGGATGATCACAGAATCCTTTCCATGTGTTGTGGATTTAGCTGTAACATCAGTTGTCATAAAGAAAAATGTCCAAACACCCAACTTTAACTTCATTTGGCTTTACTGGAAAAATGCTGCATCTCAGTTTACAACACATTTGTTGTTTTCGCTGGCTAACATGCATCCGTCTGTCTGATAGCACTGCATTGCTTAGCGTCGGCTTCTTCTTCGGTCTGCAGCTTGAACAATAACATTTCCTGGCCAAAGGTACAGCACCAGCGCCGTCTAGTGGACAATGTCTAGCGACTGCATTGAAGGAAAACACCTTTGGGATTTTAATTAACTTATTGTTATGAATAGCTTTTACTAATTAACTTTAAATGTTTATAATATCTATTTGTTCTATATGTATTTTAATATGTAATAACTATTGGAGATGGAGAATGATATTGATCCTGATAACCACTTTTTCAATAATATTCATAGCCACTGTGAATATTACACTGAAAAGCAATTCAAAAGTCAAGTGCAGTTAGATGGTAAACTGTCAATAATACACTTCAACAGCAGAAGTCTTAACAAAAACGTTCCACAGATTCAGGACTATTTAAAACGGCTAGACAGAAAATTCACAGCCATTGCAGTCTCTGAAACCTGGCTTAATGAAGAGCAGGCTCCCCTGATGGCAATAGAGGGATATCAGATGTTTTATATTAACAGAACTCAAAAAAAGGGTGGTGGTGTTGCACTGTATATTGATGACCTGTATAGGTGTAAGCTTGTAAATGAAATGTCCTTTGCACTACCAGGGATCTTGGAATGTGTCACTGTCGAGATTGACCTAGACAAAACAAAAAATCTAATCATAAGTTGTATATATAGAACGCCGGGAACTTGCATTGAGACATTCAGAGATAAATTAGTCGAGCTGTACAATAATATTACTAGTAAGAAAATGGTAGCAATTTGTGGAGATTTCAATATTGATTTACTAAATCCACATCAACAAAATGTAGTTACAGAGTTCATGAACTCTATGTACAGCATGAGTCTATATCCCACAATAACACATCCCAGTAGAATCACAGTTCACACTGCTACACTTATTGACAACCTGTTTGTCAATGTTATCGATAAGAAAATAGAAAGTGGATTATTGATAAATGATATAAGTGACCACTTGCCAACCTTTGCACTTATCCATGGCCACACGGGGCCCAACGCAGAAAAAATTTCAAAATCGTTCAGATACAAATCACCAAATGCAATCAATTCTTTTAAAGAGGACTTGCTGAAGCAAGACTGGACAGAAGTCTATGTATCAGATGTAAATGAAGCCTATGACACATTTATAAACATTGTAACCACTCTTTATGAAAAAAACTGCCCATTAGTAAAAAAAAAAAGCTTAAACACAAATTTGCTGATAAGCCATGGTTAACCAAAGGACTACAAAAGGCGTGTAAAAAGAAAAATTTATTATATAAAGCTTTCCTAAAGAAAAGGACAAAAGAAGCAGAGCAGCGGTATAAAACATACAAAAATAAGTTAACATATATAATAAGATGTAGTAAAACAGACTATTACAGTAAAGAACTGGAGAAAAACAAAGACAATATTAAAAATACATGGACAATACTCAACAGTATCCTTGGAAATAAAAGCAGAAATACAAGCAACCCAACTAATATTCCAAAAAATAATAAAACGACTCAGAGTGTGAATATAGCTTCACCTGCAGATGAATTTAATAATTTTTTTGTTAACATTGGACCTAATCTGGCCCGAGAAATACCCACTACGGTGCCTACAGGCGATACAATATGCAATAACACTGCTGTAAAAGACTCCATCTTCATAAAGAACACAGACGAAAGAGAGGTCATTGAAATTGTTAAATCGTTCAAAAGTAAAACATCTACGGACTGTGATGGCATTGACATGCTATTAGTCAAAACTGTTATCGAATGCATAGTAAAACCACTGACGTATATCTGTAACCTGTCTCTCCAAACAGGTATATTTCCCAATGCAATGAAAATAGCTAAAGTAATTCCGATATACAAGACGGGCGACAGAGGGGAACTCTCAAACTATAGACCAATTTAACTATTACCGCAATTTTCCAAGATACTTGAAAAAATATTCTATGAGAGAATTGACAACTTCATACTGAAGAATGATTTATTGTGTGAGCAGCAATATGGGTTCAGACACAAGAGGACAACTGCATATGCCCTAATGGAATTTACAGAAAAAATATCAACAGCCATTGAAAATAAAGAGTATTCAGTTGGAGTATTCCTGGATCTTAAAAAAGCATTTGATACAGTAGATCACAATTTATTATTAAAGAAACTACAAAATTGTGGTATTAGAGGGGTAGCACTGTCCTGGTTAAGTAGTTACTTAAAGAATAGATATCAGTATGTATGTGTTAGCAACAAAA
This sequence comes from Pholidichthys leucotaenia, assembly GCA_020510985.1. NCBI lineage: Eukaryota > Metazoa > Chordata > Actinopteri > Cichliformes > Pholidichthyidae > Pholidichthys > Pholidichthys leucotaenia. The sequence goes on along the minus strand of CM035837.1, from coordinate 184,170,468 downwards.
ACTCACAGTTACTGAAGGTCACCTGTGGAGTCCCACAGGGTTCAGTTTTGGGACCATTATTATTCAATATGTATATAAACGATATATGTAAAGTTTCAGAAAAAATGGACTTAATATTGTTTGCCGATGACACTAATCTATTATGCAGTGGAAACAATTTGGAACAACTTCTGGATACACTCGGAAAGGAATTAGGAAAGCTTAAACTGTGGTTTGATTCAAACAAATTAACGCTCAATTTAAGTAAGACAAAATTTATAGTCTTTAACAACCATCACAACAACCCAGTACCTAAACTCATTGTAAATGGTGTAGAGATTGAAAGGGTATCTGAAACTAAATTTCTTGGAGTAATAATTGATAACAAACTGTGTTGGAAGTCACATATTAATTATATTAAAAGTAAAGTATCCAAATCAATTGCAATATTACACAGAGTGAAATATTTGCTGAATCAACCCACACTATACACCTTGTATCATTCATTAATACTCCCATACATGACATATTGTAATGAAGTATGGGGAAATACATATAAAACAAACATATATCCACTCTTTTTGCTTCAAAAGAGAGCTATTAGAATAATAAACAAAGCAGCTTACAGGGAACCAACAAACCCACTTTTTCTTAAACAAAAAACTCTCAAGTTGAAAGATCTGGTTGACTTTAAAACTGCAATAATAATGTTCAAAGTGAAGAATTTATCACTGCCCGCAAATATCCAAAAGTTGTTCCAAACAAGGGAGAAACGATATCACTTCAGAGGAACATGTATATTTCAAAAGCCTACAGTGAGAACAACCACCAAGCAACACTGTATTTCAGTGCAAGGAGTCAGATTATGGAACGATTTTGGACCTGAATTAAAATCATGTACAACGCTTGGACAATTTAAACAAAAACTAAAGGAAGAAATACTCCAAACATATTTACAAGACGACATGTAAACTCACATAAGGACTGACATATCCAGCCTGTGTTGTGTTGTAGCTTAGTTTTCTTTTTTTTTTTTTTTTTCTTTTTTCTCTGTCACATTTTGTCTTAGATTTGTTTTTGAATAGTAACCGCTTAACTTAGCCTAGCTTAGTTTTCTTTTTTTTCTCTCAGTCACATTTTGTCTTAGCTTTGTTTTGAATTGTAATCGCTCTCGACTGTTTTCTCTTTTTTCTATTTTGAATTCCTGGATGGAATATGGGTGGGTAATATAAGCTGCGGCTTCAGCCATCACCCATTTCGGATAACTTACGTGGAATTGTATAATCAGAGGAGTCTTTGTCTAATTTGACCTTGTTGTTATATTATTCAGTTTCTTTTAACCTGTACTGTACTATCTGAAATAAATTCATTCATTCAGATTCATTCATTCATTCATTCATTATTAACTTATGTGTATAAACCATTATGAACTACTAAATATTCAACATCCTCCCCCCCAAGAAAACAGTTCAAATGTTAACTTCAAAAGGATATAGTAGCTGAACTGGTCTTCTTAACGTCGTCCCAGTTGGAGTGCGCACAGCGCAGGATCTGACTAGTCCATCTCTTCCTGGGAACACCTCTATGATTAGTCCTGTTTTCCATGTTTGACGTGGTATCTTGTCATCTCCAATGAGAACCAAATCTCCTGGTTTGAGTTGTGTTGGATTTGGGGTATGACGAGTGTGAGCCGATCTGAGGTCCAGCAAATACTCCCTCCTCCATCTGTTCCAAAATTCATTGACAAGTCTATGGCGATATTTCCATCTTCGGGTCAGCCTTTCTTTATTTGCATTTGCTATCTGACCTGTTGTGGAAAATGGCTTTGGTGGTAAAGAGGTAAGTCTTTTTCCTATGAGGAAATGAGCTGGCGTCAGAGGTTCTGGTTCTTGTAAATCATTGTACACAAATGTGAGTGGTCTTGAGTTAATAGTGGCTTCTATTTCTGCCAACAGAGAAGTTAACTCTTCAAAGCTCAGAGATGCTCTGCCCATTACTCTTTTGAGGCATCCCTTTACAGAGCGCACTAACCTTTCCCAAAAACCACCCCACCAAGCCGCTCTTTCTGCAATAAATTTCCACTTGATTCCCTTTTCAGAAAAATATTCCAGCAGCTCTGGCTCTTTTATAGCCTTCCACAGTTCCTTTAGATCTTGATCTGCTCTCTTGAACGTTTTTGCATTGTCCGAGTAGATTACTCTACAAAGTCCTCTCCGTGAAATAAATCTCTTGAGTGCCAAAAGGAAACTTTCTGTTGATAGACTCGATATTAGTTCATGGTGCACTGCACGTGTAACTGCACAGGTGAAAAGTGCTATGTACGCTTTCTCTGCAGAATTCTTGGACTTTACAAACAGTGGGCCTGCAAAGTCAACACCTGTGACTTCAAACGGCGGTGTTTCAGTAACTCTGTCTTTGGGTAGAGGTGCAGCTGTTTGCTGTGCTGCCTTTACTTTGAATCTTTTACAGATAGTACAGTCTGAAATGCATTTTTTGACTAACTGTCTAGCGCGTGGAATCCAATACTTCTCTCGTAGATGAACTAGAGTGTCTCTCACGCCTGAATGCATGACATTTTCGTGACTGTATTTTATCAGAAATTGTGCAAATCTGTGATTTGAGGGTAACAACCATGGGTGCTGCTCATTGAAACTCATGTTTGACTGATGCAGCCTTCCTCCTACACAGATTAAGCCTTGCTCGTCTAGAAAGGGTTTAAAGTCTCTGATTTTTGAGTCTTTGTACACATTTTCTCCAGTTTTCAACTCTGTTATTTCTCTTTCAAAACTGTTAAGTTGCGCTTCACGTATCCATACCCTTTCAGCCTTTGCCATTTCCTCTGCTGTTAGTTCTCCCCTTTGTCTTTGCTTTGAATGACAGTTGTGGAGAAATCTTTGAATCCATGCAGTTACTCTTAGTACGGTCTGTAGTTTGCTGTATTTGTCCAGCTGTAGCAATGGTTCAGATTGCACTCTTTCACTGTTACTGAGATGTACTGCGACTTGACTTGCCTTTAGCTCAGCTTTAACCTCTTCTTCTGATAGTATTTCTTGTGCTGTTTCTGGCGGTGTAGTTTGAAGCTCCCTTTCTTTCAAAATTGATGGGCCTGACCACCAGAGATTTTCCTCTTTCAACCTTGATGCGGACTGACCTCTTGTGGTGAGATCAGCTGGGTTCACCTTTCCATTACAATGTGTCCATAGTTCTGGTGGTGTCAAAGTTTGTATCTCCATCACTCTGTTGGCAACAAACTGTTTCCATTTCTTTGATGAACTGCGAATCCAGTGAATCACTATCATGGAGTCTGACCACATTCTGAGTTGAGTGATCTGCATATTCAGTGCCTTCAAAAGGTTATTTGCCAACCTTGCTCCAATCACAGCTCCCATTAGTTCCAAGCGTGGCAGTGTGATTGTTTTGATTGGTGCCACTCTTGACTTGGATGCAACGACCGCAGTAACAGTCTCTTCTTCTGTTGTTTGTCCTTGTAGATACGCAACTGCGCCATACGCCTTTTCGCTTGCATCTGTGAAGACATGGAGAACTTGTGATTTATCTGACAGGTTTTCTGTTCCATACCACCGCGGAATGACTATTTGGTGGATCTGAGGAAGCTCCATGCACCACTGCTGCCATGCCTGTGAAAGGTCTGGAGGCAGCTCGTCGTCCCAGCTCAGGCTCCGTCGCCACATTTCCTGAAACAGACATTTAACTCGAATGGTAAACGGCGTTAGGAACCCTATAGGATCAAAGATTCTGGCGGATGATCTCAAAACACTCCTCTTTGTGTTTTCTTTTCCTTTTAGAATGTTCATCAAATGTTTGAGGTCAAAGGCAAAGTCATCTGTGTCCGGTCTCCACACCAAACCAAGTACTTTCAACACACTTCCATGTGTTTCTCTTTCTTGTGTGAAATCAAGCTTGCTGTTTGACCACTTGGTTTTCAGTTCAAGGGAGTTTGTTGTCCACTTACAGAGGCTCATGTTGGCAGCAGCCAGTATTTCTCTTGCTCCTGTAGTAAGTCTGTATGCCTCGTCTGAGTTACTTGAGCTAGCGATCAGATCATCCACATAAAGTGAGTCTCTCATTAGTTTTACTGTGTCTGGTTGGTTAGCTTCATATTTCTCCAGATGATGTCTGATAGTGGCTGCAAGTAAAAATGGACTTGAAGTTACTCCAAACACAACACGTGCCATTCTCATTATACGCGTGTTGGTGCCTTCAACATCTAGGGGTCCTGTAAGCCACAAAAATCTCACAGCATCTCTGTCACTTTCAGTTATAGATATCTGAAGGAAAGCTTTAGTAATGTCCGCTGTGAAAGCTACAGGATTTTGTCTGAATCTGATCAAAATGCTCATGAGATCAGCATTCAGGTTTGGGCCAGGTAATAAACAGTCATTTAAAGAGGAACAACCTTCTTCATGTGACGAAGCATCAAACACTACCCTTAACTTGGTAGTTACTTTGTCCTCTCTGATTACAGCATGATGAGGTAAGTAGTAGGTTACATTCTCTGTCTCTGCTGAATGACTGCTCTCTGGCACATCTTCACATATTCCTTGTTCTGTGTAATCCTCTATTACATCGTTGTATCTTTTGAGCAGTGTCACGTCAGATTTCAGCTTTCTTTTCAGGGTTTCAAACCTCTTTTGTGCAACCTTCTTGTTGTCAGAGTTCGGGTGTGTCTTGGCGCCATGGCAACGCCACTTCATATCTCTCATTAATGAATCTGACTGACCTGTTAAAGCTCTCCTTGGCCTTCTTGTCATCAGGTGTTTCCTCACCTTTAGTAGTGATGCCCAGCGACTCGATCTCCCAAAATGCTCTTAGCTGGTTTGAGATCTCCACTGAGTCTTCACTGAGTCCAGTGTGCATACATGTTGCTTCATTCATACTGGACATGACAACTGGTCCTTGCACTGCCCAGCCGAATCTGGTTTCTATGGCAACCAAAGCGTCTGACAGTCTCTCAGTTTTACCTGTGACTACTCTCCAGTAGTAATCTGCTCCGATCAGTACTGATAGCTCCAAACCATCTTTGTCTCCCGCTGACACATCTGCTACTGGTAGCCCTTTTTTCTCCAGCTGCCGTTGGATGTGTTCACTGGGGACTTTCATGACTGCAGTACAAAGCTGTGGGGTTTGAACCGCTTCAGTCTCGATTTTCTGATCTTTGTTTCTCACATTCTCCAGGACTAGTTTTATGACATTGCATTTTGTGGTCACTGGGTTTTCTGAGCCAAACGTGTGAAGGTTTAATGTCTCTTGTTTTAGTATTGGCAGTTTTAAGTATTTCACTTGTTTCTCATGGACAAAACTCCGTTGGCTTCCTCCATCAATTAAGCAACGCACAATCTTCTTTCCTCCAGGTCCTTCAATCCTTGCTCTCACAGTTTGCAACAGCACTGTTTCACATTTTTCTGGGGTTGGTTTGGCTGCATGTGGAATGACTGAGGAGACTACTGTGTCACTCGTGTTTTCAGCAGCATCTGTCTTTTCTATTGGTTGCTCACTTTTGTCACACACAACAGCATGATGTCTCCTTCCACAATCAGTGCATGTCACATTTTTGGATCTACAGTCTCGAGCAAGATGTCTGGGTTTTAGGCATATGAAGCACCTTCCCATTTTTTTTTAGCTTTTCTTTCCTGCTTGTGACTGTGTCTTCAGTGCACTGTTCTGACTTGTGGCTGGTACTGTTACAGAATATGCAACTGTGCACAAGGGGTGTATTCGAACTGCCTGTGTGGAGGGCTGCAGCTGAGGGCACATTAGGTCTTTTCCACTTTTCTCTGCTTGAATCTGGTTTGCAGTGCTGTTTCTGATTTGCATGTGTATCTTTATGATTCTCTCTTATTTGTGTCAAATGTGCAGCACGCTCCCTGCTTTCAACTTCTTGTTGCAAAAACTTTACAAGGCCATCAACATCCCACCTTTGCCCTATATCTGTTTTGCAGGTGTACTCAAGGGCAAGATCATCAGGAATCATTTTGAACAGTATGGGGCACAGTAAACCTCCATAACTGTCTGACACGACTCCTAAAGCTTCTAGGCTTCTGATTTGTACTTCAACGTCATCAAAAAGTTGTCTCAAGGCAACAATGTCTGAGGACCTTTTAACTGGACTTAGATTTAGTAACTTAGACATGTGTGCACTTACAATGAGATCTTTCCTTCCAAATCTTTGCTTAAGCATGTCTACTGCAGCATCATAGTTCGTGTCAGTTACCTTCAGCCCTGCGATGGCGCGTGCAGCTGGCCCAATGAGATATGACTTCAAGTAAGTAAACTTTTCAGTTTTGCTCAAATCTGGGTTTTGGTGAATTGCATTTTCGAATTGGTCCCAAAACTCTTGCCACATGCACACTTCTCCGTTGTTTATTGAGAGCTTGGGTAGCTTTACCGAGGGTCTGCTTGTAGTTGACCGTGTACTTGCGTCACTCAGCCGATGTGGATTCGCTGATACGGTGGCGTCTCTTGCTTGTTCTTGTTGCTGTAAGGCAGCCCGTTCAATCGCTCTCTCTGCCCGCGTCCTCCATAAATTTGTGTTGTCCTGATACTCAAGTGTCCGCACCATGTCCGCATCTAACTCGTCCAAAGGGATCTCCTGCTCTATATCGGGTTCAATGTCTTGCAGGCTTTTCTCTTTCTGTGACAACATGGCTAACAGCTCCCGCAAACGGTCACTGTTTATATCAGTCTTACTTGTTTCATCTTGTATAGTTTGCAGCAGCTTTGTAATGGACGTCCGCAGCACGGTCCGTTTCTGTTTTAGCCTTTGAAGTCGCTCCGACATTTTTTCCTTTCGTCTCCGTGTTGTTGCAGCTATCAGCTTAATCCCAACAAAGTTCTCTCTTCACTTTTCCCGCTCCCAGGTTTCGGCACCAAAAAAATGTTGTGGATTTAGCTGTAACATCAGTTGTCATAAAGAAAAATGTCCAAACTCCCAACTTTAACTTCATTTGGCTTTACTGGAAAAATGCTGCATCTCAGTTTACAACACATTTGTTGTTTTCGCTGGCCAACATGCATCCGTCTGTCTGATAGCACTGCATTGCTTAGCGTCGGCTTCTTCTTCGGTCTGCAGCTTGAACAATAACATTTCCTGGCCAAAGGTACAGCACCAGCGCCGTCTAGTGGACAATGTCTAGCGACTGCATTGAAGGAAAACACCTTTGGGATTTTAATTAACTTATTGTTATGAATAGCTTTTACTAATTAACTTTAAATGTTTATAATATCCATTTGTTTTATATGTATTTTAATATGTAATAACTATTAACTTATGTGTATAAACCATTATGAACTACTAAATATTCAACACCATGGTGAAGAACAACCCCTTCACAACATCCACTCAAGTGAAGAACACTCTCCAGGAAGTAGGTGTATCAGTATCTAAGTCTACCATAAAGAGAAGACTTCATGAGAGTAAATACAAAGGATTCAGCACAAGGTGCAAACCATGAATCAGCCTCAAAAATAGAAAGGCCAGAATTGACTTTGCCAAAAAACACCCGAAGAAGCCAGCCCAGTTGTGGAACAGCATTCTTTGGACAGATGAGACTAAGATTAACCTGTACCAGAATGATGGGAAGAAGAAAGTTTGGAGAAGAATTGGAACAGCTCATGATCCAAAGCACTACATCTTCTGTAAAAGATGGTGGAGGCAGTGTGATGGCATGGGCATGCATGGCTTCCAATGGCACTGGGTCACTTGTGTTTATTGATGATGTGACAAAAGACAGAAGCAGCCGGATGAATTCTGAAGTGTATAGGGATATACTTTCTGCTCAGATTCAGCCAAATGCAGCAAAGTTGATTGGACGGCGCTTCACCAATGATCCAAAACATACTGTAAAAGCAACCCAGGAGTTTTTTAAAGCAACGAAGTGGAATATTCTGCAATAGCCGAGTCAATCACCAGATCTCAACCCAATCGAGCATGCATTTCACTTGCTCAAGACAAAACTTAAGGCAGAAAGACCCACAAACAAGCAACAACTTAAGACAGCTGCAGTAAAGGCCTGGCAAAGCATCACAAAGGAGGAAGCCCAGCGTTTGGTGATGTCCATGGGTTCCAGACTTCAGGCAGTCATTGCCTGCAAAGGATTCTCAACAAAATATTGAAAAGTAACATTTTACTTAGGGTTATGTTTATTTGTCCAATTACTTTTGAGCCCCTAAAATGAGGAGCGTTTGTATAAAAATAGCTACAATTCCTACATGTTTAATCATATATTTTTGTTCAACCCCTTGAATTAAACCTTAAAGTCTGCACTTCAATTCCGTTGTAGTTGTTTCATTTCAAATCTAATGTGGTGGCATGCAGAGCCCAAATCATGAAGATTGTGTCACTGTCCAAATATTTCTGGGCCTAACTGTATTTATTTATTTTCCATCAGGCGCATCAGGGAGCCCTTTGGGTCCCTCGCTGCCTGACAGCTCAGCACTCGGGCACTCGGCAGCTCGGGTGTTTCACACACATCCACGCTTCATTCATTCCCATTAACACGTTTTGGGGTTTTGTTCAATAAAACGCACGACGCCACTCCTGCACGAGGGTTTCTCATTCACTAATTCCCGGCCTTGAATGTTAGCGGAATGTTAGCTTGTCACGTCACCGAGACAAGCGTCTTGACGTGCGTCAAGAGTGAGCCATAGACGGATGTAACAGAGAGAATCCGGTAATTTTTCAAAATAAAACATCATTCAGACTCATAAATAAAACAGAAGTAATGTAAGTTATTTATTCTTTCTGTGCGGCCTGGTACCAAATGACCCACGGACCGGTAGCGGTCCGTGGCCCAGGGGTTGGGGACCTCTGTTTCAGAGTATCCAAGGCCCCCTGTGGCCACACATGTACTTGCTTTTTTGTTGATCTGATTGTTTTCACTTTGGGCCAGCAAATTGTCTCCTCTTGTTGGAAAGTCCACATGTTGGTGTAGTTTTGGTAGGAGGGCCTTTAAACCTGCATGGTTGAGATCTCCTGCTGTAATGAGGAATCCATCTGGATGCGCCGTTTGTGTCTCACTGATGGCCCGATAGAGTTTATTTAGTGCTTTTCTCCTCTCGCCCATGGCGGTGGGTGGGACATACATGGCGACTAGCAGGACAGATGTAAATTCTCTTGATATGTAAAAGGGACGGCACTTGATCATAAACTCCACCAACGGATGCACAACAGTCGCATCTCGGCACCAAGCATCACTGATGTAAACGCAGACGCCTCCCCCTGCAGGTTTTTCCTCCTTCTTTTATGTCAAGAATAAGAGCACAGTGGAGAAGGCTTATATTGCACTGTTCACCTGTGCTGTGACTCATGCTGTTAATCTGGAGTTGGTGTCAGATCAACAGAAAAATTCCTCCTGGAATTTAAGAGATTTATATCACGACGAGACCTCTGCAGAGTCATCTATTCTGATAATTCATGAACCTTCAAGTGAGCTGACCAAGACCTCCAAGCACTATGGAGAGCTAGCCACCTTATTCCTGGGGTTGCCGCTGTAGGACCAACTGTGGACAGAACTTCCGGTTCCGTTTGACCCAGTGTAAAATCAGTCCGTTTTAGTAGAGTCGCAGGGACATTTAAAATAGTGTTTTTAAAAAATCTTCAAATTCATTTTAATGTATAGTCCACATACGTGTTTTCCACTCAAGTGGCAGCTAATTTCAGCACTTGTAGTTTTTGTATTTTTTGAATGTTTTGGCATAGTTCTGGTACTTCCTGCTGTTCGTGGTGTGAGGCTTCTCAGATAAGCACCACTAAATCTGTGGCTTCAACAGCACTGAAAACTAAAGGATTGTTTATGAGATCGGTGAGACAGACACCAAGACAAGAGCCAGGTATGTTTTCACTTGTATGAATATCACAGATCTGATGTTTTACCCCGAATTAAAAACACCCAAGCATGGTGTTGAATGTGCGTCGTGCCATTACGAGCTCTCATTAATCATGACTTTCTTTCTTTCTTTGCTAGCGGCAAAGTCCCAGGAAACCCCAGAGTGTCTGGTATCATTTAAAGCTTAGAAATTGTACTTTCTAAAAATACCTGTTTTTGCAGAAGACATAACTCCCGACCAATCGAATGCGAGTTTTCAACCTAGCTAAAATATTGTTTACATCATTAGCATCTTAGTAGTGGTGCTAACTAATGGAGCTATGGTGTACAAGGCCACTTTTTAAGATCATCTTTCCATCCCTCAATAGTCGTGGGAAGTGGTATGATTATGTTACTGTTTTGAGGTGCAAGAGGCCGTGTTTCCACATTTCTGATCTCGAAGTCATTGGTTTTTAACAAGGAAAAGTGTCCCGTTTCAGTGACAACCATATGTTCTAAACTAGTACCAGAAGTTGCTACCACAATTCACGCAAGGCATCATGGGGCCTAGGAATAAGGTGAATAAAAAACCCTGAGCTACAGAAATATTTCTCTGAAAAGGGGATCACCTGGAAGTACATTGTAGAGCGAGCAGCTTGGTGGGGCGGTTTTTGGGAATGACTGGTTTGATCAGTGAAGACATGCTTGAGAAAGGTAATGGGAAGAGCTTCACTGAGCTTTGAGGAAATCACATCTCTTTTAGCAGAGGTAGAGGCAACAATTAATTCAAGACCACTCACCTTTGTCTACAATGAACCTGGAGAGTTTCAGCCTCTAACACTAGTTCACTTTTTGATTGGTACAAGACTCTTCACCTTACCACCAAAATCCTTCCAGGGTGTCAGTCAAACCTCAAGCACCACTCGAGAAGAGCTGACACGCCATTGGAAGTACCATCACTGACTTCTAAATGACTTCTGGACTTGCAGGAAAGGGGAGTATTTACTGGAAATGAGATTCACACATACCCAGAAGGAAGGCGATCTGGTTGTTATCGAAGATGATAAGATGCCACTGTAGCTGCCATGGGGAAAACACAGTGACTAGCATCTTAGATAAGAACAAAGAGCAGAGTTTCCTTGGAGATAACAGGAAGTTGTGAAAGTGTGATCTTTTGTGTGTCAGAAAATGCATTGTAGGATCCAGAGACTGTGAGGGGGGATGTTAAAGGATTAAGGAAGTGAATGCATTGTGACCTTTTATGTGAATGCAATGTGACTTTTGGGCTGTAGGAAGACCTGAGTATTTAAGGGACGAGTTTTGTCTGAGAGGTCCTCTTTCTACTATGCTCATGTTGGAGATGTGTAATAAACTGCCTGAGACAAATCTGCCTTGTCATTTACACACTCCACACTGGTGACCCAAGACGAAGCATGCAACACGAAGAGAATTCCCCGGAGCCAGCCTCGTTGGGAGCCCCCAGCCAAGCGTATGCCACTACAATCCAGCTACCAGATTTTTGGCAGCACAATCCGCGCTCCTGGTTCCACCTGGTTGAGGCGCAGTTCGTCCTCTGGGGGATATCGGTGGATGACACGAAATTCTACCATGTGGTCACAAAGCTCGACACCCACACGGCTCAGCATGTGGAGAGCCTGCTGGATCAGCCACCAGCCAGCGACAAATACGGCGCATTGAAGGCCGCACTCATCCAGCACTACACACTCTCAGTTGAGGAGAGAGCAGAGAGACTCCTGGCGCGGACCGGCTTAGGAGATTGCACGGCTATTGACCTGATGGAGAGGATGCTGAGGTTGAAGGGCTCGGACGACGACCACTTCATTTTTACCCACCTTTTCCTCAGGAACCTTCCGTCAGCGACGACAGCGGCCCTGGCCAGTTCGCCGTCGCTGGCCAAGCGGGACTACCGTGCGCTGGCCCGGGAAGCACACCGGATCATCATGGCCAGCAGGGAGCTCGCGACCACGGCGGCAGCGACGGAGCTCGGCGCAACGGCCGGAGATGGCGAGGGGCCATTGACGGCGGCAGCAGAACCACCGACGGCGGCGGGGGCCAAGGAACGCGGCGGAGACACCCTTTGTTTCTACCACTGCCGCTTTGCAGAGAAGGCACGCAAATGTATACCACCGTGCCAGTTCAAGCGCTTGGGAAAACGCCAAGACTGGGAGTCGGTAGCAGCTGCGGCCCTCGGGGAGGAGAACAAGCTGCTCTACTTGATGGACGCACGCTCAGGGAGGCATTTCCTCGTGGACACCGGCGCCCAGTTGAGTTTCATCATGCCGTCCTACGCAGACCGGCTGGCAGGATCCAGCGGCCCCCAGATGGCAGCAGCAAACAGCTCGGAGATTAAGACCTTTGGTGAGAGGACTCTACTTCTGTCGCTACACGGCCGTACATTTGAGTGGACTTTTGTCATAGCAGCATTGAATTTCAATATATTGGGAGCTGATTTTTTGTGCTCACATGGTTTGTTGGTTGATGTCGCTAACAGGCGCCGTCTTTTGATTCTATTCCCTGTACAGCTCGAGCGTCCCGGCCAACAGCACAAGCCAACGTCACAGCGGCAAGCGGTAAGTTCCACACACTGCTCACTCAGTTCCCAGCACTCACGGTCCCGACATTTTCGGCAGCCGTCACTAAACATGGGGTGGAACATTTTATTACCACCACCGGGCCGCCCGTTTTTGCAAAACCTCGGTGCTTGGACGCAGCTAAACTGGCCATAGCGCGCGAGGAGTTCGCCAACCTGGAGAGGTTGGGCATCATCAGGCGTTCAAACAGCCCATGGGCTTCCCCACTACACATGGTCCCTAAAGTTGACGGTTCCTGGCAACCTTGCAGAGATTTCCACAGGTTGAACAACGCCACAGTGCATGACCGCTACCCAATTCCTCACATCCAGGGTTTTTCCGTTCATTTGGCAGGAGCAGAATCAGAATCAGATTTATTGCCATTGTTCATGTAGTACACAAACTAGGAATTTGTCTCGGTGCCATGCTGCAACATTAAAAACATGATGAGATAAAGAGATAAACTAAAACTAAAGGACTAAAAACGTGCAATAAGTGTAGAAAAATAAGTAATAATAATAATAATAACAGTAATAATGAGTAATACTAGTCAAGGCAGTTTTAAATAAATTAGCAAGTAGCAGATAATATGGGGTACCACAGTGCAGTTGATAATGCAACAGAAAAACAGTGATGAATGTCATGAGTCTGGTTGAGCTGCTGTACATAGTGCACGAGAGTCAATAAGTCACTTAATGTTCAGCAGTCTGATGGCAGAGGGGAAAAAGCTATTCATGTGCCGGGAGCGCAAGTTTTTTCTAAAATAGACTTGGTCCGCGGTTACCACCAAGTCCCAGTGCGTGCTGAAGACATACCCAAAACAGCGGTGATAACTCCGTTTGGTCTTTTTGAGTTTTTGCGCATGCCATTTGGGCTTAAAGGGGCTGCACAGACGTTCCAAGGCATTATGGACGCGGTGCTGCGCGATCTCCCTTTCGTATTCGTCTACCTGGACGATATCTTGGTAGCCAGCGCGTCCGAAGACGAACACGAAAACCACCTCACAGCGGTTTTCCGAAGGTTGGGAGAGCACGGTTTAATAATCAACCCAGCGAAGTGTCAGTTCGGGGTGACGCAGATTGATTTTTTGGGGCACCAAAAGGAGCCAAGGAGCCACCAAGGAGCGGTTCCACTGCCTGACAAAGTGCGCGCGGTAGCAGATTTTTTGGGGAATGGTGAATTTTTATAACCGTTTCCTCCCCCGTGCGGCGCAGCTCATGCAACCGCTGTACGCCGCGCTCAAAAAACAGAAACCTGCGAATAAAATCGAATGGTCCCCGGAGCGAGAGCGGGCGTTCTCGGAAGTCAAGGCAGCCCTGGCAAATGCCGCATTGTTGGCACATCCAGACCCAACGGCCCGCATAGCGCTCACTACTGACGCGTCAGATGTGGCCATAGGGGCGGTCGTGGAGTAGCGTTTAGCCGGGGCTTGGCAGCCGCTCGCCTTTTTCAGCAGGGCTTTGCGCGAACGTAAATACAGCGCGTTTGACAGGGAGTTGCTGGCTCTCCACTTGGCTATTCGCCACGTCCAGTTCTGGCTGGAAGGGCGCTGTTTCACCGCGTTCGTGGACCACAAGCTACTAACATTCGCGATGGCCAAGGTTTCGGAACCGTGGTCGGGCTGGCAGCAGAGACAGCTGGCCGCGATCTCAGAGTTTACTACCGATATTCAGCATGTGTCGGGTAAACTGAATGTGGTGGCAGACTGCCTCTCGAGCGCCGTGGCTGCCCCGGTCTGCGTGGGGATAGATTACTCAGCCATGGCCACGGAACAGGTTAGTGACGCGGACGTGCGCGCGCTCCAGTCTGGACCAACAGGGTTAAGGCTGGAGAGCAGGGTGCTGCAAGACGGTATCCCCCCCCCCCCTAATTTGTGATGTCTCCACGGGGCGACCGCGTCCCGTGGTACCGGCCGCGTGGCGCCACGCGCCGGGAGCGCACGCGTCGGTCAAAATGGTAGGAGAGAAATTTGTGTGGCCGAGCCTTCGCAAACAAGTGAAAGAGTGGGCAGCAGCCTGCATGGCGTGCCAACGAGCCAAAGTACACAGACACACGAGAGCTCCCTTGGAGCCGTTTCACATCCCGGCTAAGAGGTTCGACCATGTTCACGTGGACCTCGTGGGCCCCCTCCCGCCATCACAGGGGTGCACGCACCTTCTGACAATGGTGGACCGCACCACGCGCTGGCCTGAGGTGGTTCCACTGGCGTCAACCACAGCCGAGGAGGTGGCGCGCACGTTTTTAACAGCATGGGTGGCGCGTTTTGGAGTCCCGTCGGACATAACGTCCGACAGGGGCCCTCAATTTGTTTCCGAACTTTGGTCAACAATGGCCTGCAGCCTGGGTGTCACAATTCACCGCACAACCGCGTACAATCCACAGGCTAATGGGTTATGCGAACGTTTTCTTAGGTCATTGAAAGCGGCTCTCAGGGCGTCACTGATGGATGCAAATTGGGTAGACAAGCTACCGTGGGTTTTATTGGGGTTACGTTCTGCGCCTAAAGAGGATTTGGAAGCTTCCCCGGCAGAGCTCGTTTTTGCGCAGCCACTTCGGCTGCCCGGGGAGTTTCTCCCAGATAATCCTGCGCCGGGCAGCTCCCCGTCTCAGCTGTTGCAGCGTAGCATTGACACAGGCACGCTGCCGGGTCCTGTGCACCACAGTTTTCCGCGCGTTTTTGTGCCTAAAACTTTGAAAAACGTAGAGTTTGTTTTTGTCAGACACGATGCACATCGCCCCCCACTGCGACCACCTTATGATGGACCGTTCAGAGTGCTGGAAACAGGGGACAAGCATTTTTTGCTAGATTTGGGGGGTAGGAGGGAAAAGGTTGGCATAAACAGATTCAAACCCGCTTTTGTGGTGGCGGACGAGCAAGTGCTGTTGGCGAGGGCCCCTCAGCGTGGAAGACCCCCACGGGGAGCTTCCCAGAGTAAAATTTCCCCAGAACACCCGCAGGGACAGACAAAAGGTTTTCACCCCAAGCAGCAGCTCCCCAGCATGACAGCGCCGCGGAGGCGGTGAATCCTGGTTACAGCAGATACGGGATAAGACTGAAGCCCAAGCAGCATGTGGATTCATGTGTAATGATTCTGTCACAACATACAGACTGTTATTCTTTTGTTCGATCCAATATGCTCGGGGGTGGGGGGTGTAGCTGCCATGGGGAAAACATAGTGACTAGCATCTTAGATAAGAACAAAGAGCAGAGTTTCCTTGGAGATAACAGGAAGTTGTGAAAGTGTGATCTTTTGTGTGTCAGAAAATGCATTGTAGGATCCAGAGACTGTGAGGGGGGAAGTTAAAGGATTAAGGAAGTGAATGCATTGTGACCATTTATGTGAATGCAATGTGACTTTTGGGCTGTAGGAAGACCTGAGTATTTAAGGGACGAGTTTTGTCTGAGAGGTCCTCTTTCTACTATGCTCATGTTGGAGATGTGTAATAAACTGCCTGAGACAAATCTGCCTCGTCATTTACACACTCCACACCACGTCAGATTTGGAAGACTGGGATAATAAAGGAGCTATTCACAGGGAGAGATGGACTTGTGAGACCCTGTGCGGTGCGCACACCAGAAGGGACAATATTAAGAAGACCAGTCCTATATCCTTTTGAGACTTGAGTTTATGAACTGCCTTCTTGGTGGGGGGAGGATGTTGTATCTTTTTGGTTAATAGTACAGTAATTCATTTTGTAAATTTAGTTTAAATAATTGAGAAAAATGGTCCATAATATTATTGTTGTGTTTTAGACATACTAAATTTATTCATTCATGTGTTTTCTCTGACTACCTTTGACCACACGGTGGCAACAGTGTTCAAGCTAAGGTTCAGTTGAGCCTTTTGAAGCCATAGAAAAAGCGCGAATAGAGTGGCTAGTAGCTCACAGCTCACTGCTAGTTACAACGATAGAATGATGATGACAGACACTTTATGCCGTGCAGTTGTCCTGTAAGAACGTACAGACTGTTATTAAACACCTAAAGGTAGAAGGCTGTTCAGTCATTTATTTGATAGTGGCGTAAGCTAAGCTCCCACAGAAAGAGAACCTAAATTAGACAGGGCTCAGAGAAGGAAAGATGAGACAGACAAGATGAGCCAAGGAGAGGAAAGTATTCAATCAGAAGGTCCAGGAGAGGTGAGAGCAGAGGGAGGAGAGAAGGGTAACACCAGTAAAAAGTCCAAACACAGGACGTGTGAGTGGGACCCCAACTTGCCTAATATTCCAACATTCAAGCCTTAGTTGTACAATACTTCAAATGGTAAGTTCCATATGCAAAGTTACTGTGCAAATTAAAAAAAAAGAAATAAATAGTATCCACCTTATTCCTAAGGGTGCTGCTGTAGAAACGATTATGGGCGCGACTCCAGTTTTGGCTGAAGTAGTGTTAGATCAGTCAGCAACAGTGGAGTAGTGGGGCATTTAAAATAGTGTTTTTAAAAGTGTTTTAAATTTGTTTTAATGTATAGTCCACATACCTGTTTTGCAGTCAAGCGGCAGATAATTTCAGCACTTGTAGTTTTTGTATTTTTGAATGTTTTTGCATAGTTCTGGTACTTGCTGCTGTTCATGGTGTGAGGCTCCTCACAAGCACACCTAAATCTATGGCTTCAACGGCACTGCATAGCTCATGCACCGAAAACTAAAGGACTGTTCATGTGATCGGTGGTACAGACATAGGACAGACACAACAGCACCAGGTATATTTTCAATTGTATGAATGTCACAGATCTGACATTTATATATATCACCAGAAGCAAGGCTGCATGAAGTAAAACAAATAAAAAAATAGTAACTATTTGCTTCCTAAGGCTTAACGATTTAAGAACGATATCAAATAGGTGGGGGTTTTTTGCATTTGTTGCACTGCATTGGAACGACATGGACGTGATCTTAGCAGCTTCAGCATGCATTCATTTTTAAATTATCACAAAATATAGATCAATAAACTTTTGAACAATTGTCAGAAAAGGTCTGTAGGTGTTAAGTTAAATAACAAGCATTCACAGCATGACAGCAGTATGAGCATTTTAATTTCGGGGTAAATACAAACAGCTGCAGCTGTCTATTTACCCCGACATTAAAACACCCAAGCACGGTGTTGTGGTTCTTTGTGGCTCTGACTAGATTCTACGTCTGCTCTGAGGTAAATTTGATTATGTCCAACATATTTTAACAAAATGCATCCAACTTTATTGCGGTGGAAACATTGATATATCTCAGAGCTTTTACGCATTTGCTTACAGGGGTTGCACGGCGGGCTGCACGGTGGCGCAGTGGTTAGCACTGCGGCAGCACAGTTTACCCTTGGCCGGGGGATTGTGGGGATCGTGGGATCGTGGGTTCGATCCCAGCCCCCGACCAACAGTGATCTGTGTGGAGTTTGCATGTTCTCCCCGTGTTGCGTGGGTTTACTCCGGGATTTCTCCGGTTTCCTCCCACATGCCAAAAACATGCATGTTAGGTTAATTGGCTGTTCTAAATTGTCCCTAGATATTTGTTTCCTATAGGCCCTTAGAATAGAGGGTTAGTATTAATGAAAGCGCTTTGAGTGGTCTTTGTGACTAGAAAAGCGCTATATAAGTGCAGGTTAGTTAGTTAGTTACAGCATTAGCATTTTAGCAGTGGAGCTACCTAACGGCGCTTCTGTCTGCGAGGTCACTTTTTAAGGCCATCTTCTCATCCCTCCATAGTTGTGGGAAGTGTTATGATTATATTACTGTTTTTGAGGTGCAAAAGGCCGTGTTCCCGCATTTGTGATGCCGAAGTCATTGTTTTTTAATAAGGAAAAGTGTCCCGTTTCAGTGACAACCACACTTTCTAAACTAGTACCAGAAGTTGTGCCCATAATTCATGCAAGGCATCATGGGGGCTAGGAATAAGGTGGATAAAATTAACATATTTCGGTTACAATAGTGTCATGTAAACCCCCCCCCCCCCCCCCCCAGGCGGGAAAATATGTTGCCACCGTGCCAAGGTCTTTAAGCCGGAGGAAACACTGATTAAGTGTTGTGGGGGTGTTATTCATTCATTCATCTTCTTCCGCTTAATCCTTTTCGGGTTGCGGGGGGGCTGGAGCCTATCCCAGCATCTTTGGGCGAGAGACAGGGTACACCATGGACAGATCGCCAGTCCACTGCAGGGCCAACACAGAGAGACAGACAACCATTCACTCTCACAGTCATGCCTGAGGACAATTTAGAATCCCCAGTTTGATGCCAATTAACCTAATCTGCATGTTTTTGGCATGTGGGAGGAAACCGGAAAAATCCCGGAGTAAACCCACGCAGACACGGGGAGAACATGCAAACTCCACACAGACCACTGTTGGTCGGGGACTGGGATCGAACCCAGGATCCCCGGCCAAGGGTGAGTTGCTGTGCTGCCGCAGTGCTAACCACTCCACCACTGCGCCACCGTGGGGGTGTTAATTTGTGCTAATTTTTTTTTTAATCTTTTAATTTGACTTTCATAATTAATTGCATTAATGTGCTAATATTCCCAGCCCTAATAAAACATATTCAAATGTGTAAACAGACATAACAGATGACATGTAAAATTAGTTACACTATGAGCAATGCTCTGCAAAAAGTTGAGGAAGGATCTGTTGTTGAAGTCTTTGTCATTTGGATCCTCTATGTCAGGGGTGGGCAATTAATTTTCACAAGGGGCCACATTACAGACTGGGACTGTTGTGGAGGGCTCCATTCAATAAGCTGAACTCTCCTCTGCTTATTAATAATTTTATCACGCTGTAAAAAACTTGAAATTGTATAGTTTGGATAAACTTTTACAGGTAAAAGTAGATTTTCAATTTTGCAATTAAAATATGAAACAGGTGTGGTAAAAAAGACCAACATTAAATCATCATTTAATTAACAATGGAAGCAATTTTCAACAAAATATGCATTTTTGCAATATTTCAAAGACCAGCAAATCAACTTTATACAATTTACTGCTGCTATTCTGTTTACAGTTTATCACCACATTGCACAGTTTTAGTTCTTTTTTCATGTTCAGTTGGAAAAATCTAGTCTGTTTTGAGCTTGAACAAGTGCACTAAAGTCTGGCAGAATGTCAGAGGAGTATATGCGGAGGACAGCGGACAGGTGATTATGAGTGAGAGAGGATCTGTATCTTGACTTGTTGAATTTCATCACAGAACACTTGTTCACATATGTAGGTCGATCCAAAGAGAACAAATATCTTCTGAGCATGCCTCCCCATGTGTGAAAAGTTCTCTTCTTTAAGAGAAGAATAAAAAATCCAGCAGCGATACTGATGTAAAACGCTCTGCAATCATTGTGCAAGTCAATCAGTTCAAGCTGAGCATCACTGGGTGCATATCCACACTGCAAGTGAAGGGTTAGTTACAGCATCAACAACATGGTTAATTTTAGAATGGACTTACACAATACCTCCTGGTATATAATACAGTGTAAAAATACTAATTTCTGTTCTGGATTCAATTCAATCACCTTATCTTGCATTCGCTTCAAAAGTCCGACATTTTTTCCCTGCCAGATTTGGACATCTATCAGTTTGTGCCATTTCAGTCCTAGCTTGTCGAAACCTGCACTGACCTCCATGAGCAAAGCACTCTCCATCATTGTCCCTTTCATTGCTCCAGACTTCCTGCGATGTCCTCAACCCTTCTCATTCTCTTCGTCTGGAGAGGGATACATTCTCAAACGCTTCTTCTTTCTTATGACATATTAGCGCTGCAGAGTCCACCAAGCACTCCTTGATAACCTCCCCATCAGAAAATGGCTTACTGTTTTTTGCTAAAACTAGTCCTGACTGCTGCATCCCTGGATGTGTAAATTTTAGTAAAAATTCCCTGCTGCTTTCTTGTCAGCTACACCTCAGTCAAGTTCTTGTATTGCTCTGCGTTTAGTCTCATGGCAATTCAAGTTGTAATCCTTAAACACTACAATCTGCTCTCCAGGCACTAAGCACATGGCTCTACCTTTGACTTCAGTAAATAAACACTTCAAAGTCCTTCTTTTTTTAAACAGGAGGTGACATTTTTGAGGGCTAATGACGTCTGTTCACTAGCAGTGCCGTACTTCCGTGCACGGGCCCAACCAACGGTGTGTAAACTGGGGGGGGGGGGGGGGGGAAGCTATTGCCTTCAAAATAAAAGCAATGTGGTTGTGACTAGTGCATTATTCACGCTTAATTCTTAATCTTCCCTTGACTTGGCGCGGGCCGGTCAGGACCAGGCAATGGGCTGGATGTGGCCTGCGGGCCGTAAACTGCCCAGGTCTGCTCTATGTAGACGCCATGTGCGGTGGTTGCTTTGGTGGTGGTGGGTGCACAGCTAACATTGGTTTTCATGCAGCATCAGTTTTCATTGTTACCTAAAATAGTTTCAACTTTCTGTATCAGTAAAGGAAAGATTACATTCTTTTGTCAATTGAAGTCATTTTGGGACTGGGTGGGGATGGAGATGACAGAGTGAATTTGCGTGGGAGGAATAAAGCTATTTATAAAATACAATCAGAAAAAGCATGCTTCAGTGGCATCACAGAGTGCCAGCTTTATTGTCATTCAGACTGTTTTTCCTGCTACAATACAGACCTGACTAGATTATCAGTTCTGGACCTCTGAATATTCTGGAACAAACCAGAGAGAATATCTAAATATTCTGTACAGTCTTACTTCTTGCTTACTGGAGAAGAAAGAGATTTTTCTTAATAATTTAGGAACTTTTTAACGTAAATTTTCAACTTTTGTCATAAATCTGCAGCTTTTCTTGAAAAATTTGAGACAATTTTTCTCATAAATTGACTACATTTTTCATATAAATATGCTTTTTTACCTTGGACATTTTATTATTTCCCTGAATTTGCAGCTTTTCTTGTGAATTAAAAAAACCCTCATAAATTTCAAGTTTTTGTCAAGTAAATTTGAGTCCTTTTCATACATATATTTGCAAATTTACTCATGTGAATCTGTCACTTTTTTGGTAAAATTTTTAAATCCCTCAGGCAGTATTTTGAGTAGACCCAAGCTCCACAGTGATGGGCTTGTCTTTGGTTTAAACCTGGGTTTAATCCCAGTCCCTCCTGCTGTGAGACAACAGTGTCAACCACTGATTCACCATACTACAGTAACTGAACACTTAGGCATTATGATGTTCAGACACCAAGATGACATTTATGAGCATTAAAAACGGCTTTGTATATGGGCCAAACATACACACATGTAGATCCCATTCTGTAATTAAATTAGCAAACCATTATAATCTGGAATTTGTGGAAAATAAGACAGCTTTCTTCTTTATATCATTCCCCTCTTAAATCAACACAGTGTCAGCAAACATGGCATACACATTCACACCCATTTGCCAACATGGTGTGAAGGGAGAAAGGAGACAAAGAGCTAAACAAACAGGACATATGATTCCCATACTGTTGAGATTTCGCTGTGGTGGAGATTATGGTTCCATTCTAACAAACACAACAAATCCCCATTTTCCCAACCTTTTACAGTAGATAAAGGGTCTTGGATCCTTTTTCCATACTAAATCCCAGATCAGCTTCTCCTTAGCTATTCAAACCACCCAGCAGGTTGTTTCTAAAAGGCTTGAAAGTGAGCAGAGAGATAGCGGGTGCTGGCATCTCAAATGAGCTCTCTGCACCACCGCAACGTCTGTACTCGCCTCACTAATTCTCCCCCCTTTTCTTACTTCTTTAGAAACTTTTAACATCATGACCCCGAGAAACATTTGCAAACTATAACAATAAAATTAACATGTAATGAGCAAAATAATTGCACATCAAACGCTGCTCGATGGCAGAGCGCGAGCTTGGAAGAAAAGGCCCAATTTACAGATTACATGGCTCATGACTACCGAAGTTCAAAACAAGGAGAAATTGGTTGTGAAGTGAGAAAAAAGGGCCCTTCCAAAAAGGCTCCCGAGCATTCTTTAAACTTGTGTAATGGATATGCTGCGGGCAACTGGGCGAATTTACCATGCAAAGAATCTCCATTCTGCACGCAGCACTTCAAAGGAGAAAGGAACTGAGTTTCAGGGAGCCAGTGGGCACAGGGAGAGGGGGGAAAGAACTCGGCGATGCACATTTGTCTCCCGGAGTGACAGAAATTGGCGGGGGGTGTTCAAAATGAGAGATTTAGCTGATCTAGGGCAGAGTGGCACTTCAGTCAACACAACCGTGCTTCCTCAATCTTCAAAAACAGAAGAAAAATAATACCACAAAGAGGAGAAATGCTGAGAAAGTTAAAATGGAAGGCAGGATGCACATCAATACAAGAGGATAAGACGCCTTTTTCTCTATGCCACTAGTAAGTAAAGAGAGAAAGCAAAAGAAAGATAAAGAGATAGAAGACAGAACGAAAGATGGCTCGGGCAACCAGGCCAAGTTGTTGTGTTGTATTTTTCTCTATCAGGCAGTGCTCTTTTATGTTGTGCTGGTAGAGGAAGTGGAGGGGAGCAGCAGATTACATTAGCAATGATAAAGTGACCAATGCTGTGTCGTGTCTTACCATCAGATACACACAACACCACCGATTACGCCAAAAACAGCTCAGAGATAAACTCTGGACTCTGCAGTGGACGGCTGATATCACCTCCGCATACGTCGGATTTTACCAAAATAAAAACCTGGCGGGAAAGGCTATGGCTAAATAGTGCTGACAGGACTTTATACATGAATAACTGCATTTTGCAAAGCTGTTGTTGAGGGTGTTATCACTTACTATGTGGAAACATGACCAACATAAAAATGTTCCTCAAACAATAAAATGACTATAGTTCACTCACTCACTCACTCACTCACTCACTCACTCACTCACTCCTCCCCCTCCCCCTCTCCGTCTCACAAGGCTGTATCCCTCTCTCTCTTTCTGCAGTCTTATCTGATGGGAGCTCTGCCACTGTTTGCACTGTTTATAAGGGGTTGCATATGTTAAAACATTAAAGCATACACACATGCACAGGCGTGCGAGCACACA
This sequence comes from Pholidichthys leucotaenia, assembly GCA_020510985.1. NCBI lineage: Eukaryota > Metazoa > Chordata > Actinopteri > Cichliformes > Pholidichthyidae > Pholidichthys > Pholidichthys leucotaenia. The sequence goes on along the minus strand of CM035837.1, from coordinate 184,147,091 downwards.
CACACACGATGCATACAAGGTGTGTGCATACTAACAAGCTTAACTGTCCCGAGTCTGACTTATTAAAATGAAACTATTGTGTTCATTTCTTGTTCTACATTATTGGAGTCCACAAGAGTAGCATTGTGTGATCAGGAGTACAGAATGATGGTTATTTATCTTTGGCTCGGATTTGGTGCTTCAGCTCATCTTCTCTCTACTATGCCTGCTGTTGCTTAAAAGAAACTTTCTTCTGATTGGCTTCCCCTTGCAAACAGAAAGACTGAACTAGGAATGTACAATAACATCAGCATGTTATTGACCGATAAAGCATTTTAAATTACTTATGGGCATTGGCACAAATTCATATTTCCAGCCGATAAAATATGGAGTTCAGAAGTAACGCTCTGCAGGTGATGTTATGCTTTTCCCGTGGCACGAGGGAATGATGTCATCACATAGGGCAATAGTTTCAAAACTAACATGTCTGCCTCCACTAGAGAGGAATTACTGCACATTGGGAAAATATACCAAGTTCGCATAACAAGTAGTACCTTCCAATACTCGAACAGAATACCACCAAGAACACCCAGAGCACCGGCGTCTCCGTGGATTGCTACACCAAGTAGTAAGCCCTGGAGAGGGAGGCGAGAACGTAAACAGAAGATAAGATAAGATAAGCCTTTATTAGTCCCACAATGGGGAAATTCCAGGATTGCAACAGCACAGGGATAGCAACACTCAGAGCAATAATTAAGAAGATAAAATAAAAATAAGAGCAGTGAATATACATATGTACACATAAATATATACATATATATACAAAATGCAGAGCATTGTAGCAAGATGGAATAAACAGCATAACCGTCTACTTAGTTATCCTACATAGTATGAATATGTACCCATACATATTGCCACCCTCCGTAGCGACTGATATTGTCCTAGTTGTATACTGGAGGGGACCATTTGTGTAAGTCGGTTGCATCTTTTGCCTTCAATACTATTAGGTCGTCACGTTTTTTTGCTATCTCTGCGAGCAGCCCTGCTTAGGTTATACAGTCTGACAGCCATAGGTAGGGAGGACCTGCGAAACCTCTCGGTTGCGCACCTAGGATGATGTAGTCTACTGCTAAATGAGCTCCTCAGTGTGTTCAGTATGTCCTGCACAGAGTGAGACTCGGACTCCAGCAGAGATGACAGTTTAGCCACCATCCTTCTCTCTCCTATCTCCTCCACTGGGTCAAGGCGTTGCCCCAGGACAGATCTAGCTTTCTTGATCAGTTTGTTCAGTCTCTTCCTATCGGCTGCTGTAATGCCGTTGCCCCAGCAGACCACTCCAAAAGTGATGGCTGATGCCACCACCGTGTCGTAAAATGTCTTCAGCAGCGCCCCTTGTACACCAAAAGACCTGAGCCTCCTCAGTAGGAACAGCCTGCGCTGTCCCTTCTTGTAGAATGCGTTGGTATTGTGTAACCAGTCTAGTTTATTCAGATGAACACCAAGGTACTTGTAGGATGTCACCATCTCAATGTCTGTTCCCTGTATGTTTACTGGTGCTGTGAGGGGTTGTCCTTGCCTGTGGCAGTCCACCACCAGCTCCTTAGTTTTCCTTGCGTTGATCTGGAGGCAGTTCCTATGGCACCAGTCCACGAAGTCCTGGATAAGTCCTCTGTACTCAGCTTCATCTCCTTTGGAAATGAGGCTGATGATCGCAGAGTCATCAGAGAACTTCTGTAGATGGCAGTGTGTTGTGTGAGAAGTCCGCAGTATAAAGGGTGAACAGGAAGGGAGCCAAAACCATTCCCTGGGGGGCCCCCGTGCTGCCGATGATCGTGTCAGACACACAGTCCCAGGTTCTCACAAACTGTTGCCGGTTAGTGAGGTAGTCCAGGATCCATGATGGCAGGTGCTGGTCCACCCCTGCGCACAGCAGCTTGTCCTTCAGGATCATCGGTTGGATGGTGTTGAAAGCACTGGAGAAGTCAAAGAACATAATCCTCACCGCATTCCTGGGCTTCTCCAGGTGGGACAGGGAACGGTGAAGGAGGAAGATCACTGCATCTTCCACCCCAATGCCATGCTGGTAGGCGAACTGGAGTGGATCCATCGCTGGTCCCACCAGGGGGCGGAGGTGAGTAAGGAGCAGTCTCTCCAGGGTCTTCATCATGTGAGACGTCAGGGCCACTGGCCCGTAGCTGTTCAGGTCTTTGGGGTGGGAAGTCTTTGGTACAGGTACCACACAAGATGTTTTCTACAACTGTGGTACCCTCCCCAGCTTCAGGCTCAGGTTGAAGATGTGCTCCACAATCCCGCACAGCTGGTCTGCGCAGGACTTGAGGAGCTTTGTGCTGATGCCGTCCGGTCCCAAGGCCTTCCTCGCCTTGATCTTCCTCAGCGCCGTCCTCACCTGGGTCTTAGTGAGGGTCAGGTTGGGGGGCTGTGTGCTGGGAATGGGGGGGGGGTGTTGGTGGAGTGGGGTGTGGACAGCAGGTCTCGATGACTGTAGAGGCAGCAGTGGTGCAGTCGGGGGGGAGGGCGGTTGGTCAAACCTATTAAAAAAAAACAGGTTCAGATTGTTCGCCCACTCCCTGCCCCCCGTGGTCTGGGAGGAGGTATTCTGGAGCCCAGAGATGGTTTTGAGGTTTCTCCAGACCCCACCAATGTCGCTCTGTTGCAGCTTGTCCTCCATCTTCTTCCTGAAGCTGCCCTTGCCTTCTCTGATCTTCCTCCTCAGCTCCTTCTGTACAGACTTCAGCATCTCCCTGTTCCCCAACCTGAAGATCCTCTTCTTCTCTCTCAGAAGTGTTTTTTATCTCAGGGTTGATCCAGGGTTTGTTGTTCGAGCAACACCATATGGTCTTGGTGGGTACGGTGTTGTCCACACAGAAGCTGATGTAGTCCGTGATGGTGTGAGTGAGGCCATCGATGTCCTCACCATGTGGATCACAGAGCTGCTCCCAGGCAGTGGTTTCAAGACAGTCCTTTAAAGCGTCCATTGCCTCCTCAGACCATATCTTCACCGTGCGTATGACCGGAGGTTGTCTGTGTACTAGGGGTTTGTACACCAGCAGGAGATGAACCAAGTTGTGATCCGATCTCCCGAGTGGGGGGATTGGTGATGAGGTATACGCCTCCTTAGTATTTGCATAGAATAAGTCCAGTGTTTTATTGTCTCTAGTGTGGCATGTGACATACTGGGTGAGCGTGGGTAGAAAGGGGGACAGTGAAATATGGTTGAAATCACCTGAGATGAGGAGAAGAGCATCCGGGTGTTCTGTCTGCAGCCTGCCAGTTACTGAGTGGATGGCATCATGCGCTGTCCCAGCGTTCGCCATCGGATTTGCATAAATAACAATGCAGTTCACGTGTGAGTATTCCATCGGGAGATAGGTAGGCCACATGCTAACAGCTAGCAACGCAATGTCTTTGCTGCAGTGATGCTGTTTAACCATGATATGTCCCGGTCTGCACCAGCTGTTATTGACATACATTATCACTCCTCCGCCCCTTGCCTTCCCACTGTCTGGTGTCCGGTCTGCCCGTATTGCGTGAAAACCCTCCAGTTCGACGTTAGCATCTGTTGCTAGATCTGTTAGCCACGTCTCAATAAACAACATCAAGCTAATCTCTCTGAAGACGCTCTCGTAGCGGGAGATAGCCACTAGCTCATCAGTCTTATTGAGTAGCGATCGTACATTCCCCATAATAACGGATGGAAGGACGGGTCTGTACCTTATATTTCTCGCCCGCCGTCTTGCTCCAGCACAGCATCCACGTCGTTTCTGTCTTATTTCACCCGGTATGTCGAGGTCTTGCACTAGCATCTTGGTCCGGTTAAGTGCTAACAGCTGGTCTCTGCTGTAACGCATCCTGCTAAAAACAGTGGCTCCGTCTGCCGGTTCAGGAGACATTTGGGTGATCCATGTGTCTGTCCGATGTATAAGGTGTCGCCAGATAAGAAAGATTAGCAAGAGAAGCGAGACAGTAAATAGAAATAGGAAGAAATTGATCCGCTGTTGCAAAAAGGCAGCCCACTCGTGCAGCGCCGGAAAAGTTAAAAATGAATAAATAAATCTAATATTGGGCATCCCTAGTCTGAATAGAAGCAAGGATGTGTTGTACTGTCAAAAACAATCCAAACTCAGTTGACTAGAGCAGCTTGAACCCTCATGTGTGTTTAATATGGCCATCCAAAATAGAATTAGACTTAAAATTGGGAAAAATTCCTCTGTTTCCTGCTTTAACTCAAACATTTTAATGATTTTCATTAAGCTGTCATGCTCATTTACAGTGGGGAAAAAAGTATTTAGTCAGCCACCAATTGTGCAAGTTCTCCCACTTAAAAGATGAGAGAGGTCTCCAATTTTCATCATAGGTATACCTCAACTATGAGAGACAAAATGAGAAAAAAAAATCCAGAAAAATCACATTGAAGGATTTTTAATGAATTAATTGGTAAATTCATCGGTAAAATAAGTATTTGGTCAATAACAAAAGTTCATCTCAATACTTTGTTTTATACCCTTTGTTGGCAATGACAGAGGTCAAACAAGTCTTCACAAGGTTTTCACACACTGTTGCTAGTATTTTGGCCCATTCCTCCATGCAGATCTCCTCTAGAGCAGTGATGTTTTGGGGCTGTCGCTGGGCAACACAGACTTTCAACTCCCTCCAAAGATTTTCTATGGGGTTGAGATCTGGAGACTGGCTAGGCCACTCCAGGACCTTGAAATGCTTCTTACGAAGCCACTCCTTCGTTGCCCGGGCGGTGTGTTTGGGATCATTGTCATGCTGAAAGACCCAGCCACATTTCATCTTCAATGCCTTTGCTGATGGAAGGAGGTTTTCACTCAAAATCTCACGATACATGGCCCCATTCATTCTTTCCTTTACACGGATCAGTCGTCCTGGTCCCTTTGCAGAAAACAGCCCCAAAGTATGATGTTTCCACCCCCATGCTTCACAGTAGGTATGGTGTTCTTTCTCCTCCAAACACGACAAGTTGAGTTTTTACCAAAAAGTTCTATTTTGGTTTCATCTGACCATATGACATTCTCCCAATCCTCTTCTGGATCATCCAAATGCTCTCTAGCAAACTTCAGACGGGCCTGGACATGTACTGGCTTAAGCAGGGAGACACGTCTGGCACTGCAGGTTTTGAGTCCCTGGCGGCGTAGTGTGTTACTGATGTAGCCTTTGTTACTTTGGTCCCAGCTCTCTGCAGGTCATTCACTAGGTCCCCCCGTGTGGTTCTGGGATTTTTGCTCACCGTTCTCGTGATCATTTTGACCTCACGGGGTGAGATCTTGCGTGGAGCCCCAGATCGAGGGAGATTATCAGTGGTCTTGTTTGTCTTCCATTTTCTAATAATTGCTCCCACAGATGATTTCTTCACACCAAGCTGCTTATCTATTGCAAATTCAGTCTTCCCAACCTGGTGCAGGTCTACAATTTTGTTTCTGGTGTCCTTTGACAGCTCTTTGGTCTTGGCCATAGTGGAGTTTGGAGTCTGACTGTTTGAGGTTGTGGACAGGTGTCTTTTATACTGATAATGAGTTCAAACAGGTGTCATTAATACAGGTAACGAGTGGAGGACAGAGGAGCCTCTTAAAGAAGAAGTTACAGGTCTGTGAGAGCCAGAAATCTTGCTTGTTTGTAGGTGACCAAATACTTATTTTACTAAGGAATTTACCAATTAATTCATTAAAAATCCTTCAATGTGATTTTCTGGATTTTTTTTTCTCATTTTGTCTCTCATAGTTGAGGTATACCTATGATGAAAATTGGAGACCTCTCTCATCTTTTAAGTGGGAAAACTTGCACAATTGGTGGTTGACTAAATACTTTTTTGCCCCACTGTATTTAGAAAGAATGACAGCTTTGTGTTCCCTTAAAAGATAGGGGTAGGAAAAAAGATCGATTCAGTGATGGATTGTGATACTTGGCACTGGTGACAATGCATCGATCCATAAATGCATGGATCAATCTTTTATTTTAAGAAAATGCGCACACATACAGTGGTGCGAAGAAGTGTTTGCCCCCTTGCTGATTTGTCATTTTTTGTATGTTTGTCACACTTAAATATTTCAGATCATCAAACAAATTTAAATATTAGACAAAGATGACACAAGTAAACACAAAATGTAGTTTTTAAATGAAGGTGTTTATTATTAAGGGGAAAAAAAATCCAAACCTACATGGCCCTGTGTGAAAAAGTGATTGCCCCCTAAACCTAATAACTGGTTGGGCCACCCGTAGCAGCAACAACTGCAATCAAGCATTTGCAACAACTGGCAATGAGTCTTTTACAGTGCTGTGGAGGAATGCTGGCCCACTTATCTTTACAGAATTGTTGTAATTCAGCCACATTGGAGGGTTTTCCAGCATGAATCGCCTTTTTAAGGCCATGCCACAGCATCTCAATTGGATTCAGGTAGGGACTTTGACTAGGCCACTCCAAAGTCTTCAATTTGTTTTTCTTAAGCCATTCAGAGGTAGACTTGCTGGTGTATTTTTGGATTATTGTTCTGCTGCAGAACCCAAGTGCGCTTCAGCTTGAGGTCACGAACAGATGGCCGGACATTCTCCTTCAGGATTTTTTGGTGGACAGCAGAATTAATGGCTCCACTTACAACAGCAAGTCTTCCAGGTCCTGAAGCAGCAAAACAGCCCCAGACCATCACACTACCACCACCATATTTTACTGTTGGTATGATGTTCCTTTTCTGAAATGCTGTGTTACTTTTACATTGGATGTAATGGGACACACACCTTCCAAAAAGTTCAACTTTTGTCTCATCAGTCAACAAAGTATTTTCCCAAAAGTCGTGGGGATAATCAAGATGTTTTCTGGCAAAACCGAGATGAACCTTTATGTTCTTTTTACGCAGCAGTGGTTTCATCTTGGAACTCTGCCATGCAGGCCAGTTTTGCCCAGTCTCTTTCTTACGGTGGAGTCATGAACACTGACCTTAACTGAGGCAAGTGAGGCCTGCAGTTCTTTGGATGCTGTTGTGGGGTCTTTTTGACCTCTTGGATGAGTCGTCGCTGCGCTCTTGGGGTAATTTTGGTTGGCCAGCCACTCCTGGGAAGGTTCACCACTGTTCCATGTTTTTGCCATCTGTGGATAATGGCTCTCACTGTGGTTTGCAGGAGTCCCAAAGCTTAAGAAATAGCTTTATAACCTTTTCCAGACTGATAGATATCAGTTACTTTGTTTCTTATTTGTTCCTGAATTTCTTTGGATCGCAGCATGATGCCTAGCTTTTGAGGATCTTTTGGCCTACTTCACTTTGTCAGGCAGGTCCTGTTAAAGTGATTTCTTGATTGAGAACAGATGTGGCAGTAATCAGGCCTGGGTGTGGCTAGAGAAATTGAACTCAGTGTTCCACAGATGTGATAAACTACAGTTAATTTATGTTTTAACGGGGGGGGTGGGGGGCAGTCACTTTTTCCACACAGGCCCATGTAGGTTTGGAATTTTTTTTACCCTTAATAATAAACACCTTCATTTAAAAACTGCATTTTGTGTTTACTTGTATTATCTTTGTCTAATATTTAAATTTGTTTGATGATCTGTGTGGTCTATATTAACCATATATTCCATAACCTACATATGTTGAAGCATGTGGAAATGTTTGGTAATTACATATGTAAAGGACTTCACACCTCTGAAAGGACAAAGGGCTCTCACCCGCCGAGCGAAGAACAAAGACGTTCCCGGACGCGGCGGAGGAGACCGGAGGAGACCGGAGGAGCCACCCTCACCCCCTAAGGCGAGGAGAGGAAATACCAAGACAATGGGGGGATTAAGATAATGAGGGATGTCAGCCTTTGTTATGCATGTCTTTTGTTGTGTGCCAGTATAAAGTCAGTGAGCTGGAGACATTCTGTCTCTTTTCCCTTCTGCCACTCTCTGCACCAGATGAGACTTGTTAGAAGAGCTGGATATTAAACTCTGCTTATAAACCAAATCGCCTCTTCATTTCCCAGCTCCTCTACAATCTGAAACATTTAAGTGTGACAAACATACAAAAAAATGAGAAATCAGGATGGGGGCAAACACGTTTTCACACCATTGTATAGTTTTGGGTTATCAGTTAATCAGTTGTGCTTTCAGTCCACTAGATGGGGCAAAACAAACACCCAGTCAAGTGAAGTCATAGCTTGCCTTGGGGATCTGCAGCAAGCTTTGAAAGTTAGGAAGCAGTTAGCTCAATTAGCTCAAATGTTGGGCGTTTTTGTGGATTTTATAACAAAGATGGAAGGAAAGACCTTGACATGACACACAACCTGCAAGAAGCACTGCATGAAAAAAAAAGAACAACTCGGAATATGGCGGGCCACACATATCTTGGAACAGCTTTGGCAGCAGCTAAGCTAAAGAGACACTGGCATGGAGCTTTTTCTCCAAGCGTCAAGTTTAGTATTATACCTCAGTGAAAACAGAGGCATATGGTGATCAGTCAGTGTGTTTGTGTCTGTATCTGTCTTACCAGCTTTTCAGCTTGCCCAGTCAGAATTAAGTGGAACTAAAGGCTTGCATCATTGTAACGCCATATTTTCTTGACTTTTAATTTGCCAGAATTCCGAGATGGCTTTGTTCTCTAAATAAACGCAAATCTAATTCACCTTTAACGTCAATGAAGCTGGGTGAAAAGGTATTGCAATAACTATGCTGGGCCACTAGAGGCAGCAGTGCAACTTTTTTACAGCACAAAAAAAAAAAAAAACCTGCTGTGTTAACAGTACGTGAAATGAAATGTAATAAAATAGCGGTTACTGAAAAAAAAACACATATTCAGCAACTACACCATTTATTCATTACATCGATTGTTTTCACACTGGTTTTGCTGTTTAGTTTTGCAGAGGAAGGACAAGGTAAAACTCGCTAAAAACTGCAAGTCCCAACACTGCTCATCCGCAAATGGTCGCAGTGAACTGCACATGTGCCCAGAAACTCCCACCAGAGGGAAGTACTGAGCAATCTACCAATACTGGGTGAACAAATGTCCCTCTTTTTGCCCGTCTGTTTTCTTCCTCTGCCACTAAACAGCGAAAGCTCCCATTTGTCTTGATTGTCACTGTATTCACGTACCTCCATTGCTTCTGCCATTTAAAACGTCTGCGACCGTGCTTGTCACCATGGGTTGAGATGCCGTCTCGGCACTCAGCCCATGTTTTCCCTCATCCCTGCTTCCCATTGAGCAGCGTCTCAGCAGGCTCCCAGCTGGCAGCATTATGGACAGCTGGGGCCAATTAGTCCTCATCAGCTGGGGCGCTGCCAATGAGGATAAATAGGAGCAGCCTCGATGACTCGGGGCTGCGACATAAACACATTGCTAAGCTGAAGCCCCTTCGTCTGGTGTCAGCTTTTACTCCTCTTGCAGCATTCCTGTGTTTGTATCCCGCTGTGAGTATGTACGTCTTGTTACCCCCATGTCCGGTACGAGCTGCTTACCTCTGCGCTGTGCAACCTGTGAGTGTACGTCTGCATGAGTATCTGTGCTCTCCTCATCCCTTCCCCTTTACCCTAAATAAAACATCACGACTCACTGGCTTGTCCCCGGCTCTGATTGCCCGGCTCCCTAGAGCCGGATATGACAGTATGTCGCAGCCAGAAGAGTTACCGGCAGCCGTGAGTCGCCGTGGAAATGTACCTTTCTGTCCGGGTGTCAGCGCTGCTCGCATGCCGTTTCCCAGGAGTCACTTCCGGCGCCAGGGCGACGAGCTGAGGTCCATCTCGGAGGCTGTCGACGGGACGCTCTTCACCCTGCACGACGCCTCCAACGCGAGACGCTGGCATCCGGGCCGTGCTGAGGAACTCCTGGACTGTCACCCTCACTCTCTGTACCATCTGGAGGACAGTGCCAGGATAGACGCTGCAGGTACAAAGCGAGAGAAGCTCCACGGGGTGGATGGAAATCCCGGCAGGGAGTCGAAGTGGGCGACGTCTTTCCCTGCTTCGGAGTCCCATTCCTGCCGCCATTCCAGTCCGGGAGTTCGCGCCAACCAGAGGGCTTCCCCCGACCTGCGCCACGTCACTCGGGATTCCCTTCAAGGAGCTGCAGCTGACAGCAGTTATGTCTGGGGTCGAGTGGCTGTCGCGAGCTCCACTGTGTTTCCTGTCACCACCTTCAGGCATGTGGCGGCGGCAATGAGGTTGATGGTGAGGACTTCAGGGCTACGAAGCTTTCCCGTGCTCGACGCCTTCCTCGTCTCGATCTCCGATCTGGAGCGGCGAATCCTGGGTTTCCCCCTCGCTTCGTCCCCTGGGAGTAGCCGTCATCACATTGCCGAGTCACCTCTGCACGAACCTCGTCCGGATCCAGTTCTGGGCCATTGTCAGGACAGTTCCTCCCACGCAGCTGTCACCTCTTCGCCTCGTCTGTGTGGAGATTCTACAGCCCCGTTTCCTGAGCCTCATTCCCCCACTGTCATTCCTGGACATTCGGGCTGGCTCACCCCGGCTGTTTTCCCCTCCTCCTCGACGTGCTTCCTGACTGCTGTGTGTGCCTGGAATTCCGGCCTGGTGAGCTCTCTGCTGGAGACAACGCGAGCGATCCTCAGACGAACTCCCGGGGGGTCCTCCGTTATCGCCGGGCGGGGAGAGGAAGAAGCAGATTCCACTACAGCAGGCGATACTCAACCTCCAGGGGGCAGGCAAGTCATTGTTTTTTCACACCTGCTTAATGATTTGCTCTGTCACATCCCTGGAGGAGAAGTTCAGGGTTCGCAGCTCCCTGAACTCCCTCCACCTGCTGTAACCTGTATTCCTAATCCCGCATCCTCTGTGTCTCTCTCCGCCGAGCGGTCCCCGGCTCCGGGTCAACGTGGTGGGATATGGAGAGGGCCTGTGGTTCCGCAGCTACATTGCGGACGGAGAAGGGGGACTGACTGCTGCGTGGAGTCTACGCCGACGATTGAGCGTCCCCGGGTCTCCACGGAGGAGCGGTTCGGTCCAGCGGGACGAGATTCTTCTGGCTTCACGCCGAGTGGATCGTCGGCGGGGTCACCGGAGCTGGAGGAATCTCAAGCTGCGCTGACCATCATGCTGGCTGCGGGGCCCAACGCGGCTAGATGGGAGCCTGACAACGACCTCCTGACGACGGATCCTGGATCTTCGCAGTCCTGGACGGCGTCAGAACCCGAGATCAGGCGAGTGCTCTCCTTTCTTTTCTCTCTTTTTATCTTTGAGCACTTCAACCTATCTCTAGGGGAGACGAGCAGGGTGCAGCCGCCCGCTGCGTCTGAGCTCGTCTCGCCGGGTTCTGGCGCTGCCGGTGATCCTGATCCCGGTTCTGTTTTCTCTTCTGAGCCTTCTTCCAGGGTCACCGTCGAGGAGTTGCTGTTCCTCGTGGTGCTGGAGGGTCCGGGTTCAACGTTGGAGGTCGGTTCTGGTGCAGTGTCCAACGTGGGTTCGCCCGAGACCCAATCGGGGTCCAACGTGGGTTCGCCTGAGGCCCGATCGGGGTCCGACGTGGGTGCTGCCCCAGTATTGTCCAGGTCCGGTGAGGAGGTGGCCGTTCTCCTGCGGCCTGACGCCCGCCGCCCTCGTCATCGGCTCTCCCCTGAGCCTCTTCCACCGGGATCCGCTCTGATCCTTCGCCCGTCTCAACGGTCCTGGTGGTTGAGTGATGCGGGTCGACGACCCGACCCACAGAACTTTCGGTTCGGTGATCTGGTTCCCCCCACTGGTCTGTGTTTCCTTCTGGGCGGCCTGGTTCGGCTGCCGGTGGACTGGATTCTTGGGATCTGGGTCCGGAGTTCGCCGTCCGAACACTTCTCTTCCCCTGATTCGCCAGCTGGACAATGGGCGGGGAGATCTCCGGAGCCATCTCGGCTATTTTTGGACTCTGCCTGCCGTACACCTCGGGTGTCACTTTTTCTTTTATCGTTATCAAGGTCACTCGGGTGTAATGTTTTGTCCTGTTGGTGGATATGTTTTTATAGTGCTGTGTTTTCCATCTCACATACTCAGCATTTTATTTTTTGTACCATGTTTTTAGTCCCGTTTTTGCATTGTAGAGTTATGTTTTGTTTCCTTTCAGACCATGCTCTGCAGTTATCCATTTATTCCAGTCACTTTCATTTCTTTAGGTGACTGTGGGTATTTATATATTTGTGTGTGTGGGTTTTTCTTTGCCTGCACTCAGTATTTCTTTTTTATGCCCTGTTGGTTCATTATAGAGTCATGTGCCTTGTTTTCCGTAACACCATGCTCTGTAGTTGTCCATTTGTTCCAGTCACCTTCTCTTTTCTTGGTGACTGTGTATGTACTTAAATTGGCGCTGTGTATTGTGTTCCCCTTTATTTAACCATACTCAGCATTTTTGCCCTGTACCTTTTTGGTGGTTTTGTTTCCTTGCTCTGGGTCACGCATTGTTGGTACTCTCTGAGTAGTGTGTAACCGGCGTGCTGACCCAGTTCTTCTCCCCATTCGAACCTGGGTTGATTATTCCCCGTTTTGTTCAGTATTGTATTTGTTTTTTTTCCCTGCCACCCTACATTGCCCCATTGGTGTTGTCCTTCCCTTGGCTTCTTCCCCTCCAGTCCTGCCTCCCTTCCTCCCACCCTAGGTGTGGGGGGGGGGGGGGGGGCTGGGATGTTCCTGGTCGTTCAGGAGCCCGACCTTGAGGGGGGGGATCTGTCACCACGGGTTGAGATGCCGTCTCGGCACTCAGCCCATGTTTTCCCTCATCCCTGCTTCCCATTGAGTAGCGTCTCAGCAGGCTCCCAGCTGGCAGCATTATGGACAGCTGGGGCCAATTAGTCCTCATCAGCTGGGGCGCTGCCAATGAGGATAAATAGGAGCAGCCTCGATGACTCGGGGCTGCGACATAAACACATTGCTAAGCTGAAGCCCCTTCGTCTGGTGTCAGCTTTTACTCCTCTTGCAGCATTCCTGTGTTTGTATCCCGCTGTGAGTATGTACGTCTTGTTACCCCCATGTCCGGTACGAGCTGCTTACCTCTGCGCTGTGCAACCTGTGAGTGTACGTCTGCATGAGTATCTGTGCTCTCCTCATCCCTTCCCCTTTACCCTAAATAAAACATCACGACTCACTGGCCTGTCCCCGGCTCTGATTGCCCGGCTCCCTAGAGCCGGATATGACAGTGCTCTTCTTTTGTGTTTGAATTGCAGCAGTTCAAATCAGTTTGTTGGCTCTTGGCTGCTGCCGACAGTACGGGCATGTGAACTGCAGATTATTTTCACTGCACGTGTGTGTACTCCAAAACTACTGGATGGATTTGGATGAAATTTTTACCAGAAGTGGTCCTTGGGCTAGAGAGGAACCCATAACATTTTGGTGATGATCCCAGAATGCATACCTCCACCAAGGCCGCCAGGGCTTCCTGTGGTAACATATCGTCATTTCCTGTGTTGCTGGCTGTCTGTGGTTTGATCTTTGGTTAGCTCTCCTCATTCTCCTGAGGATTTTGCCTTTAATTTTATTTTAATCACTTTTTCCTTCTATTGTTAGCTCTCACTTCTGTTTGTCAAGCCTCCTGCACCTGTGTGCGCACTCAGTGTCATCTAATCATCCTCTTTAGCCTTCTGTCCCCCTTTCATCAGTGTTGGTGTTAGCTTTGGGTTAGCCACTTGCTATGACTACTAGCTCTCCTTCCCCTTCTCCTCTAGTGTGCTCTCTCTGTCAGATGTTTAGCTACACCTCTGCCTCTTTTAGTGATAACAGTAAATGTAATAAATGTCTTTTTGAGGCGCTCGAGGCGAGGTTGTCTGATTTGGAATCCCGGCTCCGCTGCATTGAAACACCATCTGCGCCAGTTAATCTTGACGGACATCCCTTAGCTGCAGCGGAGCTCCCTAGCATAGGGCGGCCTATTAAGCCTGTTTTCCACTAGCCCAGCACACCTCAGTACGGCTCGATTCACTTCAGTACGGCTCGGAATGCTTCTGTCTCCATTAGCACGGTGTTGTGCTTGTGCTGTGATGGTTTGTGTTAGGAGGTTTTAGAAGCGAGGCGGCGCCAGACTCCCAGCGAGGCGGGGCCACACTCCCGTGACATTACGCACCCGACTGAGTCCTTATTTACACGAGACAAAAAATGGAGGATCCAAGGATTATTGCCTTGCTCGCTCTGTGGTTTTATCTCACAATTAAGTCCAGAGAGTTTAACCAGAGAAGACACTAGGGTACAGGCAGCGAGATGAAATATGAATGAATATTTCAATTTAATACTATCCCACTTGTACTTACAAAAACGTGTGAATATTCATAAAAAGCCCACACATGAACGGTAGCACCACAAGCAGTGGGTCACAGCGGTTTTGGGCAACACAACACAATTGTGTATCCTTTGCCAATCTGTCTGCTGTTATTTAATGTTTAACAGTTAAGGGACGGATGATTATATGCTCCAAAACTGGAGAAACTCTCTGATAAAAAAAGCTGCAACAACACAAGTCACTTTTGTTTTGAATTAACTGCCAAATGACCTAGAAATAATGAGCTGAAACTTGTTTTTATTCGTATTAAATAATGAGACAGTGGCACACTGGCCAACACCAAATTGTATTATTTTTTACATCCTAGGGCATTTTGGATGTACTGAATAAAAAAAATTCATGTTTTTTCACCTTCAGGTCAACGTTTGGAACAACAGTATTATTATTTTCCGTTTAGATGATGCTACACTCCTAAAGTATTGTAATTCTCTGAATTTGGAATGCCGATAGAACATTCAGTTTACATATACTTGTACCTACTTTGACTTGTAAGCTTGATCAGTCTCTCCTGCTGCATTTTAAAGTCCAACTGTGCAACTTCTTATAAGTTAACATAAAAAATTGACCCAAAGTTTATAACTGTATCATGTGGTGCTAATTTTTTATGATATTTCAATAAAAAGAACAGAAAGCTTACAAAAACATTTGTTTTTTGGTCTAGTTAAAAATTACATTACCTTTACAATGGTTGACCCCTGACAGGATGATCAGCATCATTTTCATCAGACTAGGCAATGGAATTTCTATGTAATTATACTGTTTTATTCAGTGTTATAACAGACAAACCACACTTTCCAAAACAATTCCATTTTATTATATACAAAATATTAAAAAAAAAAACTTTGCAACACAACATGAAGGTTAATCGACATTTTATACACGCCGACCACTGAGTGCCTCTACACCAGCTTCCCAAACTGGGTCAGGAAGGCTCGGTTGAATGAAGCCGTCTCTGCCTGCTCTGGTTCAGGAAGGCTCGGTTGAATGAATCCAGGTGGGCGGGCGCTGCGGACGCGTGGGATGATTCTACAAGGAAAATGCACACAATAAAATACAGCACGAAAGTGCAAGATATACAGAAAAGACAACAGTTTTTAACAAGATTACATAAGCTTATTTCAGCGCATTGTTCACATGAATAATTACAATAAAAGCTTTAGTCCGCAGTGTGCTGCAATAAAGCAGCGATCATCATCCACAAATGAACAGCTTTTTTATTGCATAAATAAACTGAGCGTCTTACCGAATATATCTGCGAAAAAACGCACAATAAAAAAAAATTAAAACTCACCGTTAAAGGACTCCGATGTCGAGACCTCCCGGTATATTTTTTCCATTCCGGGTGGCTCCGTCTAACTCGCGCTGGATACGTTCGTCTGACAATGCAGTGAGCAGACACTGCACCTCCTTATTGGTCCATGGAACACCCTTATTACACGAAGCCATTTTTGATAGAGAATAAATGAAAATAGCACAGCAATACACTGAAAATAAACCGCCAACACTGGTTGCGTGCTGAGTAATGGCGGTCATGAAGATTCTTTTTTTTTTTTTTTTTTCCCCAAAACTTTGAGAAGGTCGTGAAGATTCGGCAGAAGAGGAGGAGGAGAGGGGCGGTTACAACCTGACCAATCAGCGCCGGTTACGACCTGACCAATCAGCGGCGACCAGTCTGTTAACGTCACAACACGGCACAGCTCAGCACTGCTGTACCCTGCCCTGGAGCGGGGCTGAGAATCACGGCTGTTAAACCGTGTTGGGGCTTGTGGAAAAGCGTACAAAGCGTGCTGAGCCGTCCCGTGTCGCGCTAAAGCGTGCTAGTGGAAAAGGGCCTTTAGTGGTCCTCCGGTCCTCCTCAGCAGCGAGGAGACTGGGTGGGTGATGGTGAGAAGGAAGCCTAGTTGCAAAACCCCGGTAAACCACCAACCTGTTCATGCTTCTAATTGTTTTTCCCTGCTCAGCAACACACCCGCTGAGGAAAAAAACTCTGATCATTAGCGACTCTAGTCAGAAACGTGAACCTAGCGACTCCAGCGGCCATAGTCAAATGCATTCCTGGGGCCAGAGCAGGCGACATCGAGTCAAATTTGAAAATGCTGGCTAAAAGTAACTGTAAATACTCCACAACTGTTATTCACGCCGGCATTAATGACGTCCGACTCCGGCAGTCGGAAGTCACAAAACTTATTACGTATATTACGTACGTATATTATGTATTCTTATGTAATAGATTACCTAGACTAAACAGAGGAGCATTGTTGTTGACTTGCTTTTGTTAATGGTTGTTGTTTTTAGTACATTTTTTTTGTTGTTGGTGTTTGTTTTTTTTAATTTTTAAATTACTTTAGTGTTAGCGTTTCACTGTTTGTGCCATGTTTGTAAAAAAAAAGGTTCAATAAAAAATATTGTGAAAAAAAATGTGGTTTGCTAAATATTAGGTCTCTAACTCCCAAGTCTCTGTTAGTCCATGATCTGTTAATTGATCATCAGATTGATTTAATATCCCTTACAGAGACTTGGTTAGGGCAAGAGGATTATGTTGGTTTAAATGAATCAACTCCCTCTGGTTATTTAAACCGTCAAAATACAAGAAGTTATGGTCGTGGAGGAGGAGGAGCAACAATTTACCATTCCAAATTACTAGTTAATGTAAAGCAAAAAACATGTTTTCATTCCTTTGAGGCCCTGGTCCTCAGTATTGGGTATTTTAGCAATTTTAGGCTAAACCCAATTTTATTTGCCATAGTTTATCATCCTCCATAAACCTACTCAGGGCTTTTATCCGAATTTGCCGAATTCTTAGCTGATTTAGTGCTGAAATCAGATAGAATAATTATAGTAGGGGACTTTAATATACTGTATATGTAGATGTAGATAGTGACTGCCTTAATATGGCATTTAATTCAATATTAGACTCAATGGGATTTTCTCAGAAAGTAGGAAATTCTACCCATTATCTCCACCATACGTTGGACCTTGTTCTGATATATGGCATAGAAACAGAAAATCTGGTAGTGTCTCCTCATAACCCTGTACTGTCAGACTATTGTCTGTTAACCTTTGATTTTACTATTTCTGACTATTTGGCTCCTAAAGAAAAATATTACTACAGTAGATCAAATCAAACTTTGTCACATTGCTGTACATACAACTGTAGTGCAGGCAAGATGAAACTGCGTTTCTCTCGGCATCCATATAAATAGAAGCAGCATGATTTAAGACACACTTCCACATAGCTTCACCCCCCACCCCCACCCATTCACACATCCCTGAGACATACTTGGGAAAAAACTAACTATAATATACAAATAATATACAAAATGTCCGTAGGTGTAGTAGTGTGTATGAGAGATTCCGGGTCAACTGTTCAGCATCCTGACAGCTTGTGGAAGGAAGCTGTTGATCAGTCTGGTGGTTCTGCCTCTGATGCTCCGGAATTGTTTACCAGATGGAAGAAGTTCAAAGTGTTTATGCAGAGGGTGAGAACGGTCCTTGACAATGTTCAGTGCCCTGCTCCTACAACGGTTCTGAAAAAGTTCTTGGACAGAGGGGAGGGAGACTCCAATTACCCTCTCAGCCCCCTTGACTATCCTCTGCAGGGCTTTTTTGTCTGACATACTGCAGCTGGAGTACCATGTAGCAATGCAGTACATCAGAACACTCTCCACCACACCTCTGTAGAAGGTCCTGAGGATGCAGATGGGGAGAGAGGCCTGTTTGAGTTTCCTCAAGAAGTGCAGTCTCTGCTGAGCCCGCTTCCTGATCCCCAAGGAATTCTTGCTCCAGGTCAGGTCCTGCGAGATCTGCACTCCGAGGAACTTGATGTTCTCCACTCTCTCCACTAAACGGCCGCCGATGCTGAGGGGGACGTGCTCAGGCTGTGACCGCCGGAAGTCGATAATCATCTCCTTCGTTTTGTCCACGTTGAGCACCAGATTGTTCTCCCTGCACCAGCCCTCCAGGTCTCTCACTTCTTCCCTGTACACTGAATCCTCATCCCTCTGAATAAGTCCCACCACCGTGGTGTCGTCTGCAAACTTAATAATCTGGTTCCCCTCGTGTCTGGATACACAGTCATGTGTTAGAAGTGTAAACAACAGTGGACTGAGTACACAGCCTTGAGGGGATCCGGTGCTCAGCGTGACAGAGTTGGAGATGTTTCCAACCCGGACAGACTGAGGTCTCTCAGTCAGGAAATCCAGGATCCAGAGACATGTGGCGGTGTTCAGACCGAGAAGGAGTAATTTCTCCATCAGTCTTTGGGGAATAATGGTGTTGAATGCTGAACTGAAATCAATGCACAGGAGTCTGGCGTAGGTGTCTTTCTGGTCCAGGTGGGTGATGACAGAGTGTAGGGTGGTGACTATAGCATCCTCTGTGGAGCGGTTTGAACGATATGCAAACTGGAGCGGGTCGTGTGATGCAGGGAGGCAGGCTGTAATGTGTGGTTTGACAAGCCGTTCAAAACACTTCATCACAATTGGTGTCAGTGCAACAGGAGGATAGTCATTCAAACAGGACACAACTGGTTTCTTTGCCACCGGTACAATGATAGAGGTCTTGAAGCATCTGGGAACGATGGCCTGACTCAGGGAGATGTTATAAATGTCAGTCAGGACATCCGCCAACTCGCTTGCGCAGTCTCGGAGCACACGTCCCGGGATGTTGTCCGGACCTGCAGCTCTGCATGGGTTGACTCTGGTTAGGGTCCTCCGTGTGTCCGCTGTGTTGATGGTAAAAGCTGGTCCGACCGATGGTGGGGGTGGGCCAGCCCTCCCTCTGATTGTCGAGTTTGATGCTTCAAAACGTGCAAAGAAGTCGTTAAGCCTGTCTGGAAGCGAAGCGTCATCATCGACCCCCTGCCTAGACTTATAGCCCATCAGTGTCCGAACTCCCTGCCACATCCGCTTGGTGTTCCTAGTGTCACAGAGGTGTCCCTGGATTTTCTCCGCATAGGCGCGCTTTGTCGCCTTAATTCCCTTTGAGAGCGCAGACCTGGCTGAGCGGAGGGCGATCCTGTCCTTCGCTCTGAAGGCTGCATCTCTGGCTGTAAGCAGCGAGCGCACCTCTGCAGTCATCCAGGGCTTATGGTTACCCCGCATAGTGATGGACTTCACTGTAGTGACATCCTCTGTGCACTTCGCGATGTAGCTGGTGACTGTATCAGCATACTCCTCCACATCTGTCTCGTCTTCCTGGGAGGCTGCAATTTTGAAGACCTTCCAGTCTGTGTGCAGAAAACAGTCTTTCAGTGCAGAGGTTGCACTCTCTGGCCAAATTCTAATTTGTTTCACTACTGGCCTCCTGCGCTTCAATAAAGGTTTGTAGGCAGGCAGCAGCATCACAGATATGTGATCAGAAAGGCCGAGATGGGGGCAGGGTATCGCCTTATATGCATCTGTGTTTGTGTACACTAAGTCCAACATATTCTCTCCTCTGGTCTTAAAGTCTACACATTGTTTAAACTTGGGGAGCACAGTCTTTAAGCTGGTGTGGTTAAAATCCCCAGCAACCACCACAAAACTGTCCGGGTGTGAAGTTTGGATTTCACTAATCGCATTGTGCAGTTCCCCGAGTGCCTTCTTAGCATTAGCTTTAGCATTAGCTCTCGGCGCTATGTAAACACCAGCTACAAACACGTTGCTGAATTCCCTTGGCAAATAATATGGCTGACAATTTACAATAAGGAACTCCGCCAACGGAGAGCAGTGTTTAGACACTAACGTGGCATTGACGCACCAGTTCTTTTTAACATAGATGCATAGCCCACCCTCCCGGCTCTTACCGGAGCTCGCCGTTTCCCTGTCGGCACGGAACATCGCCATATCTTCCAGCTGAATGGCCTCATCAGGAATGTTGCCGTGGAGCCATGTCTCAGTGAAAACAAGCACACAGCAGTCTCTCTACACTCTCCGGGTTTCTCTCAGCAGACGCAGCTCGTCCAGCTTGTTTTCGAGGGAGCGGATGTTAGAGAGAATGAGCGACGGTACCGCTGGTCTGGAGGGGTTAGCCTTTAGCCCAGCATGGATCCCGGCCCTTTTTCCACGCTTTTGCTTGCATTCGCTCTGCTTACGCCTCCTCCTCTCAGGTAGCTTCCAGCGGGGACTCCACCAGAATACCATGCTGGCGTAGAATGTCCAAATCACAACCGATCGCCGCGATTCTTGCAACGTGCAGTACCTTGATGTTTAATAAGGTCTCACGGTTGTAAGTTTTACAGAATGTACGTCTGGGATGATCAAAACTCTCACACTCGCTGATGCCAAGAGGGGCCGCTGCGTCCGTGCGTGCTGCCGCCATCTTATATTATTAGATGTCTCTCAGATGATAATGTTACCAAATTTATGCAGACCGTTTCCTCTGTGTCATGTGTCAACACAACGGAAATAAGCTATAGACAGCTTGCTCCTTCTGTAATTGATAGCATGGTAGATAGTGTTACAGTTTCTCTGCATCAGACTTGAGACTTGGTGGCCCCTTTAAAAAAAGAAAAAGTCTGATCAGAGATTTCGAACCCCTTGGTTCAACACAGAAACTCATAGCTTAAAACAGAAGACTCGTCAATTAGAAAGAAAATGGCGCTCCACTAATTTAGATGAAATCTTTTTAGCTTGGAGAAATCATCTTTTAATTTATAAAAAAATCTCTTAGAAAAGCTAGAACGAGTTATTATTCTGCATTAATAGAAGACAAGAATAATCCGAGGTTTCTTTTCAGCACTGTAGCCAGGCTGACAAAGAGTCAGGACTCTGTCAATCCTAGCATTCCCTCAGAGCTTACTAGTCAGGACTTTATGAACTTTTTCAATAATAAAATTTTATCTATCAGAGTTAAAATCAATCAGATTCTTCCCACCGTTAACTTAAATGCAGCAACTACTACAACTCCTTCAATTGACATCTGTTTGGATGAGTTTACTCCAATTGACCTTTTTAGAGTTAGACAAAATAATTTCCTCATCCAAGCCTTCAACTTGTCTTTTAGATCGTACTCCTACCAGGTTATTTAAAGAAGTCTTCCCACCTATTGGTAGCTTTATTCTTCAAATAATTCTTCATTAACTTTAGGCTATGTACCGCAGGCTTTTAAAACTGCTGTAATTAAACCCTGACTAAAAAAACCAACGCTGGATCCAGGAGTTTTAGCTAACTATAGACCAATCTCTAATCTCCCTTTCATTTCAAAAATCTTAGAAAGAGTTGTTGCAACACAATTATTTGACCACCTGCAGGGAAATGGTTTATTCAGAGAGTTTCAATCTGGCTTTAGAATCCATCATAGTACTGAAACAGCCTTAGTGAAGGTCACTAATGACCTCCTTATCACATCTGATAATGGACTTGTTTCTATTCTTGTCCTTTTAGACCTTAGTGCAGCTTTTGATACTATCGATCATAATATTCTACTTGATAGATTAGAACACTATGTTGGACTTAATGGAACTTCGTTGCAGTGGTTTAGATCTTATTTATCCGATAGGTTCCAGTTTGTTCATGTCAATAATGAGTTTTCTTTCAACTCAAAGCTCAGTCATGGAGTTCCACAGGGATCTGTGCTAGGACCTACTCTTTTTAGTTTATATATGCTTCCCTTAGGCAACATTATTAGAAAGTACTGTATACATTTTCATTGTTATTCAATTCAACTTTATTTATATAGCCCCAGTTCTCAACAACAGTCATCTCATAGCACTATCAACTGTAGGGGGAACCCCCACAATTGCAGAAAGATCCCAGCAATCAGGCGATCCCCTATGAGGAAGTGCTTGGCGACGGTGAAGAGGAAAAACTCCCTTTTAACAGGAAGAAACCTCCAGCAGAACCAGGCTCAGGGAGGGGCAGTCATCTGCTGCGACTAGCTGGGGGGTGAGGGGATAGAGAAGATGAAAAGAACAGACATGTAGAGAGCAAACAGCACGATGGGGACTCAATCTATGGGAGAGAACAAACAGATGTTAATGACCAACAAAAAAAAAAATATTTCATTGAGAGTGAAAAAAGGAGTGAAGCCCAGTGCAATTATTGGAGGCCCCTCGGCTGTCTAAACCTAATAGCAGCAGATGACACACAATTATACCTGTCAATGAAGCCAGATGATAGTAATCAATTAGCCAAGTTAGAAGCCTGTCTTAAGGAAATCAAAGCTTGGATGACTTGTAATTTCCTGCTATTAAATTCAGATAAGACTGAAGTCATTCTTGTTGGTCCAAAAAACCTTAGAAATACCTTTCCAAATCAAAGTTTTAGTTTGGATGTGGTTACCCTTTCTCTTAATAGCTCTGTGAGGAACCTTGGAGTTATTTTTGATCAAGATCTGTCTTTCAATTCACATATTAAATTTGTTTCTAAGACTGCCTATCATTTGTGTAATATTGCCAAGATTAGGAGCATCTTGTCTCAGAGAGACGCTGAGAAACTGATCCACGCTTTTGTTAGCTCTAGATTAGATTATTGTAACTCTTTATTATCAGGTTATCCCAAAACATCTTTAAAAAGTCTTCAGTTGATCCAAAATGCTGCAGCAAGAGTTTTAACAGGTACTAGAAAGAGAGATCATATCTCTCCGGTTCTGGCCTCCCTTCATTGGCTTCCCATAGAGTTTAGAATTAAGTTTAAAATCCTTCTTCTTACTTACAAAGCTCTAAACAATCAGGCCCCTTTTTATTTAAAAGATCTGATACTACCCTATTATCCTAACAGAGCACTACACTCCCAAAATGCAGGATTACTTGTAATACCTAGATTCTCCAAAAGTTACAATGGGAGGCAGAGCCTTCAGGTATCAAGCTCCTCTCCTGTGGAACCAGCTGCTAATCTGGATTCGGGAGTCAGACTCGATCTCTGTTTTTAAGAATAGGGTTAAAACCTTCCTTTTTGATATAGCCTACAATTAGGGAGGGATCATGTGTCTCTGAACCCTCCCTTAGTTATGCTGCTAATAGGTTTAGACAGCCAGGGGACCTCCAATAATTGCACTGGGCTTCACTCCTTTCTTCACTCTCAGTGAATTATTTTTTTTTGCTGGTCATTAACATTTGTTTGTTCTCTCCCATAGATTGAGTCCCCATCATGCTGTTTGCTCTCTACATGTCTGTTCTTTTCATCTTCTCTATCCCCTCAGCCCCCAGCCAGTCGCAGCAGATGACTGCCCCTCCCTGAGCCTGGTTCTGCTGGAGGTTTCTTCCTATTAAAAGGGAGTTTTTCCTCTCCACTGTCGCCAAGCGCTTGCTCACAGGGGATCGCCTGATTGCTGGGGGTTTCCCCTACAGTTGAAAGCGCTATGACTGTTGTTGTGAAATGGCGCTATATAAATAAAGTTGAATTGAATTCAAGGATCTTATCTTCTCACAGGGTGTTAGCAAGAATACTCCAAAACTACTAGATAGATTTGGATGAAATTATTTTTTACCAGAGGTGGTCCTTGGGCAAGAGAGGAACCCATAACATTTTGGTGAGGATTCGAGAACGCATATCTCCGCCAAGGCTCTGGCACCAAGGCATCAACACCTTGGTGGTTTCCATTTATTAAGTGCTTTTCAGATACATATAATCACAACGCTGCACAATAAAATGGAACTAGAGGGCACTCAGAGCGCATACCTCTGCCAAGGCTCCCTCCCTCTCTCCCTTTGTCCCTTTGTCCGTCCATTTCGCCATCCATCTGTACATTGTGAGATAGGGCCTTGGCAAAGGTATGCACTCACGGATCACCTCCAACATCAAATGAGCTCATCTTTGGGCCAAGGGCCACCCCTCTGGTGAAAATTTCATCCAAATCCATCCTATAGTTTTGGAGTATTATTGCTAACACTTTGTGAGAAGATAAGAGCCTTAGCAGAGGTATGCATTTTGAGATCATCACCAAAATCTAATCATGTGTTCAGTGTGCCATTACACACCTTTCCTGAAAATATGAATGAAAGGTGCTATATAAATGCAATCCATTATTACCTCCGCCAAGGAGGTTATGTTTTCATCGGCGTTGGTTTGTCTGTCTGTCTGCTTGTTTGTTAGCAACATAACTCAAAAAGTTATGGACAGATTTTCATGAAATTTTCATAGATTGTCAGAAATGGGGTATCCTACCGATGATTACATTTTGCTGGTGATCCGGATCACCGTCCACAAGAAAACCGCCATTACGGAAAATGCGATTTTCGTGAATAACTACTGAACCTCTAATCCTATCATTGTCAATCCAATTGCTAGTCATACGTTTTCATGGTCAAGGAATCTGAAAACGTACACACAAACAATGTATGGGGGTACTGTGGCGCTTGGCGGAGGTCTGCGCTCTCCGACTGCTTTTCTAGTTATTATTATTATTCAGTCCCTCCAGGATTTTGCGATGTTGCGATCGCACCAATTCACACGAAATCAGCCAATCAGCGCAACTATTGCGTGACCTTGCAACTTTGTCCAATCCTTGTCAACCACCGCCAATTTCACCAATCAAATTTCTCTCCAATGCGCTGAAACGCTCAGTCTAACGAATCAAATGCATCGCTGTTACAGTGAGTAACGGAACACGTTACTCACTGAGCGTTACTCACTGAGTTCCGTTACAGTGAGTAACGGAACACATCTGCAAACAGAGTGTGTGATTTAAAAAACGACTCACCCGTGAGGTTTTCAACACCGTCCCTTCCTCTGTCTCCCCCAGCCTGCCCGTGGACGCCTGGCCACGTCTCCGTCCTGACCGTGTGGACGAAGCGCTAGGTTTGTGTTGAAAAACACGCGCCTGCCCAAAAGCACCCCATCGCGGAAGCGTGCGTGAGGAGAGTACACTACACTACAACGAGTGTGAACATTTTATACATATTTAGAGGTAAAATCATTACATCTGGTCAATGAGCTTTAAAACTGTTAATCTCCAGTGTGGACAGACAAACGCACCCACCCATCACCCCCCACCAGCGTCCACTGTAAATGAAAGGTGTGTGTGTGTGTGTGTGAAGCCCGACATGCAGCAGACAGGTAGGCATGGAAAGAGAGAATAGTCTATTTTTTTTTCCAGAAAAACACAGGCTCAAATAGCCAATATAGTGCAACAGAATAAATTATTTATTTTTTCCTCTGCTCGGTACCGAGTGGTTGGAAACCATAGGGAGTTTTCAAATGAAGGTAATTTCCAAATATGTACTCTTTAACATGCATTCAATGCAATTTAGCTGTTGTAATGGATATTGTGTCAATGTTTGTATTTGCTGTTGCACAAGAGCTTTTCTGCATAGCAGAAGTTTCTGCTTAATTTACAGATCACTATAATAGGAAATGTTTGACAATCCTGAGCTTTTCTTGTATTGTTATATACAGGTACATCTCAAAAAATTAGAACATGAAAAAGTTGAATTTTTTTGTCACTCATTTCAGAAAGTGAAACCCATATATTATATAGATTCATTACACAGAGAGTGATATTTCAAGTGTTTATTTAAATTTTGATGATTATGGCTTACAGCCCATGAAAACCCCAAATTCAATTTCTCAAAAAATTAGAATATTACATAAAATTAATTTTAAAAAATAGTTTAATAGAAATGTTGGCCGACAGAAAAGTATGTCCATGTACACACTCAATACTTGGTCAGGGCTCCTTTTGGATTAATTACTGTATCAATGTGGCGTGGCATGGAGGTTTTCAGCCTGTGGTACTGCTGAGGTGTTATGGAGGCCCACGTTGCTTTGATAGTGACCTTCAGCTCACCTGCATTGTTGGGTCTGGTGTCTCATCTTCCTCTTGACAATCCTCCATAGATTCTCTATGGGGTTTAGGTCAGGAGAGTTTGCTGGCCAGTCAAACACAATGATGCCATGGTCACTAAACCAGGTTTTGATACTTTTGGCAGTGTGTGTGTGTGTGTGTGTGTGTGGGGGGGTGCCAAGTCCTGCTGGAAAATGAAATCAGCTTCTTCCATCAAGCTTGTCAGCACAGGAAAGCATGAAGTGCTCTAAAATTTCTTGGTAGACGACTGCGCTACTTTGGTCTTGATAAAACACAGTGGACAAACACCAGCACCTCTGTTCATATAAAAGTAACTTTTGCATTTCATTTGGAAATCAAAGTCCCAGAGTCTGGAGAAAGAGTGGAGAGGCACAGAATCTAAGTTGCTTGAGGTTTAGTGTGAAGTTTCCACAGTTAGTGATGATTTGAGGAACATGTCATCTGCTGGTGTTGGTCCACTGTGTTTTATCAAGACCAAAGTCAGCGCAGTCGTCTACCGGGAAATTTTAGAGCACTTCATGCTTCCCTCTGCCAACAAGCTTTATGGAGAACCTGATTTCATTTTCCAGCAGGACTTGGTCCCAGACTGCCAAAAGTATCAAAACCTGGTTTAATGACCATGGCATCACTGTGTTTGGCTAGCCAGCAAACTCTCCTGACCTAAACCCCATAGGGAATCTATGGAGTATTGTCAAGAGGAAGATGAGAGACACCAGACCCAACAATGCAGACGAGCTGAAGGTCACTATCAAAGCAACCTGGACCTCCATAACACCTCAGCAGTGCCACAGGCTGATCACCTCCATGCCACGCCACATTGATACAGTAATTAATCCAAAAGGAGCCCTGACCAAGTACTGAGTGTGTACATGGACATATTTTTCAGTCGGCCAACATTTCTATTAAAAAACTATTTTTTAAAATTAATTTTATTTATTTATTTTAATTTTTTTAATGTAATATTCTAATTTTTTGACAAACTGAATTTGGGGTTTTCATGGGCTGTAAGCCATAATCACCAAAATTAAAATAAATAAACACTTAGAATATATCACTCTCTGTATAATGGATCTATATAATATATGATTTCACTTTCTGAAATGAGTAACAAAAAATATTGAACTTTTTCACGATATTCTAATTTTTTGAGATGCCCCTGCAAAATATCACTGCAGTAAACTGGAAAAAAGCATCTGCTTTAAAATTTGGAATTCTTCCCACAACTTTTAGTGCAAAAAACACTTTAAAAATATTGCAACATTTATCGCAACTTTTTAAAAAAGCTCCCACAAATTCAGCCTTTTTGGCCCGCAACAATCAAAAATATCCTGCAACATCCTGGAGGGTCTGATTATGATGAGACAGCAACAAACAACAGCAAAAACAATATGACTACATAATAACAACAAGATTGTCATAATTGCATTGACCATACATTGGGGCTGGGTAATTCCACCTTAAATCAACAAATATGGTTTATTGAATCTTTCAGGTTGGTTTTCGTTTTTTTTCAACTCCTCTCTTCTCCATTACAGTTTTTTTTTTAATCTTGTATACTTTATTAATCCCAGAAGGAAATTCAGGGCATCCACGTGGATTGATGAGGCAGCCACGGTGTGGCGCCAGTCCCTTCACCATTCACACCTAGGACCACTTTAGAGTCTCCAATTAATCTAACTCTAATTTAATCTGTTTTTGGCCTGTGGGAGGAAATCGGAATACCCGGAGTAAACCCACGCAGACACGGGGAGAACATGCAAACTCCACACAGAAAGGTCACTGATGGTCAGGGGGTGGGATTGAACCCACGACCTTCTTATTGTGCTGCCACAGTGCTAACCACTGGGCCACCGAGCTGCCCATTTACTGACAAGGTTCATAATTATTAAGCGATATTACACAACAGTGCAGTATTACATCTTTTTTTGCAGTTATCAATTACAAATTCATATTGTTTGACGCAGTAAAGTTCAGCCTTCACCTCCTTGGAGTTATTTTTGAGTTATTTTTGATCAGGATTTGTCCTTCAATTCACATATTAAATTTGTTTCTAAGACTGCCTTCTATCATTTGCGTAATATTGCCAAGATTAGGAGCATCTTGTCTCAGAGTGATGCTGAGAAGCTGATCCACACTTTTGTTAGCTCGAGATTAGATTATTGTAATTCTTTATTATCAGGCTGTCCTAAAACATCTTTAAAAAGTCTTCAGCTGATCCAAAATGCTGCAGCAAGAGTTTTAACAGGTACTAGAAAGAGAGATCATATCTCTCCGGTTCTGGCCTCCCTTCATTGGCTTCCCATAGAGTTTAGAATTAAGTTTAAAATCCTTCTTCTTACTTACAAAGCACTAAACAATCAGGCTCCTTTTTATTTAAAAGATCTGATACTACCGTATTATCCTAACAGAGCACTACGCTCCCAAAATGCAGGATTACTTGTAATACCTAGAATCTCCAAAAGTACAATGGGAGGCAGAGCCTTCAGTTATCAAGCTCCTCTCCTGTGGAATCAGCTGCCAATCTGGATTCGGGAGTCAGACTCAATCTCTGTTTTTAAGAATAGGGCTAAAACCTACCTTTTTGATATAGCCTACAATTAGGGAGGGATCATGTGTTTCTGAACCCTCCCTTAGTTATGCTGCTAATAGGTTTAGTCAGCCGGGGGACCTCCAGTAATGCACTGGGCCTCACTCCTTTCCTCACTCTCTATGAAATTTTTTTTGCTGGTCATTAACATCGGTTTGTTCTCTCCCATAGATTGAGTCCCCATCGTGCTGTTTGCTCTCTACATGTCTGTTCTTTTCTTCTTCTCTATCCCCTCACCCCCCAGCCAGTCGCAGCAGATGACTGCCCCTCCCTGAGCCTGGTTCTGCTGGAGGTTTCTTCCTGTTAAAAGGGAGTTTTTCCTCTCCACCGTCGCCAAGTGCTTGCTCACAGGGGATCGCCTGATTGCTGGGGTCTTTCTGCAACTGTGGGGGTTCCCCCCTACAGTTGATAGTGCTATGAGATGACTGTTGTTGTGAAATGGCGCTATATAAATAAAGTTGAATTGAATTGAATCACTTGCTGGCATCTACTAGCTCTGGCTTTCTTGCAAATCACACAGTTTTCAATGACTCTTTGAGCAATTCTTCATCCATTGATGACCCATGCTCTCTCTCACCTTCAATAGAGTTGCAGCCACTCCCTCATGACCCTTGCTGTGAGCTTCATGAACCAACAGAGTTGCAACCCAGGCACTGTAAGGTATGAGGGGGACACCAACTTTGTCTTCATTAAAAGCCTGGACTCTCCCACCACAAACCAGTAGCCCAGTTTCTTCCTCTTTGAAGACTACCAGCCGGTCTATTGTGGTAGTTGGAAAGATCACACCCTCTTGTGCAGCAAGGAAAAGGTCTCTTAAAGCATCTTGGCGCTCCGTTGCAGTGATGACCCCGGCTGATGAAACTGCCTCCCACTTTGGGGTTCCCAGGATCTTATTTTTAGCTGCAGAGCATTTTGCTGCCCTCCAGACCCGAGCGACTGTCTTAACCAGGTGAGCCAAATTGCTGAACCGTCCTTCATCCATCAGGTTTCGGACAGCAGCACCAGCAGGTGGCCTCCGACGCTCCGGATCTGGTGGCTCTTTCACCTGAGCTCTTGTGAGTGCGGCAACAAATGATTTCTTCTGCATTTTTCCAACACTCTCTCTGGCAGTGGCTGATGCATCCTTTGCAGACTTAATTGGCCACTCATCAGCTGGTAGACTCAGGAACTCTGGTCCTTGCTGCCATGGTGAATTTTTATCCAAATCTTTTGGACCAACCCCGCGTGTGATGATATCAGCAATGTTCAATGGTCCAGGGATCCACCACCAATCCTGAGGTTGCATGCTGCTTTGGATTTCTCCAATCCTGTTGGTGAAAAAGGTCTGAAAGCCATAGCTCTCATGCTGAATTACACCAAGGACTGTTTGGCTGTCAACAAAGTGATGCCATTGCTTGACTTGAATTCGGCTATGTTGCTCAAAGTACTTCTTCAACCGGGCGGCAAATGCTGCTCCACAAAGTTCTGCCTTGACTACTTCCCCCTTGTGGTCTAAGGGAGTTAGTTTAGCTTTAGACTCCACCAGCCTCACCGTACAACCTTGGTCACAGGCCCACCGCAGATACAGGACGACACCATAAGCATGCTCGCTGCCATCAGAGAAGATGATTGTGCTAGGTTCAGCCGATGCGCCCACTGGCGTCAGAGCTCTGTGAAACTTGACCTTACTCAGCTGGGCATATTCTTCAAAGAGGCTGATGGCATCTTCTCTGAGCTTTCCTGATAGCGCAAGGTCCCAAGTATCTTTGATGGTGCTGTACTTGGGTTTGGCCTCCTGAAATGCTCGCCAAACCAAAATGGTCCCTTTCTGCTTTACAGGTGTCGTCAGACCAATCGGGTCATACAGTCCAGAAACTTGGCTGAGTAACTCTCGTCGTGTCAGTGGGTCTGGCGTCTGGGCTCTCACCTGCTCCAATTGAAGGTCCTGGCCGAGTCTCATTTTCCTCTTTGAGAAATTTATCCCAGCCATGACATAAAGCTTATACTCCAGGGAGTAGCCAAGGCCAAGAGCTTTGTTGTCCTCTTTGAGCTGATTCGGCAGGATCACAGTCTTTGGAATAGCCACCTGTTCCTGTTTTCCAGCAGACTCCCTCCTACCTTGGCCAGAGAAGACCCATGGCTTCAACTCAAACCCTCCTGCTTTCAGGATCGGCTCTACATTTTCTGTAATGACTTTGAGCTGGTCTAAGTTGTCATGAGGGGTTAACAAGTCATCGACATAGCTGTCCTCCTGCAGCACTCAACGCTCTTCCTCAAGATGGCTGAACTGAGGGAGATTAGCCGTCTCTCTCATGGCGAGTTGAGCAATACAACCTGCTGGCTTATCTCCAATGTTAACTCTCATGACTGCATATTCACCCAGCTCCTCCTCTTCAGAGCCACACCACAGGAACTTATGCAAATCCACCGCTTGGTCTTCAAGCCACACTAAATTGTACATTTTCTTTATGTCTCCCAACGCAGCAAAAGCTCCCCTCCAGAAATTGAGAAGCACAGCACGGATGGAATTGAGGACGTCTGGGCCTTTTAGCAGGATATCATTGAGACTCACCCCTCTGCACTTTTGACTACTGTTCCAGACCAGTCTCACGGGAGTTGTAACGGAGTGTGGGTTGGGTGCGATGAAGTGGCTGATGTACCATACTGGACCAGTCCATGCATAAAGGACGTCTTTAGGCAACTTCATTGCGGCCTAGCGCTCGACCTTCTCGTGAATTTGCGCAGTATAGGCAGCCTTCCACGCTGGCTCCCTAGCCAGCTGCCTCTCAGTCCTGAAGAATGTGACCTCAACTGCACTCCTGTTGCTTGGTAATGAGGCTGGATCTGCTACCCAGGGGTACTTGGCGTGCCAGTGAGGCCTCTCACTGTGATCATCAGCAGCTACATATGTGAGGCCACTCTTTACCGCCTCCAGCTCCCTTTCTTCAGTGAGGGTCATTTCCTTGCCACCTGGCTGGCAGTTCCCACAACGACAGCCCCCACATCTCGGGACGTAACCAGCGACAATACTATCCCATTTCCACCACTCGAGGAAATTGGAGTGTAGTAGCTGCACAACTAGATTGATGAGGTTGGACGGCAATTGAGGCTTGCTGGCTTTGTGGAGGATAAATGGGGACTGCGCAGGTATGTTCTTCATACTTTACAGCAGCAGTTCTCATAGACCTTGGGAAATGCATTCTTGATGTGTGGGCTGATACAGTGACCTCTTCAAACAGCTCAGGATGAGTGCTCGCAACTGTCTTTCCCATTGGTCCATCCCACAGCACAAGGTCCCCCACTGTGCGAATCTTCTGCGGAGCCAGCTGACCCTCCTTGTGACTTACAAGGAGCTGGATCTCTGTTGGTCTTACCAGGTCACTAAGCGGGACATCTGGGAAGAACTCTTGCAATTTTTTGGCTGACACATGTCTGTGGATATCTGCAATGCTGTCTAAGCCGTACCAAATCAACTGGTGGGACTTGAGAGTACCTCTTGAGGTGTTAATACGAATTTTTAGGAGGTACCTCTTTGTTTTGACATAAATTTTCATGCCTCCTACACTATGGACCACAAGCGTGATGTCTTCACTTCTAAGATTAAGCCGACCTGCTGCCTCATGGGTGATATAATTGGTGTCAGAAGCTAGGTCGATTAGGGTCCCAATTTTCTGCCCAGCATTAGCTGTTACCGCCGGCAGCATCATGATGGCAGGCCACTCCGCTAGGCCGCTCTCTGCCAGAAGACTTGAGTGACTCTTTGCGACATGGGAGGTGCTCGCTGCTGTGTTGCAGAATGCGTCCCGGCATTGTTGGGCTAATTCAGGTGAGAGCTTTCTGAAGAATTCTTCCTGGGCCTTGGTGTAATTCCTCTTATTGCCACCTCCCACTGTACTGCCTTTGCTCCTCCTCTGGGCCGTGCTGCCTCTGGATGCTCCAGCATTGGGACACAGATAGTAGTGATGGTCTGTGGCTCTCTTGCCCAGGAATGAAGTCTTGCAGTGATCATCATCATGGACCTCCAGACATTTCCAGCAGGCTCCCAGCTTTTGCACTGCATCCTTCTTCTCTGTGAACTTGAGCACACAGAACTTTTTGCAGAAGTACAGCTTTTTCTTATGCTTGATGTCCCCACAGACAACGCATCCTGAGAGATGGCTACTTGACTGATTTGAGGGTCTGGTTCTGGCTTGCCTTTGCTCAGATCGGGTCTCTTTCCTTGGCGGCTCTTCATCCCTCAGTTGATCCAGCTGTTCATAGATGCTCTCTTGACTCTTGAGGAAGGCCAGAAGACTGTCAATGCACTTCTCTGGTTCGGCATGGATCCTCTCAGCTACATAGAGAAGCCACTCTTTCTTCAACACATCAGGAAGTTTGCTTTCAACTGACTGTCACCACAGGGTTTTTTAAAGCACCAGTGTCACCAAGGTCACTCAGGTCTTCAAGGGCTTTCTCAACAGCTTGGATGAGCTCAACAATTTTCCTGGGCTGGTGACTTTTGACAGCTGGAGGTCTCTGGAGCTCCTCAACTATTTCAATAGCGATTGCAGTTTCGCTTCCAAACCGGTTCCCCAGGACATGAAAGATGTCGTCTGCTGTACTGTAGGTCATCAGCCGAAGATCTCTCCTTATTTTCTCATCCAAACTGTCAAGAAGCTGGAACTTTTTGACTTCTTTTGACCCAGTGGGTTCTCCCTGCCTGTGAAGGGCCTCCCAGTCTCTTTTCCAGCGATGAAAGTCTTGCCTGATGCCAGTAAACTTGGGGATGGAGGTTGGCTTCAGTCTAATGGCTGATGTTGGGTAGCAGATGGACGCTGCACTCAAAACTCTTTCAGTGTCCTCTTTAGCCTTTGCTTGAATAAACTCTGCTTTTCTTGACACCAACTTAAGAATGAACTGCTCAAGCTCTTGTACACGCAGCTGGAAGTCTTTCTGCTCAACAGGAGGGGCCCAACACTTCCACTGTGTGTATAGCTCTTTTGCCTCTTAACCAGACTTTCCATGTAATCAAACATGAAGTCAAAGGCCTCCTTATTTCCACCAGGTTCAAAGGAAACCACACTCTTTACCTTCTCCTCTGCAGCTTTTACCACCATCATCAGTTCCTCCTCTCCAAAGTTGGCCCAAAGTGTCTTTTGGATGAGGTCCTTCAGTTCTTTCAGTTTCATCTCACACTCACTTGCAGTTTTCCCCAATATCGGCCTTTTGCTGCTCGCTCAACCCAGAAACTTCTTCAGGATATGCATCCAGCTCCGCCTCTGCAAGGTACTGGGCCTCCACATCATCACTGGCTTCCATGACTTTGTTGGCCTCAACTATGAGCTTTTTGAAACTGTCTCTGAGCTCCTCCTCGGACATTATGGTGTGCATTCGAATAATGTTGTTGGCCAGCCGGGAAAATTGCCGCTTCGCAGCTGTCCTATTGGCTTTAAGCTGCTCCAGTGACTTTCAGTCAGCCATCTTCTTTTCCAACAGGATTGAGTAAGGTGCTGTTCAGTGTGTTACCAGGCCTCTGGACTTCCAGACCTGGCCAGTTGCTGTTCAGGGTTCTCTGTTCTAGTCTCTACAGCGTTTTCTGACTGTCAAGTGGCCCTCACTCTTGTGAGGTTTGACCAGCAGTTTCCCCCACTTGAACGGGAAGCTTGCTTCGGAAGATAGAACTAGAAGTCCTTCAGTGACCAAGACTCAACTTTCCCCTTTTCTTTCCTTTTATTTTTGAAAAGTCATCAAGGCCAAGCACAGCCAAGCACAGGTGAAAAACCTTTAAATACAACACAAATAGAGGGTCAAGGAAAATGTAACCCAAGAACCCATAATAAATCAACATAACCCAAAATCAAATACTCAATTTTTAAATTACTAAAACCCAATCTTGAAATAAGTAGAAAATACTCACATCTAAAGCACCCCAAATACTAAATACATCTTAAAACACTGTTCAATAATGATTTTTAACCTTGCAACTTTAGCAGCTTTTTACTTTTAAACTCTTAAAATACACTCCATTTTAACTATACTTTTAAACCCACATGATTTTATAAATATATGGTATTTTCAGAATCAGAATCAGAATCAGGTTTATTGCCATTGTTCATGTAGTACACAAACTAGGAATTTGTCTCGGTACAGTGCTGCAACATTAAACATGATAAGATAAGAGAAATAAACTATACATGTAATAAAGTGTAGGATAAGATTAAGTGATACTGGTCAACAGTTAAAATATATATTAGCCAGCAGCAGATACTGTGTAGAACTATATAGTGCAGTCGGTAATGCAGGAAGAAAACAGTGATGATTAACTTGAGTCTGGTTGAGCTGCTGTACATGGTGCACGAGAGTCACTTAGTGTTCAGCAGTCTAATGGCAGAGGGGAAGAAGCTGTTCATGTGACGGGAGGTTTTAGTCTGGATGGACCGAAGTCTTCTACCAGAGGGGAGGGGGGCAAACAGTACGTGACCAGGGTGTGAGGGATCGGCTATGATCCGGCCAGCACGCCTCCGGGTCCTGGAGATGTACAGATCCTGGAGAGATGGGAGCTTGCAGCCGATCACCTTCTCAGCAGTGCGCACGACGCGCTGCAGCCTTAGTCTGTCCCTGGCAGTGGCTCCTGCGTACCACACGGTTATGGAGGTGGTGAGGATGGACTCGATGATGGCTGTGTAGAACTGCACTAACATCTTGGTGGGTAGCTTGAGCTTCCTCAGCTGCCGCAGGAAGAACATCCTCTGCTGGGCTTTTTTGATGAGTGAGCTGATGGTCAGCTCCCATTTGAGGTCCCTGGTGATGGTAGTGCCTAGGAAGCGGAAGGAATCAGCAGTGGTGATGGGAGAGCCTGAGAGGGTGAGGGGGGGCAGAGGGGTTGTGACTTTCCTGAAGTCTACAATCATCTCCACTGTCTTCAGAGCGTTCAGCTGCAGGTTGTTATTGTTGCACCAGGACGCCAGCTGGGCCACCTCTCTCCTGTAGGCGGACTTGTCGCCGTTGGAGATGAGCCCGATGAGGGTGGTGTCGTCCGCAAACTTGATCAACTTGACAGACTGGTGGCTGGAGGTGCAGGAGTTGGTGTAAAGGGAGAAGAGTAGGGGGGAAAGTACACAGCCCTGGGGTGATCCGGTGCTGATGCTAGTATAGTCTGAGACAGTCTTTCCCAGCCGCACATGCTGCCTCCGGTCCGTCAGGAAGTCGATGATCCACCTGCAGAGGGAGTCAGGCACGTTGAGCAGGGACAGCTTGTCCCGGAGCAGAGCGGGGCGGATGGTGTTGAATGCGGAGCTGAAGTCCACAAACAGGATCCTGGCGTAGGTTCCCGGGGAGTCCAGGTGCTGCAGGATGGAGTGGAGGGCCAGGTTGACTGCATCGTCTACAGACCTGTTGGCTCGGTAGGCAAACTGCAGCGGGTCCAGGAGAGGGGTGGTGATGGACTTGAGGTGGGACAGGACCAGGCGCTCAAAGGACTTCATGACTACAGAGGTGAGCGCTACAGGTCTGTAGTCATTAAGTCCAGTGATCCGTGGCTTCTTGGGGACAGGGATGATGGTGGAGGATTTGAGGCAGGACGGCACGTGGCATAACTTAAGGGAGGTGTTAAAAATGTCTGAATACAGGAGCCAGCTGTTTCGCACAGAGTCTCAGGGTGGAGGGAGACACGCCGTCTGGGCCGGGGGCCTTGTGCGGGTTCAGTCTGGAGAACTGTTTGAGCACATCCTGCTCACTGATAAGGGGAGGGGGGGGTGCCTTAAATGAAGTAGGGAATGTGGAGGCTGTGGAGCTGGAGGGAGGGGGGGAGTTGGACACAGATGACGAGGTGTCAAAACGGGCATAGTGTTGGGACAGTCTCTGACAAAGGGCTTTGTCATCCTGACCTTTAGGAGCCTTAGGTCGATAGTTGGTAATCTGCCTCAGTCCTCTCCACACGGAAGCCGAATCATTAGCAGTAAACTGCTGCTGGAGTCTCTCTGAGTATAGAGATTTAGCCCTCTTCAGCTCTCTGTTAAACCGGTATTTAACCTCCCTGTAGCAGTCCCTGTCTCCACTTTTCAGCGCTGCTTCCTTCTCCTTCCTGATCTGTCTGAGCTTAGCTGTGAACCAGGGTTTGTCATTAGAGTAACTCACCCTGGTGCGTGATGGAAGAATGTTCTCTTCACAAAAGTGGATATATGAGTTCACAGTGTCCGTGTACTCATCCAGATCATGCGTGGCTCCTTTAAGCATGCCCCAGTCAGATATTTCCATGCACGTTTCCAGCTTCTCCTCAGCATCACTGGTCCGTATCTTCGTAGTGCTCACAACAGGTTTAGTGAGCTTCAATCTCTGTCTGTATGTGGGAATGAGGTGAACCATCACGTGATCAGATAATCCCAGCGCAGCGCGAGGAACAGCGCGATATGCGTCTTTCACTGTGGTGTAACAGTGATCCAGTGTGTTTAATCCTCTGGTGGGGCATTTAATAAACTGTTTGTAGCGGGGGAGATCGTGGCTCAGATTGCACTGATTAAAGTCGCCAGCCACAATAATCAGCGAGTCTGGAAAACTCTGCTCTGTGTGTTGAATGTAATCCGCGAGCACGCGCTGAGCTTCGCGCGTGTCCGCGTCGGGAGGGGCGTACACAGCGATGAGTATGAAAGAAGCAAACTCCCGCGGGGAATAGAAGGGCTTGCAATTGATAACAAGAAATTCCAAGGCAGGAGAACAGTGTTTGGAAATTACCGTTACATCAGAGCACCAGCTGCAGTTGATGTAGAAGCAGACACCGCCTCCTGTGGTCTTGCCGGAAAGCTCTGTGTCACGATCAGCACGGAATCAGCATTTTAACTTACATTTCAAACATACACTACCGTTCAAAAGTTTGGGGTCACCCAGACAATTATTTTGTGTTTTCCATGAAAAGTCACACTTATTTACCACCATGAGTTGTAAAATAGAAAATATAGTCAAGACATTGACAAGGTTAGAAATAATGATTTGTATTTGAAATAATATTTTTTTCCAGATACTCAACCTGCTCAAAGGAAGGTCAGTTTTATAGCTTCTCTAACCAGCTAAACTGTTTTCAGCTGTGCTAACATGATTGCACAAGGGTTTTCTAATCATCCATTAGCCTTCTGACGCAATGAGCAAACACATTGTACCATTAGAACACTGGAGTGATAGTTGCTGGAAATGGGCCTCTATACACCTATGTAGATATTACACCAATAACCAGACATTTGCAGCTAGCACTAGAAGTCCCAGAGAGGGGCCATTTGGCCTTTTTACCTAGAAAACCCACAAGAGGGCCAATTGGCCCCAAGTCCCCCCTGTGAACACTCATTTTGTTATGGTAATGAGGCTGTTAGTGGCAGTGTGTGGGGTGAGGGGGGTGTGGGGTGAGGGGGTCACACTTCAAACACTTCACACTTCAGTGGTGAAGTCATGTTGGCTACTTCTGTGTGAATGTGAGAATGAGGAGCTTTAGTTGAGAATGAGAAGCTTTAGTTCTGAGATGGATAAATACCTCAGTGAACATAGCCATAAAGACTGGACTGAGCTGTATGCAGTGGAAAGGATCAACAGGAAGGAAGGGATCAACACACTGACATTTATTGTTAAAAAAAACAAAACATACTTACAAAGAATGAAAAAACAACTTTTTTTCCCAGTTTTGGTGTGGAGGGGTTGTTGCAGAAGTAATTTTTATTTTTGTGTGCTAAAAATATTTAAAAAAAAGAAACCCAAGCATATTTACAAAGAATGAAAAACCATGTATTATGAGTGAAATACATTTGAGCAGTCACTCACAATCCTGGCACTGCCATTGCTCCTTTCGGCATTTCCCACATGTATATCGGTAGCAGTCAACACAGCGTACAGTTGCATGATTGTTCTTACATTTAATTTTAGCCTGACACTTGGCTCTTTTTCCTCGTTGTGGTGTAGAGGGTTGTTGCCGAAATAATTGTTCCTTTTGGGCCTTTTTCATACCCACGTGGGAGTGAGCCAACTCTCTTGCAAGCTCCAGCAGGAAATCCACCCGTCTCTCCTGCCTCCCGGTGCATAATTGATAGAGCACGTGTGCATTCAGTGCTGCCATATCTATCATGTTATAGAACACTGCTACTGGCCAGCGCCGTGTTCCTGCGCGGACAGTGTACTCCCGCACCATCTGGTCCATGACATCGACGCCGCACTTTGTTGTGTTGTAGAGTGTGATGGTGTTAGGCTTCTTTTTGGTGGTATCCTGCGTCTGAATCATGCTGTGCATGCTGCTGAGAACATATACAGTCTTCTTCCGCTTGGGCGCATACACCGTCAGTGTGGCACCAGTGGTTGAAAATACTTGGGTGGTAAATTCATTGCGGTGCATCTGTCTAGTTGACAGTGGAATTTCTTGGCGAATCTTGTTGACTGTGCCGAGGATGGTTGTATTCCGGCTAAGTAGTCATTTTGCAAGTGACAGTGATGTAAAGAAATTGTCCTTGGTAACATTTCTGCCCTTGTCCAGGAATGGTTCCATCAGCCTCATGACTACACTCTCAGACACTCTCTCCCCACGAGGCCGAGTGGGGTCCTTGCCAAGATATGGGAGGATGTTGCAGACGTATTTGGTTTTCAAGTCACACGCCACCCAAAACTTGATCCCAAACTTGTCTGGTTTAGATGTAATGTACTGTAGGAAACAGCAGTGAGTCTTGGACGGGAAAAGTTGTTCGTCGATGGTGATGTGTCGACCAGGGATGTAGGATGTGATGCAGTTGGTGACAAACAATCCCCATATGTTCGAAATTGCAGCAAACTTATCGGTCTGTGCTCGCTCGCTGCAGGTGTCTCTGTCATCAAAGCGCAGGTGATGCATGATGTTTTGGAAATGCCCTCGGGACATGGTTTCGATGATCTGTGGGCTTCCCAGGTTTTTCGACCAGCAGTCACGCAGTGATGGCACCCTGATGATTCCCCGCATAATGGTGATGGAAATAAATGCCATTAGTTCAGGGAGGCCCATGAACCAATCCACATGCTCCGTTTGCTTTGCATGTTGAACTGTACATTCTTGAATGATACCAAGCATGTCCAGAGTGATGAAACACAGGAAGCTCTGAAGACGACTTGTGATTGACCTCCTGGCCTTAGCTGTTGGCTCTCCATCTGCGTTGTATGATGGCAGGGTGAAATGTGTTCCCACCTGTTCTTCATGCCATACTGTGCCGTCTTTCGCAGTCTCTGTCACATCAGTCCCCAGCCGAGCTCTCTTTTTTGGTTGGGGAGTCTCCTCATCTGTAGTGTGAAAAAAATGTAATTATGAGCAATGGGAAAGTCAAATGATATCACAAATGCAAGCATAGAAGCTAATAATAATAATCCCAGAACATCTCAAATAGGTTGGCTAAGGTGCAGACACCTCAGGAGAAGTAGAATCAAACAAAACTGACGGCAGTCCGCACTCAGAAACAAAATGGAGGCTCTATTCACATGGTGCTATATTTTCCAACTTCCTCACTGAAATGAAATGTAAAATAGGAAATAATATGAAATGAAATCTTACCTGAAGACGACTGAGACAGCTCGGAGTCTGAATCCACCTGAAGGTTGATGTCTTCTCCATCCGAGTCGCAAGGGTTTGCTCCATCCAGGATCATTTCCAATACCTGTTGAATGTTGAATCTCTGCATCTTCGTTCCTTGGAGAGGAGCTTCTTTCACCACAAAGTTCTTGAGGGAACTGAAGCGATAGTCCATGTGCACTGAGGTATTTATCCATCAAACAATTGTCTGGTTGTAGTCACATGAGTCGTTATGGTCACATGGGACATTCACATGTTCACATTTTAGAATAGAATGTGTTTTTATTCCTCATTGAATTGATGTATGAATTTATTTTCGGATAGTACAGTACAGGTTAAAAGAAACTGTATAATATAACAACAAGGTCAAATTAGACAAAGACTCCTTCTTCTATACAATTCCACGTGAGTTATCCGAAATGGGTGATGGCTGAAGCCGCAGCTTATATTGCCCACCCATATTCCATCCAAGAATTCAAGAGAGAAAAAAGAGAAAACAAGACAAGAGCGATTACAATTTAAAACAAGGCTAAGACAAAATGTGACAGAGAAAAAAAAGAAAACTAAGCTAAGTTAAGCGGTTACTATTCAAAACAAATCTAAGACAAAATGTCACAGAAAAAAGAAAAAAAAAAACTAAGCTACAACACAACACAGGCTGGATATGTCAATCCTTATGTGAGTTTACATGTCGTCTTGTAAATATGTTTGGAGTATTTCTTCCTTTAGTTTTTGTTTAAATTGTCCAAGCGTTGTACATGATTTTAATTCAGGTCCAAAATCGTTCCATAATCTGACTCCTTTCTCCTTTCCTCCTGACTCCATTCTCACATTCACACAG
The DNA here is from genome assembly GCA_020510985.1 of Pholidichthys leucotaenia. Taxonomy (NCBI): domain Eukaryota; kingdom Metazoa; phylum Chordata; class Actinopteri; order Cichliformes; family Pholidichthyidae; genus Pholidichthys; species Pholidichthys leucotaenia. The sequence continues at coordinate 184,106,193 of CM035837.1, read as the reverse complement.
AAGTAGCCAACATGACTTCACCACTGAAGTGTGAAGTGTTTGAAGTGTGACCCCCTCACCCCACACCCCACACACCCCTCACCCCACACACTGCCACTAACAGCCTCATTACCATAACAAAATGAGTGACCACAGGGGGGACTTGGGGCCAATTGGCCCTCTGTGGGTCTTCTAGGTAGACAGAAAAATGCTGGGACTTCTAGTGCTAGAATAGTCATTTACCAGATTAGCAATATATATTAGATATTAGAGTGTATTTCTGATTAGTTTAAAGTTATCTTCATTGAAAAAAACAGTGCTTTTCTTTCAAAAATAAGGAAATTTCTAAGTGACCCCAAACTTTTGAACGGTAGTGTATGATTTTTTGATACATCACATTTAACCTAAACTTGATCAAATGACTTTCCAAATGCAGCTACAAAGACACATATCACAAATGGATGCTCACCGGCTCCTTCTTCCTTGCTCGAAACAAGCTTTAGTCCTGCAGTCTTTTCCAAAGTCCAAATTCTCCAACCATTTCTCTCACACACTGCTTACTCTCCACTGCCTTGTGAGTAACTACCTCCAAACTCCCTTAATCACCAGATCATTCCCACCTGGTGAAATCAACCAACTGCCCTCAGGCTGGGAAGCACACCCAGATCTAAAGCACTCAGGCAGAGAGGGTGTGGCCTGCAGCTCAGCTCAACAGTTTCGCTTCCAGGTTGTCGAGGCGCGTGGCCCTATAGTGTGACTACGCACGCAACTGAGTGGAAACGTCTTAAAGGGGCAGTACATGAAAAGCACCAGATTAATAAACAAAATAATTTCAAAAAATTTCGGCATCCACAGCATGATCCGAATCACCACCAAAATCTAATCATCTGTTCCCCATGCCAGTACACACCTTTCTTGAAAATTTCATCAAAATCCATTCATTATTTTTTAAGTTATGTTGCTAACAGACAAGCCAACCAACCAACAGACAAACCAACCAATGCCCCTAAAAACATTATCCCCATCCTCCCTTGGCGGAGGTAATAATAAAGGCACCATAAGGCAAGTTTAAAGGGGTCATAGACTGAAAAATGGTGTGTTTGTAGGTTTTAACTGTCTGAAATGAGTCTACTGGTCACATAATTACCAAAAAATTTTCAAAAGTCAATTCTCTTAAAAAGATTCAAATTCAAGATTCAAAGATTTTATTTGTCAATACTACTATACGTACAGGACATACAGAAGAACTGAAATAGCATTTCTCGTTCTCTCTTCAGTGGTGTGTACAATATAAAAAAAAAAGGAATAAGGCTGGAAAAAAAAAAACAACAACAGCAGTCGTCTATGTACAGTAATGCAACCCATAGTGCAAATGGCGACAAAAGATAGACCTAAACCTCCCATAGAGCAAACAGAGAAACGATTAACGATGATGAAACATGTTCAGGAGCACACATGCTTGTGGCGCCCCTGTGCTCAGTGTGATGGTTTGGGAGGTGTTGCTGCTAACCCACACATTCTGTGGCCTCCCAAGAAAGTCCAGCACCCAGTTACAGAGAGAAGTTTTGAGTCCTAAGTGTCTTGAGTTTTTGTATCAGGTGCTGGGGGATGACTGTGTTGAATGCTGAATTGAAGTCTAAGAACAGCATTCGCACGTAGGCGTTCTTTGAGTCCAAGTGGGTGAAGGCTGGATAGAGAGCAGCAGCGATGGCATCTTCTGTGGATCTGTTTGACCTGTATGCAAACTGAGATGGGTTGTGGCAGGGAGGAAGAATGAACTTGATGTTCTGCATGACTAGCCGCTCAAAGCACTTCATTATGATGGGGGTCAGTGCTACGGGCCGGTAATCACTGTAGCTGGATAGGACGGACTTCTTTGGGACTGGTATTATGGTGGCAGTTTTGAAACATGGGGAGAACAGCTTGAGTCAGGGAGATGTTGAAGATGTTGGCCGGGACATTCTTGAGCTCCTCTGCAGTCCTTCAGGACGCGACCTGGTATGTTGTCTGGGCCAGCTGCCTTGCATGGGTTGATCCTGCAGAGGGTCCTCTTCACGCTAGCTGGATCCAGACTCATGGCCATGCTCCAGACACAGCGTTCATCTCATTTTTCTCTCCCAGAAACGTTTCTGACTTTTCTGGGTAAATTGTATACATCACAGTTAGAAAAAGCCAACCCATTGTTGTCCTAAAGACCCACCCTCATGTAGATGGAAGGTGGAGCTAAAGGTAGCCTATTAGCCCCCAAGCTAACACTGGTACCAGGAGGTTCGCTGTAAGCGTGGCTTATATTGTTATTTTTTTCATATCTTAGTCAACCTAATAGCCATCCCTGTTACAACATGGTTCGCCGGTCCACAGTCAGCGGTGTGCCTTGTGTCACTCCGGCCCATCTCCCAGTGGTTTCATCATGATTCCATGGTGGATCGCCAGCACCGGCATACAGGTCGCTGCCAACAACCTGACCCAGGACCAGAGGCTGCTGGCTCTCATGGCCAGCTCCCCTCAGTCTTCCAGGGTGCTGTGTGACTCTGCTCTTGCGGGCAGCGTAGGGTAGCTGCCTCGTGAGGGGGCATCCCCCGCCTGGCCGTGGGAGCAGAGTCCTGCAGAGCAGGACACTGCTGTTTGAGAGTCCATGGCTTGGCAGCTCAGCTCAGCAAGCTTTGTCTCAGCTCGGCCTCTGCCAGCAGCCTCTAGTCCCAAGCCAGATCGGTTGTGGCAACCGGGGGGCTACCCGTCACGCAGTGCTGATGATTTCCTGTGGAGTCACAGCGAGGTTGTTGGGGGGGTGGGCTGAGATAGTGCATGCTGCGCCATCAACTGTGATTCAGTAAACTAGCACTGCTCATCCGAACTAGGAGGACACTAAAAGCTAGAAGCTAGTCAACTAATGCATAACTGATGCAGGGTTTCCTCTGGTAACATTTCCGGGTGGCAGCCCGCCACACTGGAATTTACACCGCCACTCTATGAGGAAATATAAATTTAAGAAAAAAATATGAAGGAATGACGGTCCGCAAGCGTGCACACGAACAACGCACGTGACCATCATCCACGCAGAGTTCAGAAGCGCCCCGCTCGCATGTTCTAGTCACCAGGAAGAGTGTCTAGCTACTAGTGTTGCTGTCCGAGACAGACTTGAGCTTATTAAAGTACTTTACACGTGGAAAAAAAGCAGAAGAGTTATGTAAGCTGTGAAGGCATTTATCATGGTTTTAACCCGCTGGTAACGGGAGCAATAATGGAAGAGTTGCTTAGCTAACAGGTGTGATTAGAACCTCAAGTTGATTCATTTTGTCTTCATCTTAGTTATTAGTTTTTTGTGTTTCTTATTTCAGACAAGAATAAAAAGATGTTTTTACCTTTACCCTAGTTAATATTAATTAATTTATGTTAATTATTATGTACCTGGCAAGTTAAGATGACCGAAATTCACGAAGTCAGTGACTTTAATCTGTCAGTAGCCTTCAGATAAACTAAACGTGCCAACATTTGGATTTCAAAATAAGGTTTTTTTTTCCTGCTGTCTAGGCGGTGAGGAGATTTCTAAAAAAAACATAGAAATATATAGAAATATTATAACAGAAATAATTGCATCTTTGGTCATTTAAGTTAATTTATTTCATTAAATACAATTTTATTAATATTTTTTTCTTTGAAATCAGAGTTAAATTATTGTTTTGTTCTGGCTCTGCAACATTATGGTCAAAAATTGTTATAACGAAAAAGTAAAAAAAATTACCACAGTCTGTTTCAAATTTATTAAAAAAAAAAAAAGTCATTTTATTTCAAAAAATAGATAAAAATTAGCCATAAAATAATCCACAAATTTATAATAAAGTCTCAAATGTACAAGAAAAGTCAATTTTACAAGAGGAAATTACAAATTTGAGGAACATGGTTTCAAATTCAAATAAATTTACAGTGAAAAGTAGAAAACTGTAAGAAAATTGTTATAAATTTTGGAGAGAAACCTCAAACCTTCAAGACTGAAGTCATTACTCAAGTTTTTAAGTGGATGCTCTTTGTACCCTTAACTCAGCTAGAAAGTTTTGGCTTCCCTACTCTCTCAATGGGGGGAAAAAGAAACACTAGAATACAAAAAAATACATATTTTGTCATTTATGTAAACCACGACAAAAAAAAAAATCCTGCAGGACAAAACATGACCCTTGGTATTTTCTAAGCTATTTGTATACCACCATAGACAGAGAGAGAACCTGAATTAAACAGGGCTCAGAGAGGGCAAGATGAGACAGAAGAGATGAGCCAAGGAGAGGAAAGTGTTCAGGCAGAGGGTCCAGGAGAGGTGAGAGCAGAGGAAAAAGAGAAGGATGATGCCACTAAAAAGTCCAAATACAGGATGTCTGGGTGGGACCCCAACTGGCCTAATATTCCAACATTCAAGCCTGGGTTGTACAATACTTCAAATGGTACGTTCCATATACCAAGTTACTGTGCAAAATTAAAAGAAATAATTGCAACTGGACACTATTGTCCGGTTACAATAGTGTCCTGTGTTTTCTGCACCCCCCCCCCCGAAAAATATGTTGCCACCGCACCAAGGTCTTTAAGCCAGAGGAAACACTGCTGACATAAGTGGGAAAGCAGAGTTGAATAAGTGAATGATGTTTCTTAAAGTGATAGGCTTTAAATCAGAGTGTTTCAAGAAAGCCAGGGAAAATATAAAACAAATGTGCTTCAATAATTAAAAAAAAAAATAAAGAAAATGTGAACAAAATATGTCACATTCATTAAGAGATGTGGAAAAGGTGCAGTCAATGACTCCTTTAAAGGTTATAAACCAGAATGTAAATTTGAAACTTGGTTACCTAATGACCTAAATTCAGACCCCGATCTTCAAGGTCAAAGACAAGGTCAAGATTATTTGACATTTATTATGTGCCCAAGTGCTATTAATAAAGTCACTATTGGCCAAAATCACCTTTGACCTTTTGTGACCATGTGACCTTGACCTTTGACCTTGTGGCCCCAGAAAACAGCAATACACACTAAGCCTTAGGTTCACCCATATACAAAGTTTGGGGACTCGAGATTAATTCTTTCTCAAGTTACCAACAACCCCACCCATGACTGAATGCTGTCGGGCGAGGGTACTAAGTTGAAACTTAAGTTAAAACATAATAAATGCCATATTACTAAATAAATATTACAACCCCAACCCAACGAAGTTGGGATTTTGTGTAAAACTTAAATAAAAACAAAAGATAATGATTTAAAAATCATTTTCAACCTATATGCTCCTTGCTCACCTCCGCCCCCTGGTGGAACCAGCGATGGATCCACTCCAGTTCGCCTACCAGCATGGCATTGGGGTGGAGGATGCGGTGATCTTCCTCCTTCACCGTTCTCTGTCCCACCTGGAGAAGCCCGGGAATATGGTGAGGATCATGTTCTTTGACTTCTCCAGTGCTTTCAACACCATCCAACCGATGATCCTGAAGGACAAGCTGCTGCGCGCAGGGGTGGACCAGCACCTGTCATCATGGATCCTGGACTACCTCACGAACCGGCCTCAGTTTGTGAGAACCCGGGACTGTGTGTCCGACACGATCATCAGTAGCACGGGGGCCCCCCAGGGAACGGTGCTGGCTCCCTTCCTGTTCACTCTTTATACTGCGGACTTCTCACACAACACAACACACTGCCATCTACAGAAGTTCTCTGATGACTCTGCGATCGTTGGCCTCATCTCCAATGGAGATGAAGCTGAGTACAGAGGGCTTATCCAGGACTTCGTGGACTGGTGCCATCGGAACTGCCTCCAGATCAACGCGAGGAAAACTAAGGAGCTGGTGGTGGACTGCCGCAGGCATGGGCAGCCCCTCACAGTACCAGTAAATATACAGGGAACAGACATCGAGATGGTGACATCCTATAAGTACCTGGGTATTCATCTGAACAATAAACTAGACTGGTCACACAATACTGATGCACTCTACAAGAAGGGACAGCGCAGGCTGTTCCTGCTGAGGAGACTCAGGTCTTTTGGTGTACAAGGGGCGCTGCTGAAGTCATTCTATGACACGGTGGTGGCATCAGCCATCACTTTTGGAGTGGTCTGCTGGGGCAGTGGCATTACTGCAGCCGATAGGAAGAGACTGAACAAACTGATTAAGAAAGCTAGCTCTGTCCTGGGGCAGCGCCTTGATCCGATGGAGGAGATAGGAGAGAGAAGGACGGTGGCTAAACTGTCATCTCTGCTGGAGTCCGAGTTCCACCCTATGCAGGACATACTGAATGCACTGAGGAGCTCATTTAGCAGCAGACTACATCATCCCAGGTGCACAACCGAGAGGTTTCGTAGGTCCTTCCTACCAACGGCTGTCAGACTGTACAACCTAAGCAGGGCTGCTCGCAGAGATAGCAAAAAGACGTAACAAACTAATAGTTTTTTGAATGCAAAAGATGCAATAGACTTACACAATGGTCCCCTCCGGCATACAACTAGGAACATACCGGTCGCTATGGAGGGTGAGAATATGTATGGGCACATAATCATACCATGTAGGATAACTAAGTAGACAGTTATGCTGTTTCATTCCATCTAGCAACAATGCTCTGCACTGTGTGTGTTTATATATTTGCATATTTATTCCATCTAGCTACAATGCTCAGCACTGGGTGTGTTTATATATTTATATATCTACATATTATTCCATCTAGCTACATTGCTCCGCACTGTGTGTGTTTATATACTTGCATATTTATTCCACCTAGCTGCAATGCTCCGTACTGTGGGTGTTTATATATTTACATATTTATTCCATCTAGCTACAATGCTCTGCACTGTGTGTTCATATATTCATATATTTATTCCATCCAGCTACAATGCTCTGCACTGTGTGTCTGTGTGTGTGTGTATATATATATATTTTATAGTAATACGTACATATGTTTATTAGCTGCTCTTGCTTGCTTGTTTTTTTTCTTGCCTTCTGATTGTTGCTCTGAGTGTTGCTATCCCTGTGCTGTTGCAATCCTGGAATTTCCCCGTTGTGGGACTAATAAAGGCTTATCTTATCTTATCTTATATTCAACTGAATACACGACAAAGACAAGATATTTAATGTTCAAACTGATAACATTTATTGTTTTTTAATTTTTTTTTTTTTTTCAAATATTCACTCATTTTGAATTTGTTGCCTGCAACATGTTCCAAAAAAGCTGGGAAAGGGCAAGAAACGACTGGGAAAGTTGAGGAATGCTCAAAAAACATCTTTTAGGAACATTCCAAAGTTGAACGGGTTAATTAGAAACAGGTCAGAACAGTGTCATGATATAAAAGGAGCATCCCCAAAAAGCTCAGTTATTCATAAGGAAGGATGGAGTGAGGGTCACCACTTTGTCAACAACTGTATGGGCAAACAGTCCAACAGTTTAAGAATGTTTTGCAGTGTACAACTGCAAAGAATTTTGTGATTTCATCATCCACAGTCCCTAAGATCATCAAAAGATTCAGAGAATCTGGAGAAATTTCTGCATGCAAGCTACAAGCCCAGAAACCAACATTAAATGCCTATGACCTTCAATCCCTCATGTGGTGCTACATTAAAAACCAACATCATTCTGTAAAGGATATTACTACCCGGGCTCAGGAACACTTTGGAAAAATGTCAGTTAACACAGTTTGTCGATACATCTACAAGTTTAAGTTAAAACTCTACCATGCAAAGCTAAAGCCATACAGAGGGGAAAATAAGTATTGAACACGTCAACATCTTTCTCATTAAACATACTGTATTTCTGATGGAGCCATTGACTTGAAATTTTCACCAGATATCAGTAACAACCCAAGTAATCCATACATACAAAGAAATCAAGGCAACTGTGTTCACAAAACAAGTTATATTTAATAAAGTGGAATGACACAGGGAATAAGTATTGAACATGCTTGTTGAAATTCATTTAATATTGAGTAGAAAAGCCTTTGTTGGTAATAACAACTTCCAGATACCTCCTGTATGGAGAAACTAGATGCAGGCATTGCTTAGGAGTGATTTTAGCCCATTCTTCCACACAAACTGTCTTCAAATCTTGAAAGTTCCTTGGGTGTCTTCTATGAAATCTGATCTTCAGTTTGTTCCATAGATTTTCAATTGGATTCAGGTCAGGTGACTGACTGGACCATTCTAGCAGTTTTATCTTCCTTCTGTGGAGCCAGTTGAAAGTTTCCTTGGTTGTGTGTTAGGGATCAATGTCTTGCTGAAATGTCCACCCTCGTTTCATCTTCAGCATCTTGGCAGATGGCAACAGGTTTTTATCAAGGATGTCTCTGTACATTTGTCCATTCATCTTTCTTTCAATTATATGAAGTCTGCCTATACCATGTGCTGAAAAACACCCCCACACCATGATGCTCCCACCTCCAAATTTCACTGTGGGTATGGTGTTTTGCGGCTGATGTGCAGTGCCATTTCTCCTCCAAACATGCTGTATGCTGTGGCATCCAAAAAGTTCAATTTTGGTCTCGTCTGACCAGACTATATCCTCCCAGTATTTTACTGGCTTACCCAAATGTTGTGCAGCAAATTTTAAATGAGCTTCAACATGCTTTTTCTTCAGTAATGTGGTCTTGCGAGGTGAGTGGGCATAGAGCCCATGTCGGTTGAGTGCATTACTTATTGTTTTCTTTGAAACAGCAGTACCTGCTAACTCCAGGTCTTTTTGGAGCTCTCCAAGAGTGGTCTTTGGCTCTTGGATACGTCTTCTGATAATCCTTTTGACTCCTCTGTCAGAAATCTTGCAACGAGCTCCTGGTCATGGCTGGTTTATGGTAGAATGATGTTCTTTCCACTTCCGAATGATGGTTCCAACAGTGCTCAGTGAAACATTCAGCAATTTATAAATGTGCCTGTAACCAATGCCATCATTATGTTTCGCAACAATAAGATTGCAAAGTTCTAGAGAGAGCTCTTTGCTTCGACCCATCATGTGTTCTTTGTGGTGTGACAATCTGATATTCAAAGACCTTTTTAAAGGCTATCAGTCAGGACTTAACCAGCTGAAATTAATTTGCACTGATGGGGCATGGGATGGCTTCCTAAATTCTGATAGATTTAAGTTGTTTCTTGGCTTTCTATGCCTTTTGCACCTCTTTTTGCCAAGGTTGGTGCCCGGGCCGGGCAGATAGTAGGACTCAGATACATGGCAAGAGTTTGACATTTTATTAAAGAACAGAAATTAACCACAGCTCATGGGCTGGAAAGTAAAAACAAAACACACAGCAGCAAAACAGAAGGCTAAGGTAAGGCTAGTTAACAGCCTTGGCAGACAGAAGCATGTTGGTCACGCAAATTATGATGAGGACACTGGCCCTGGGTAAGGAGCAGCATTCCTTTAATAAAGCTGCACCAATCAACAGAAACACAAAGCAATGAACAATCAAGAAATCAACAACGCAGGAAGAAACTAGACAATGGTGGAAATAAGCACACACATAAACTCAAACCCACGACCAAAACAAAAACAATAGAAAACTAAGGTAAGGATAATAAAACATAACCATGACTCTGAAAATAAATAATAATAAGTACAGAAAATCCCAAAATATCAATTCAAAGCAAGGACGTGGGCTGGAGCTCATGTCCTGGTGACAAAGGATACAAACTATAAATCAAGGGGAGGACATGGGGTCCAGTCCACATCCTGACACTTTTTCTTCGTGTGTTCAATACTTATTGCCTGTGTCATTTCACTTTATTAAATATAACTTGTTTTGTGAACACAGTTGCCTTGATTTCTTTGTATGTATGGATTACTTGGGTTGTTACTGATATCTGGTGAAAATCCCAGGTCAATGCCTCCATCAGAAATATGTTTAATGAGAAAAATGTTGACATGTTCAATACTTATTTTCCCCGCTGTACAACACCCAGAATCGCCACCAGTTGCTCTGACGCAAAGTGGAAAAGTGTGCTGTGGTCCGACGAGCCCACATTTCAAATTGTTTTTGGAATCCATTGGCATTGTGTTCTATGGGCTAAAGAGGAAAATTGCCATCCAGATTGTTATCAGCGCAAAGTTCAAAAGTCAGCATCTGTGATGGTATGGGGGGGGGGGCGGGGGGTCAGTGCCCATGGCAAAGGTAACTTGCACATCTGTGAAGGTATCATTAATGCTGAAGGGTTTTTGGAGCAACATATGTTGCCATCCAAGCAACATCTTTTTCAGGGGCATCCTTGCTTATTTTAGACAATGCCAAGCCACATTTTGCATGTGTTACAACAGTGTGGCTTCATAGTAAAAGCGTGTGGGTACTAGACTGGCCTGCCTGCAGTCCTGACCTGTCTCCCATTGAAAATGTGTGGCACATTATGAATCACAAAATATGACAATGTAGACTTTGGATTGTTGTGCAACTGAAGTCGTACATTAAGCAAGAATGGGAAAGAACAAAGCTTCAACAATTTATGTTCTCAGTTCCTAAACACTTATTGAGTGTTGTTAAAAGGAAAGGTGATGTAACACAGTGGTAAACATACCCTTGTCCCAGCTTTTTTGAAATGTGTTGCAGTCATCAAATTCAAAACGAGTGAATATTTGCAAAAAAACCCCCCAAAGTTTAAATTACATTAAAGCCATTTTACATTAAATATCTTGTCTTTGTTGTGGATTCAGTTGAATATAGATTGAATACAATTTTTAAATCATTGTATTTTGTCTTATGTTTTACACAACGTCCCATCTTCACTGGAATTGGGGTTTAGCATATTTGTATATAACAAATATGCTACATATATGTTGCCTTTGCAAAAATACAAAATAACCAGAAACAGCAACACAAATATGTAACAGAGCAGTCCACTAATCCAGCTGAGGTTGGCATTCCTAATATGTAGATAATGTTGACTAATATGATGATCAGATAACTTCTACCATCTTTCATCACTTGAGATAATTTATTTTAACAAAATTGTTTTATTCTTTGCCCTCTTTGAAATCCAGCAATAATTTCTGTCAGCAGCCAACACAATCCATTAGTCTTTCCATCAGTCGCGCCTCATTTTCCATCTCCTCCGTTGTGCACTGACCACTAGCTTGCACTCAATTAAAATTCCACCATTTGTTTTCTCTGAAAATTAGGTTAACTTCTTCAAATTTACACTAATTTACTTAACGTACCCAAAGGCTCCAGCCATTCAAAAGGCCATGCTGTTTGTTTAACATGCAACTTGAACTCTGTGACTTTTACGTCAGCCCTTCCTCCATCCCGCTCTCTTAAACCCACAGTGACCAATGCTGTGTGTAGTTTAAGCCTGGGATGGCCAAACTACACAGAGCATTATCTTTGATTTAAAACGGTAAACCATCGAGGGTTTGAACATCGAGATGTGACTTTGATTGGTCCACCACAGCACTTCCTGGGGGAAGTTTTCCTTCTAGCTCACACCCTTGGTTCCCTGGTATCCAGTGTGCCAACAATAGCTCTCTATGCTTGGGTCAGTCATGTCAGCATGCCTTTTCCTGTGCGGACGGAGGGCTTTAAAGTGAACAGCCAGGGAGTAAGGTTCCCAGGAAACTGAGGAGTGAGAGTTGTGTACAGATTGGAAGGGTGCTGTCAACAAAGTAGAGCCTTTTGCCCCAACTCATGACCTGACTGCTTCCGGGTCATGTCACGGTAGCGTTGCTGAAGGTTACTCAGAGTGCCAACCATGTTTCACATGACCCCGACACATAACATTCCTTAGCACTAATATCATGAAACACTTTTCTTCTCTCCTTCTCCCCCCCCCCCCAACACATCACACTCGCCCACTCATGGCCTGCTTATGTCCCATCCAAACATGCCAGTTAACCACACAGTCTGACATGATGTGTGAACATAAAGCAAGGAGGGGTAAGTGTCAGCGGCTAAGTCACGGAGGTTAATGGAGGCAATGCCGAGTATTTAAATGGGGGACACTCTTTTTTTTTTTAATGCATGCGTGACAAAAGATCATCATCATTAGGACAAAATGTTGTGCCTCTATGAGCTCATGATGAACTGAACATGATGCTCATCTGTCATGTCAGTGACTCATTCTTTGAAGAAAAGTGGCAGGTTGAAAAATTTAAAGATGTTGTCAATATTCCTCAATAAAATATAATTGTGATAATACAAAGTTATCACTTTTCGGCATGAAATGAAAGCTGGTGGTTGCACAGTGTAAAGCATAACATGATGTTGTATATGTGATTCTTTTGCTATAAAAATAGGTATGCACTCATCAGTCTGTCCATTAGGTAAACTTGTTAAACATAAAGGGGTGACTGACTGCACTTTTTCCACATTTTAACAGTGCTCACAAGTCTTAATGAAATGTTTGTCATATATTTTGTTCAGGCTTTCTTTAATTATTTAATTATTGCAGCATAATTTGTGAATCATCTTTCGCAGCCTTTCTAAGAAGGACACCACCCAGAAGATTTAAACATTACTCAATCAGGAAAAGACAAAAAAAAAAAAAAAAAGGCTTTTCAACTGGGAATGGGTCAGAAGAAAAATTACTTGATAAACATGCTAACGATGTGTTTGGGTGATTCCAGCCTCAGACTGCATTACAATGCACAGAGTTACTTCAGACACCTCAGATGGATTGATGGACTTCGACAAAAAGTGACTGATAAATCTGTCTCGATGGAAGATCAACATTCAGCCTTTATTTTCAAGTGAACATCACTGCAGATTCTATTTTACATTATTTGTTAGGTTGTTTTGTCTGTAAGTTAAGAATCTTGGGTTTCCCTCTGAAATATTACTTTGTATGTGTTATAAATAGTAACTAACTGATTATGTTTGGATTTGTAATTTATAACTGTTTAACAGGGCAATAACAGTTGTGTGCTTATAATTTGAGGAGGTACATTTGTATTTACAGTCACGGAGCAACTACAGTAGTTAATTAGTGTAGCAGCCACTGATGCATATCATCTAAAAAAGTTGAATGTGAAATTCTGATGAATAATAAAATCTTTTGTGAAATTAAAATCTATATGAGATCTATGAATATATCCAGCTACATTTTTAAGAGCAAAGTCTAAATACTATTGTTGCAAAATAAAAAAAGAAGAAACTAGAGGGCACTCAGAGACCGCATACCTCTGCCAAGGCTCCATCCCTCCCTCCATCCCTTTGTCCGTCCATATCACCATCCATCTGTACATTGTGAGATAGGGCCTTGGCGGAGGCATGCACTCACGGATCACCCCCAACATCTAACAAGTTCATCTTTGGGCCAAGGGCCACCTCCGGTGAAAATCTCATCCAAATCCATCCAGGAGTTTTTGCATGATCCTGCTAACAGACAGAGAAATGGCAGCAAAAACAATATGACTACATTATAATAACAAGACTGTCATAATTGTATTGACCATACATTGTGGCTGGGCAATTCCACCTTAAATCAGCATCATGGTTTATTGAATCTCTCAGGGTTTTTTTCCTCCTCTCTTCTCCCTTACAGTTTACTGACAAGATTCATAATTATTAAGCAATACAAGAGCGCGGTATCATATTGTCATCATCATCATCATCATTATAGCAACAGCGACAATGACTGTTTCATTTAGGTCTGATCAGATTCCTCCACACAGCTCTGTCCTTAGCCTTCCGCTGCCAGGAACTCTTGTCTATATCCAACTTCTTCAAGTTTCTTTTTACAGTGTCTTTAAATCTGAGCCTTGGTCTACCCTGATTGTGTTTGCCCTCGCATAACTGTGAGTAGAGTAACTGCTGAGGGAGATGCTGGCGGTCCATCCTCTCAACATGTCCGAGCCATCTCACGTTCGTCTGTATTAGCATGTCCTCCATTGATGGTAGACCAGCTAATTTCAACATTTCTATGTTGGTTATCTTGTCTTTCCATGAGATGTTCATTATGGCTCGAAGGTGTCTCATCATGTACGCGTGGAGTTTCTTTACCTGCACTCTGTAGACAGTCCCAAGTTTCAGCACCGTACAATAGAGTAGCCAGTACTGTCGCTCTGTACACTTTGCATTTCACACGGATAGACACAGGTCGATTGTTCCACAGTCTCTCCCTCAAGTTTCCAAACACAGCGCTCGCTCTTCCCATTCTGAAAGATAGTTCATCCTCCAGCCTAGCATTCTCTGAAACAGTACTCCCTAGATACTTGAAAGTCTTGCACTTGACTAGTGGCTCTGTACCAATGCTGATCTCTTCTGGTAGTGATGTTGATAATTAAACTTTGGTGGTTGATAAAGGCACTCTGTCTTCTTGATGTTGATTTTGAGGCTGAATTGGCTAGCTGCTCTTGCAAATTTCTCCACTAAAGATTGCATATCTTCCACACTGTGTGCAACTAGAGCACTGTCGTCGGCAAAGAGCATTTCTTTTACTACCTTTATCAATGTCTTACTCTTGGCTTTAAACTGTGCCACATTGAACAAGTCAGCTTCTTTCCTTGTTTGAATGTATACTCTTTCTTAAGTGTCTTTGAAGGCCACCTCAAGCATGGCTGCCAGATATAGCGAGAAGAGTGTAGGCACCAGCACACACCCTTGTTTCACTCCGTTGTTTACTGAAAAGTCTTTAGATACTGAACCAGTCATTGCCATTTTTGCTTGCATACCTGTATGGAGTGCCTCGATCAGGCCGACAAACTTCTCTGTACAGCCATATTTCTTGAGTACCTGCCAAAGTTCTTGTTGCAAAACAGTATCGAAGGCTTTACTGAAGTCTATGAAGACTACATAAAGCGGCATGTTCTGTTCGATACACTTTTCTTGAACCTGTTTCAAGCAGAAAATCATGTCCATTGTGCTTCTTCCACTTCTAAAGCCGCACTGGGTTTCCGGTAGTACATTCTGCGAAATGTGTTCATTGAGTCTGTTCAGTAGTAAAAGGTGAGAGAATCTTACCAACAGTGTCTAGCAGTGATATACCTTGGTAATTTCCACAATGTTTCCTGTCACCTTTCTTGAACAAAGGCACAATACTTGCATCCTTCCAGTCTTGAGGTACTTTCTGGGCATCCCATATCTCTTGGATGAGCTTGCGCAGGCAGTTGGTCAGCTGACCACCACCAAATTTCCACACTTCTGCTGGAATTCCATCCCTTTCTGGAGCTTTACCATCCTGTGCTGTCCTGATAGCTGCCATTAGTTCATCAAAATTTGATGGTTCATCCAGACTTGATACAGCTGGTCGCTGCACCAGAGCTTCTTTAGCCTCTTCAGTGAGATCTCCAGGGTTGTTTAGTAGTTGGTCAAAGTGGTCTGCAAATCTGTCCAGGATCTTGTCTTTCTCCTGCAAAACCGTTTCACCGTCCATAGCCTTTAGTTGAATCAATCCTCTTGGTTTAAGGCCGTAAATTTCTCTCAAACCTGTGAAGAATGTTTCCATGTCCTTCCTGTCTGCTGCAGTTTGAAGTTCCTCCGCTTTTTCATCCCACCAGTTGGACTTCATCTCTCTGGTGTACTTCTGTAGCTCACTCTGAGCCTTTGAGTATTTCTTCTTCTTCGACCTTGTGCTACACTGTAGGTTTTCCTGCCTAGCTGTATTCCTCGCTTCTAGTAGTTTCTTCAGGTGTTCATCATGCTCAAACCAATCTTGATGTTTCCTCTCAGGGTAGCCTAATACATCACTCGCAGTCTGATACACCGTATCCTTCAGTGTTGCCCATTTCTCTTCTATGTCATTCTCTGAGTTGTTGCTGTCCCAGTCTTTCATGTTTTCATCCATTTCCTATGTCCCAAGTTCTTCCTGCTTCTTTTGGCCTTTCAGTGCACTAGTGTTTAGCTTCCGTGGTGGCTTCGCACCCGTCCTGCAGTGCTGTTTTCGTCTCCAAATCCTTAATCTAGAGCTCAGCATAACATGATCAGTGCACAGTCCATGCCTCTCATTGCTCTGGTGTCCAATACATCCCTTATGTATCTCTGCCTGACTATGATGTAGTCTAACAAGTGCCAGTGCTTGGATCTTGGGTGCATCCATGTCTTCTTGTGTGTGCCCTTGTGCTTAAATAGAGTGTTGGTTATCACAAGGTTGTACTCTGAACATAGTGCAAGTAGAAGTTCTCCATTAGCATTGCACTTGCCTACTCCATGACTACCTAGCACTCCTTTCCATTTCTCAGTGTCTGAACCAACTCTGGCATTAAAATCTCCAACGAGTATCAGCCTGTCATCAGTCGGTACACGCCTGATAGTCTCACGTAAATCACTGTAGAACTCTTCCTTTACCTCCTCTGTGTTGGTCATTCAGAATTTTTATCCGAATTTGCTGATTTCTTAGCTGATTTAGTGCTGAAATCTGATAGAATAATTATAGTAGGGGACTTTAATATACATGTGGATGTAGATAGTGACTGCCTTAATGTGGCATTCAATTCAATATTAGATTCGATTGGGTTTTCTCAGAAAGTAGGAAATTCTACTCATTACCTCCACCATACATTGGACCTTGTTTTGACATATGGCATAGAAATAGAAAATCTTGTAGTGTTTCCTCATAACCCTGTACTGTCAGACCATTGTCTGTTAACCTTTGATTTTACTATTTCTGACTATTTGGCTCCTAAAGAAAAATATTATTACAGTAGATGCCTCTCAGATGATGCTGTTTCCCAATTTATGCAGATTGTTTCCTCTATGCCATGTGTCAACACAACGGAAATAAGCTATAGACAGCTTGCTCCTTCTGTAATTGATAACATGGTGGATAGTGTTTCAGCTTCTCTGCATCAGACTCTAGACTTGGTGGCCCCCTTAAAAAAGAAAAAGTCTAATCAGAGATTTCTAACTCCTTGGTTCAACACAGAAACTCGTACCTTAAAACAGAAGACTCGTCAATTAGAAAGAAAATGGTGCTCTACTAATTTAGATGAAATCTATTTAGCTTGGAGAAATCATCTTCTAATTTATAAAAAATCTCTTAGAAAAGCTAGAACGAGTTATTACTCTGCATTAATAGAAGAGAACAAGAATAATCCCAGGTTTCTTTTCAGTACTGTAGCCAGGTTGACAAAGAGTCAGGACTCTGTCAATCCTAGCATTCCCTTAGAGCTTACTAGTCAGGACTTTATGAACTTTTTCAATAATAAAATTTCATCCATCAGAGATAAAATCAATCAGATTCTTCCCACAGTTAACTTAAATACTGTAACTACTACAACTCCTTCTATTGATGTCTGTCTTGATGAGTTTACTCCAATCGACCTTTGTGAGTTAGACAAAATAGTTTCCTCATCCAAACCTTCAACTTGTCTTTTAGACCCTATTCCTACCAGGTTATTTAAAGAAGTCTTCCCACTTATTGGTAGCTTTATTCTTCATATAATCAATTCTTCATTAACTTTAGGCCATGTACCGCAGGCTTTTAAAACGGCTGTAATTAAACCCTTACTCAAAAAGCCAACGCTAGATCCAGGAGCTTTAGCTAACTATAGACCAATCTCTAATCTCCCTTTCATTTCAAAAATCTTAGAAAGAGTTGTTGCTACGCAATTATTTGACCACCTGCAGGGAAATGGTTTACTTGAAGAGTTTCAATCTGGGTTTAGAATCCATCATAGTACTGAAACAGCCTTAGCGAAGGTCACTAACGACCTCCTCATTGCATCTGATAATGGACTAGTTTCTGTACTTGTCCTTTTAGACCTTAGTGCAGCTTTTGATACTATCGATCATAATATTCTACTTGATAGATTAGAACACTATGTTGGACTTAATGGAACTTCGTTGCAATGGTTTAGATCTTATTTATCTGATAGGTTCCAGTTTGTTCATGTAAATAATGAGTTTTCTTTCAACTCAAAGCTTAGTCATGGAGTTCCACAGGGATCTGTGCTAGGCCCTACTCTTTTTAGTTTATATATGCTTCCGTTAGGCAACATTATTAGAAAGCACTGTATACATTTTCATTGTTATGCAGATGACACACAATTATACCTGTCAATGAAGCCAGATGATAGTAATCAATTAGCCAAGTTAGAAGCCTGTCTTAAGGAAATCAAAGCTTGGATGACTTGTAATTTCCTGCTATTAAATTCAGATAAGACTGAAGTCATTCTTGTTGGTCCAAAAAACCTTAGAAATTCCTTTCCAAATCAAACTTTCAGTTTGGATGCGGTTACTCTTTCTCTTAATAGCTTTGTGAGGAACCTTGGAGTTATTTTTGATCAGGATTTGTCCTTCAATTCACATATTAAATTTGTTTCTAAGACTGCCTTCTATCATTTGCGTAATATTGCCAAGATTAGGAGCATCTTGTCTCAGAGTGATGCTGAGAAACTGATCCACGCTTTTGTTAGCTCGAGATTAGATTATTGTAATTCTTTATTATCAGGCTGTCCTAAAACATCTTTAAAAAGTCTTCAGCTGATCCAAAATGCTGCAGCAAGAGTTTTAACAGGTACTAGAAAGAGAGATCATATCTCTCCGGTTCTGGCCTCCCTTCATTGGCTTCCCATAGAGTTTAGAATTAAGTTTAAAATCCTTCTTCTTACTTACAAAGCTCTAAACAATCGGGCTCCTTTTTATTTAAAAGATCTGATACTACCGTATTATCCTAACAGAGCGCTACGCTCCCAAAATGCAGGATTACTTGTAATACCTAGAATCTCCAAAAGTACAATGGGAGGCAGAGCCTTCAGTTATCAAGCTCCTCTCCTGTGGAATCAGCTGCCAATCTGGATTCGGGAGTCAGACTCGATCTCTGTTTTTAAGAATAGGGCTAAAACCTACCTTTTTGATATAGCCTACAATTAGGGAGGGATCATGTGTTTCTGAACCCTCCCTTAGTTATGCTGCTAATAGGTTTAGTCAGCCGGGGGACCTCCAGTAATGCACTGGGCCTCACTCCTTTCCTCACTCTCTATGAAATAATTTTTTTTGCTGGTCATTAACATCTGTTTGTTCTCTCCCATAGATTGAGTCTCCATCATGCTGTTTGCTCTCTACATGTCTGTTCTTTTCTTCTTCTCTATCCCCTCACCCCCCAGCCAGTCGCAGCAGATGACTGCCCCTCCCTGAGCCTGGTTCTGCTGGAGGTTTCTTCCTGTTAAAAGGGAGTTTTTCCTCTCCACCGTCGCCAAGTGCTTGCTCACAGGGGATCGCCTGATTGCTGGGGTCTTTCTGCAACTGTGGGGGTTCCCCCCTACAGTTGATAGTGCTATGAGATGACTGTTGTTGTGAAATGGCGCTATATAAATAAAGTTGAATTGAATTGAATTGAATTGAATTGAATTGAATTGAATTGAATTGTTGGGGCATATACACTGATGAGTGTGGCATACATCTTCCGCTGTAGTGAGAGTCTCATAGTCATTATCCTGTCGTTGATTGGCACTGGTTCCTCATCAAGCATTGCTGCTATCTCCTTTCTAACTGCAAAGCCCACTCCTGCTTCTCTCCTTTCTTGAGTTGATCTCCCACTCCAAAAGATGTATCCATGGTCTTCCAAGCTGTTAAATCCAGGCAATCTTGTTTCACTAAGTTCAGCTATGTCTACATTATACCTGTTCATTTCCAGGGCCACAAGCGCGGTCTATCTTTCTGGGCACTGTGATGTTGTTCTGTCCAACAGAGTGCATACATTCTATTCTGCTATACAAAAAGCTGCTGTTTTCCCTCTTCTTTTGTCTTCCTGCTCCTAGCTTACTTTTTGCTGCCTGTCTGAGTGTGAACAGATCAGCACGGACCTTGTAAGCCTGGGCGACGTCCGAGCTGGTATGAGTTTCTTTCTGATTGACCATTTCATGAAACTGCTTTCAAAGTATTTGAGTATCGCTAGCTTTTGCTGGACTAGTAGCACATTCTTGGCAGATAAAGGTATGATCAGTGGCAAGGACAAGCCAAGACAAACTGACTCCAGTATCTGTTGCAGTGACTGACCAGATGATAGGTTTGTTTATCTCTGCTCTTTGTGTAGCGCATGTCACGATGCACCGACTGGCACAGTCCACCACAGACCTTGCGACAGATGTGTTTATCTGCCAGGATGTCCAGTCTCACCCCATGTAACTGGGAGTGGTCCACCACAGACCTGTGGCAGATATTGTTTTTAGTTCTGTCAGGATGCCCTGTTTCACCCTCCACGCCCTCGGAAGGGCGGAGATGCTGGTTGAGTCGCCGACGGCCCGACCCATGAGACAGGTAGTATCGGTTTTCATGGTTATCTGGTAGCAAGCAAGCCAATACCCAACCTGACCAAAAAAAAAAAGGGGTGTGTGTAAGTCTCAATTAAAAGCTGCTAATTTCTGACCAAAAAAAGTGGAATTTTATGGGTAAGAAGCTGCAACTTTAGCAAAAAGGCAAAAAAGGTGTAAATTTCCAACTGTTTACAACCTAAAACGCTGCAAATATAAGATTTGAGTAAAATGATGCAAATTTAAGCTTTTTTTTTAAACTGCAAATTCAAGGGTAAGAAAAGTTCTAAATTCATGAGGAAAAAGCTGCAAAATTATGAATAATAAAAAGCTGCAAATTTTCAAGTAAGAAGCTGCACATTTTTGAGTAAAATGGCTGTAACTCTACAGGAAAATCCTGCAAATTTATGAGAAAAATCCTCACATTTACAAAAGAATGTTTCTAATTTACATGAAAAATGATGTGATAAATTGGCCTGTGTTGGCCATTTTTTAAAATGACAGCCGTGAGGAGGAACTAAACGGTGGTGTTCAGTGGTGTTAAATCCCGCAGATCTGCACTAATCAGCAGGGAAAAGGAGAAGAGATCAGATCAGATTTTAAACAATAAAGAACTAACACTCAAAATTAAGAAAATGATCTCTCAATTTTGGAATATGGCAAATCATAACAAATCCTATGGTAAGTTTTGGGAACTTCTGAAATTTGACTTGCAGAAACTTTTAAGAGAAGCTGGTACTGCTCTTAAGAAGGAAGGAAAGAAAGAGGAAAGTGCCCTGACAGCTGATTTAATTGCTCTATCGTCTATTCAACCTGAAAATTTATTAGAGGAACAAATAACACAATTAAACAATTTACAGCTAAAACTGGACCAACTTTATATGCACAAGGCAAAAGGCGTTTTTGTGCGTTCAAGAGCTAAGTGGATTGAAAAAGGAGAACAGAATTCAAGCTATTTCTTCAAATTAGAAAAACAAAGAGAAACTAAGAATTGTATAACTAAATTATGTCATAATGGTAATATTACAGAGAATCCAAAAGAAATAGTCAAAATATGTGAAAATTATTTTAAATCTGTGTACAAATCCAATTTATCAAAAGACAATTTAAATGTTTTTTCTCAATTCTGTGGGCAACATCACTACTATCATCATCATCACTCTATACTGTATATAATTCAAGAAATCTCTGTCTGTGTCCACAATCATAGGACCGCCTATGATGTGCCTATGATGTCTGCATGATTTCCTATGATGTTCCTATGATGTCGACGGTCATAGGACCGCCTATGATGTTCCTACGATGCCTACATGATGTCTATATGACATCATATAAGCCATTACACTGATGTTCCTTTGATCTCTACATGACGTCTACATGACATCATATAGCCCATAGCACTCACCAAAAGATCATATAATTCAAGAAATCTCTGTCAAGATGTCACGATCATAGGACTCGCTAAAAGATCAAAGGCAGGCATCACTCACGATCATAGGATTCACCATGACATCAGCAAAGATCAAAGGCAGGCATCACTCATGATCATAGGATCTGTCTGCTATTGTAACTGAGGTCATCCTGCGCAGTTCGCCCCACTCGGGACACGAACCCGCGACCTACCAGTCAACTACACAGTTCGAGCATGGGAGACACAGCACGATCGCGCTGAGCTAAAGGTCCGACCGATAGCTCAGCGCTACCGATACTGTATGAGGCTTTTCGGGAGGGAGGTTTACTAACGTTCTACGCCGAACAGTGCTAGTTGGCATCCGTTACACTCTCCCCCTTAAACCTCACTCCCATCCGGGTCACGGCACCAGTGTAACTGAGGTCATCCTGCGCAGTTCGCCCCACTCGGGACACGAACCCGCGACCTACCAGTCAACTACACAGTTCGAGCATGGGAGACACAGCACGATCGCGCTGAGCTAAAGGTCCGACCGATAGCTCAGCGCTACCGATACTGTATGAGGCTTTTCGGGAGGGAGGTTTACTAACGTTCTACGCTGAACAGTGCTAGTTGGCATCTGTTACAGTATGACATCATCAAAGATAAAAGGTAGGCATCACTCACAATCATAGGATTCACTATGACATCAGCAAAGATCAAAGGCAGGCACTGCTCACAATCATAGCCCTCGCTATGACATCAAAGAGCATAGGACTCGCTATGATACCATCAAAGTTCAAAGGCAGGCATCACTGAACGAGTGTTGACATGCTTGCCCACACCTGCTTTCTTCTTCTTTTAGATTTGACCAGCGGTCGGCAACCAGCCCACAGGTGCACCACCGCCACACACTTGATGTTGTTCACAACATTATAAGTTCACTTCTTCTTCTTTTCTACACCTGCTTTCTACGGGCATGCAGAAACACACGCCCTTACGCGGTATCATATCACTGCGGTGCATAGTAACCGAGCATAATACAACAGGCCTATTGTGATTTTGTAAACAAAAAAATTAAACATTGTCCAGTGGTGAAGTTTACTGTGTTTACATACCATGTGCATCCTTGTCTGCCAGCCAGAGTTACGTCCGCACGCACTCCAAACCCCGTCTTAAACCGCACACTTTGCTTGCTTTTTCTTAGCATCTTCAGATGAAATAATGTCAACCATCACATACTATGTGGCTGGAGACCACATTCCTTTTCGTTCCAAGCCATTTTACTTTTTCTGGAGTATTTGGTAGTAAGAGTGCACTGCTTTCGGATTGCGGAGGTGTGCGGCATGCACATAACTCCGCACTTAACTCAGCGGACACGTCTTAAAGGAGAAGTACACTAAAAGCATAATATTTAATATATAAAATAATTTTCAAAAAACTCCTGGATCCAGATCATTATCCGGATCACCACCAACATCTAATCATCTGTTCTTTGTGTCATTACACACCTTTCCGAAAAATTTCATCAAAATCCATTCATAACTGTTGAAGTAACATTGCTAACAGACAGACAGACAAACCAACAAACAAACCAACCAATGCCGGCGAAAACATTACCTCCTCCCTTGGCAGAAGTAAAAATGACAATTATACTAAAAGACTTGTCAGTATAAAACAAAAGTTTGAAGTTAGACTTTTTCACAACATGAACATGAAGTAGGTGCACACAGGTTTTGTTAATCACTCCAACTTAAGCTCTGTTCTATTTTATAAAACATTAATTAATTTAGAAGAACACTATGTAAAAAAGTTATGTTTTCAAAATCCTTTTGATGGCACATCAATCTTTGGCGAACATCATTTCCATCATAGCCTGAGTGGGCCTATATCACCTGTGATGGCACTATTTACAGTAACAACTTTGCTGTTTGGGTAGAACCCCAAAGAAGACTATAACCGCCACACTTTATGGCCTGCGTCCTAATAGCTAATCATAGGGTGTGGCATTAATAGTCTGCAAACTATAAGTTGAAGGTAACTAGCTTGGTATTTTCGGCATGGATCTCATGTTATAGCTAGTGAAGAAACCAAAGATGATTTTGTCATAGGAAACAAAGAAAAGAAAGCAAGAGAGTGACCAAGCAAAAGCCTGGGCAAGAGTGAATATTGTACTGGCTTAGACTCATTGATGAGAGCTAAATGCAAAGTATGGCAGCCCAGCATTGCTTCTGTTGAATTAGTAAGTCCTATTTTTTGCTAACCCTTGCAAACCCATGCTTTGGCCGTTTCCACACAAGGAAAAGGCTTCTGAATTTTCTGGTTTCTGAAAGGGGACACAGAGCAATTTCTCCATTGTACTGTGTAGTAAGGCCAGTTTTACCTACTATTTCACATCAAAATAGATGTTATGAAAAAGATTTCATGAATCTGCAGTGGGGCAGCTCGGTGATGCAGTGGTTAGCACGGTCATCTCACAGCAAGAAGGTCGCGGGTTTGAACTAGGGCTGGGTGATTAACCAAAATAAAACTGAAACCAACAGTTGGGACATAAAATCAACGTAATCTTGCTCATGTCAGTTTTTTTGGTTCTCCCCTTCTTCATGTTGTGTGCATGTGTAAACGAGACCTATCATAAGATAAGATAAGATAAGATAAGCCTTTATTAGTCCCACAATGGGGAAATTCCAGGATTCCAACAGCACAGGGTTAGCAACACTCAGAGCAATAATTAAGAAGATACAAAAAATATAAATAAGAGCAGTGGATATACATACGTACACATAAATATATATACAAAGTGCGGAGCATTGTAGCAAGATGGAAGAAACAGCATAACCGTCTACTTAGTTATCCTACATAGTATGAATATGTACCCATACATATTGTCACCCTCCGTAGCGACTGATATTGTCCTAGTTGTATACTGGAGGGGACCATTTGTCTAAGTCTGTTGCGTCTTTTGCATTCAATACTATTAGGTCGTCACGTTTTTTTGCTATCTCTGCGAGCAGCCCTGCTTAAGTTATACAGTCTGACAGCCATAGGTAGGAAGGACCTGCGAAACCTCTCGGTTGTGCACCTAGGATGATGTAGTCTGCTGCTAAATGAGCTCCTCAGTGCGTTCAATATGTCCTGCATAGGGTGGGACTCGGACTCCAGCAGAGATGACAGTTTGGCCACCATCCTTCTCTCTCCTATCTCCTCCACTGGGTCAAGGCGTTGCCCCAGGACAGATCTAGCTTTCTTGATCAGTTTGTTCAGTCTCTTCCTATCGGCTGCTGTAATGCCGTTGCCCCAGCAGACCACTCCAAAAGTGATGGCTGATGCCACCACCGTGTCGTAGAATGTCTTCAGCAGCGCTCCTTGTACACCAAAAGACCTGAGCCTCCTCAGTAGGAACAGCCTGCGCTGTCCCTTCTTGTAGAGTGCTTCGGTATTGTGTGACCAGTCTAGTTTATTGTTCAGATGAACACCAAGGTACTGTTCATGTACTGCCCCTTTAAGACGTTTCCGTTGCGTGACCGAAACACTGTAGCAGTGCAGTCAGCACTGTTCAGAAGCTGCAGAACACAGCGAAAAAATTAAAACAGCTTGTACTTTAAACAAATGCAGTGTCCCTCCACATAATATGAAGTGGTTGGTTGGCTGGCTGGCTTCAGTGCACCGAGGCTGCGTCACTGTTGACCTCTGACTGCTATCCAGCGGTATTTAAGAACATGATCGGAGATTCGTGGTCCCTGTGTGGTGATGACATGACTATGTCTGTGTGGAAACCCCCCCCCCCCCCGAGTAGCTGACAGCCCGCCAGCACGAGTCATGTGGCCCACGGGCTCGCAAGAAGTATGTGTGGACACTGACTTCTACACTGGACAGTGTTTAGTTTTGTTGCATGTGTTTGGGGTGACAAACACATGCAACACTACTCTTTATTATATCATGCTTATTTATGGCTGAACCACCGCAGTGATATATTCATTGATGCAACATTCTCATGGCTAAATTGTCATACCTTGTCACTGAATTATAAGGGAGAAGAAAGGAGGGAGAAGGGTAAAAACTTGAAAGCTTCAGAATGGTGATTTAAGGTCAAATTCCCCAGCCCTAGTTTGAGCCTATCCCTGGCCAGCAGTAATCTTTTTGTGTGGAATTTGCATGTTCTTCCTGTCTGCATGGGTTTTTGCTGGGTACTCTGGTTTCCTCCCATGCATGTGTACGTTAGGTTAATTGGCATCAACTGAGGATAAATTGTGCTTAGGTATGAATGTGAGAGTGAATGGTTGTCCGTCTCTCTGTTGGCCCTGTGATGGACTGGCGATCTGTCCAGGGTGTATCCTGCCTCTTTGCCCAAAGATGCTGGGATAGGCTCCAGCAACCTGAAAAGCATTAAGCAGTAAGAAGTAGTGTAATATGGACTGTCTGTCACTAGGCTTAACTGGGTGTGTTGAATGCAATGTTTGTGGTTTACAATTGATACATTTCATTGCTTTGTTGAAAATGCTCCCCATACATTTGACAATTATTTTTGTTACTTTCACTGAAGTTCTAAATAATGAGTTTAATAAGATCTTTTTAAAGGCATAACTACACTTACTTTGTACTTGGTTGCAGACTCACAGAGAGCCCTTAAACCTCTAACTGAAGTGAAACTGTGTGCAGCCTATCCTGGGATAGATTAAGATTGGACTGAGGTCACTTTTAGTTCCCACAGCCAACAAACATTGTGTGTCCAAAGCTGCAACAAGAAGCAGAATTTAGGGACACATTAATGGTCAGTCATTATGCTTTCTGGCTCCGTTCGCCCTCATTTGTTCTTCTAGTGTGAGGACATAGAGCTTCTAGCCCCCTGGCATATAAAGACAGTGATAACTGCACTTTGTTCATTACGCTGCACAAGTGATAGCCCATTTTCCCATTTCTTGGCTTTTATTCATTTTAATTCATCTGCTTGTGTAGCCATTTCCTCAGCCGTGCTGCTCTGCTCAGTCTCTAGGTCTCTGCTCTATCGTTTAATTCTCCTCTGAGTAGTGAAACTGAATGAAGTACCAAATAAATTTTTTAAAAACTGCATCTAAAAAGTTACTTTTGCTCCAAAGCATTACTTAAACTGTCTTGTCTCCGTGTCTTTAATGAGAGCCATACCATAGTACTGCTACCCGGAGTTAAAATAAGCATGAGGGGAGTTGGCATTGATGAAAACGGCTAATGAAAGCACTTCTTTCTCCAAATGTAAGACAACTTTAAATTCCTCTGCTCCCTTTCTTTTAACATTAGATAAACCAGGATTGTTTGTTACAGCTGCTGACAGCATTCTGTCTCCTTGTCTCAGCACCTGTCCGGTCTGACTAAAAAGCCATGGACGGATAGAAGAAAGGAAAGTGTGCAGGCTATATGGCTGCAATTGTTAAAGTATGCTTGAGAGACAGCCAAAAGAGACAGACCCACCAAAGTGGGCCAAAAGAAAGCCAACTGAATGGCGGTTGTGATGTGTGTGTATTTAGGGGGCAGCATGGATGACTGATGTCAACATTTTTTCTTCAGGGTGCCCATCTCCATTTGCATAATTTCCATTCCCCACAAGCGACAAAGAAAGGAAGGAGATGCGCACACAAAACCCAAACTGACGAGAGAACAATGGTGGCCTGAAGGGTCATTTTGCGGGGATGAAATTTTCCTAAATCGCAGTTTAATATTTTGTCAGGCTAATTTTGAGAAGCACTATTTTGCCAAAGCTCAATCAAAGCGCTGCTTTGTCCGATTTGACGAGCAAAGTACATAAAAGTCGACCAGTCGTCAAAAATTCAAAAGGGAAATTAAAAAGAAAACTGAGTCTTTAGTTTTACTCGTCAAAGTCCTCCAAATTTACTGCAAGACAAAAATGCAGGAGATAAGGGGATGGTGGACATGCCAATGATTAATGGTCATCCTTACAGAGTTACCTCAGATGTATAACTCACAAAAGACCACCCTTTAAAATGACACATATGCTATAGGTGGTGTAGACAAGACTATAAAAATGTCTGCAAAGGTTCCAACGTGTAGAAGTTTAACCTAAGACAGATCTCTAGTTAGCTGCAGTTGCTCTATTTAAAGTTTTTGTGAATGGCCCAGTGGATAAAAGGGCACAGATGTACACAGCTGGCTGAGAGGCAGGTGTAGGGAGTGATGGTGGTTGATGTGAGGGCGATGGAGAGGGCGGGCAGGCAGGCAAAGATGGATGATGGATGGTGTTGATACAGGAGGCAGCAGCCCCGCTTTATCTAGGCAGCACAAGGCAGACTTGCTGGGGTGATGGGTGGGCTGTCAGCTCTTTGTTTATGGACCACCGCCCATCTCCCATCTCCTATACCCCCCCCCCCAAAAAAAAAACTGAGATCACTCAAAAATACCTACTACCTCACAGTTTCTTGTCTCTCTCCCATCTTTGACCCTCTTCTTTCTTCTTTTTATTCTCCAACAAATGACATTTTTACTTCCTAAGTTTGGTTCAGATGTACAGTAGAAAAAAAATGACTACATTTGATTTTTTTTTCTCCACTGACTGCAAAAGTCTCACACATTTAAGTTGACAGAGGAGGAAGGAGAATAAAAAAAGCAGGAGGGAGAACAAGTGAATCTAATCCAACCGTATCCCCACGAGTTGCACGCTTCCAATTAACAACTGCTTGGTTTATCAGTCTCCAACGGGTGATTGCTGTTTTTAATCATTTTCTTTCTCTACACTTTTTTTTCTGTGCTCTATCAGTTCTTCCCCCTCTTATCATCTAACACCCCCTCCCCATGCTGTCTCGCATCCCGCCCCATCTCCACTCGGTGCTGCCTCTGTTTCATCGCTGTTCTCCTGGAGTCGCTCCCTCACGCTGGGTCCACTGTTAAATCGTTCCTCTTTGTGTTTAAAGAAAACTTTGATGTGCAAGTCTGGAATCTGCCTGTGAATATTCGTTGGCCACTGACAGAGCACCTTTAAGAATGAGCTAATCGCCGCTATACGGCCACCCGAATGATCGCGACAAATGAGAAAAGTACACTGCAGAAGTTTGATCATTCTGCGCAAACCTTTTCTCATGACAGTGTGGTCCTTCACAAACACCTCTTCTCTCATTTGCCTTTGTCAGTGTGATTTAAAGACCCGAAGTACACCTGTCACACTGATCAATCTGTCCACTTGTTATGTGGGGGGGGGTTGAGGAGAGGGTTTTTTCTGGCATGATAATAAATGGAGGCTGACGGGCAGGTGACGGAGCAGCAGTTATGGCTTCTTTAATTTACCCGACGCCTCACACTGACAGAGACTCATAACAAGGTGACACGGCGCTGTAATGGTTACGCTCAGTCACCTCTTGTCGGGCGGAGAGAGGGAGAGGAGGTGGAGGTGTATGATTAGTGCATATCCGATTTGTGTGGCGGTCGCTGATTCGACGCCACAGCCTCTCCTCCCTCTGGTCAAGGTGTTATTGAGAGTGGGCCCGTTATCTCTGTCGATGAGGTCGCCCGTCGCCTCACTAACGGGAGTACGCCAGCCGTACCAATCCCAGAGAACTGAGCGGTGTGTCTGGGTGGGTCGTTGCGAGCCACATCCTCCTGGGTGGGCTATAACTCATCCCCATGCGGGGATAGGGCCTTATCTTGGTCTCCCTCCACAGGCCTGCCCTGCCGCTGCTCTGTCTTTGGGAAAAGATTTTCTGGTGCCCTGGTGTGTGAGTTATAGTTGGGGTTAAGGTGACTGAATAGGCCTGTCTGTTTGGGTTGTCTTAGTGAATTTATGTCTCTGTGGGCAGAGGAATGCGGAGGCATATGTGTGTATGCTTATACAGTGTGTGTACGCTTGTGAAGCCAAGATTTATTTGTCAAATCATCCCTAAGTTGTGTGTGCTCATCTAAATGTATCCCGTTACACAAAGTGAAACATTATTGTCACAAGTTATTTAATCATGTGAAGGGCATCGTTACAGTTGCATCTCAGCACACACACGCCTTCCCCACTCATCTCATACATGCACATACACGCTCCCTTCCACCCACCTACCCTTTCCACACCGCCTCTCTCTGTCATCTTGGCCTATCAATCAAAAATGTATTAAGTCCGGAGTCGGGGCCGATCAAAGACAGAATTCCTGGGAGGAGAGCAGATAAGGCCTATCTCATTAATAAGTGCTTTACCATCATTGGGGCCCACGCGCCTCGCCACACCCAGCCTGCCTTCCTTTGATATCTAATTATCCATCCGTTTCATTCTGCCAGAGAGGGAGGAGAGGGACGACTCATGGTGCCATCATAACCAAATGCTGTTGCATGTTTGTGTGTGTGTGTGTGTGTGTGTGTGTGTGTGCATCTGTGCAAATCAGGATATGTACAAGGGGCTTCACCCACACACTGTGACATGCAGCAAATCCAAACGCACAGAGAGTGGCACATGTAAACAAATGCAAATGGGATGTTCTTGCAAAGGCAACTGGGCCAGTGGATATACTGCACCCCTCCAGAAAAGCTGTCACGCACACCACGCGGGTCTGAGATGGAGAGCGGGATCTCATTTTCAGACAGTAATTCCAAGCGCCAACTGGTGCTAAGAATCAGAGGTGACTTACAGATCCACCTTTTAACAATCTGCAAGGGCAACGAGCTCTAAGAGTGTGCCAAAGAGCCGAGGAGGGATAAGATAGCTGTGGATGAGGAGGGAAACAAGATATTAAAACAGTAAAGGAAGATATGGAGGAAGGAGGACAATGGAGGGAGTACAAGGGTTAAGAGGATTTTAAGAAACACTGGGTAAAGACTGATGGTCAAAAGAAGAAGAAGAAATGAAGAAGGAAGAGAGAAGCACGGGAGAAATGAGAGAATGGGGAATGGGAGGGAGAGAAAGAGCAGGGCATTCTTTTCTCTTCTCTCCTTGGTTTTCTGTAAGAGTAGCTCAGGAAGATAAGGCTAAAAGGTCCGTCAGTCTGTTGTGGAACAATCCGTTCTGTGTCTCCCCCTTTTTCTCTCCCTCAAGATACTGCCTTTCTCTCTGTCTAATGGCACAACTCAGATTTCTAGCGATGCCTCTTGTGATATGGCTCATCTCTGGTGGCATGGTTTACTGACATCACTTGTCCAATACAATATACTCCCCCTGGCTTAAAGAACCAGCCTCGAGTCTAACGTGACAGGAAAATTCGGAAAACACTTTGGGCTGTATCTCTTCACAACGTTTCATTATAGCTAATATTCAAACCAGTGTCATTTAATGATATAAAGGGACACTATTCAAAGCTACAATAAAGGGATGAAATTATGTCTTCATTTAGCCAAGCTGTTCAAATCCTCACCCCCCTAATCACTCAAAGCAGAGCTCGGAGACAAACACAAACCAAGGAGGATTTAGAAGAACAAAACCAACACAAAACACAGGCCCACGTGCCTAACAAAGACTCCAAAGTCTGCCTCCCCATTCCATGTCCTTTTTTAAAACGAGACCTTCATCTCTGAGCGCTCGTGTTATGAAGCAACTTTCTTCAAGAGCAGAAAGGAGGCGTGTCAAAGAGAAGGGTCACAATGTTTACAAAGACGGCTTTTAATCCAATCACAGCGTCCCCAGCTTTTATTTCCTGTTTCATGGGATTAAAATTAAATGAAATATATTAAAACAAAATTAATTTGTGTCTGAAAAAATAGTTTTCGGCTTTAAAGGTTGGGTTTTAAGCACGGAGGAAATCTACAAAGGAAATAATTAGCTTAAGAGGCACATTAGTTTCTTTAAATTTTGTTTAGTAGTTTTCGAAAGAAATTTTTATTGTAACTCCAAACAATACCAGGCAGAATATTAATACGATAAAGTTTGCAATTTTTTTTAAAGTTAAAGTTCACCTCACCCCATCTCACACTAACATAGCATAATCAGTAAATAATCAACTGCTCTTTCTTTCTGTGTGTGTGTGTGTGTGTGTGTGTACACGTACTTCTGTCTCTGACCTGTTGTGAAGCTGCCTCGGGGTTTAAATAACTGTCTGGTGCCAGCCTGCTTCACCCCAAGGCCTTGTGGGAGATGAAGAAGAGGTCAGCAGAGGTGTGTGTGTGTGTGTGTGTGTGTGTGTGTGTGTGTGTGAGTGAGTGAGTGAGTGAGTGAGTGAGTGAGTGAGTGAGAGAGAGAGAGAGAGAGAACACGTCCACGATAAACACCAGGTTCTAAAGACAGCAGAACACAGGCAGAAAGAATAATATATAAAAAAGACACTGAATAACAAGGCTGTTAAAATATAATTGAACCCAACTCTCTCCACATATACAAATTTTGGTGCCATAATTTTTTTTATCACAGCAACATGAAAAAAACGGTTGCGATGTTTATTACATAACCACAGCAGAAAAGCCTGTCCTTGCACGCGCCTTCACCTTGAAGCACAACTGGTGTGAGAGAGCAGCTCAGACCAACAAGCAGATGAAAGGGAGGTCAACCCACCGGAATGAACCTCTTGTAGGGGTGGCTAAAGCTCCAGGGGCTGCCTGCCTGGGTGGCAATGCCTACCCCCCCACAACATGGACAGGTCTGGTTATGATTTGGTTGAGCAGACACTAAGACACAGCAGAGTCTTCCTTCATTTTCTGATTTTTTTTGTGTGTGTATGTGTTCCCTGGATGACTTGGCTAACACTGGTTAGGAAGGGGTGACAGAGAGGTCAGGGGGGCTCCGGCTGATTGTGGCCTGAGGGGGAATCCTTGGGAGGGATAGCAGAGAGGTAGATGAAGGGGGTATCCCTCAGGAGCATGGCCCTTCCCAAACCAAAACAAACAAACAGAGTGGTCTTCTGATCTAATCTGGCTCCCCTAAAGCCCTCCAAATATGCTGCCTGGAACAACACTGGACAGAGGCTTGTTGTGTCGTTTACAGCAACTTAAACAGTCTCAATCTGTAAATCTTCCCATCATGAAACAGCCACAAATGCAGAAAAATTTTTTAACATATTTACAGTGATGCATTAGAAGCTAGTTTAGATGTTCCCAGGAGTTAGGGAAATAAACTGACTACTTTTTCCTTCTTCTTTTGGCTGCTCCCATCATCAGGGGTCACCACAGCAGATCATGGTCTGCACGTTTGATTTCGCAAGGATTTTACGCCAGATGCCCTTCCTGACACAACCCTCCCCATTTTCCTGGGCTTGGAGCTGCCACTAGTACATTGGCTTGTGCTCCTCTTGTAACTGGGTAACCAACTTTCCTTTCCTATTCTATTATGTTAAGCACCAAGCTAGAAGGTGGAAAGTAGGCCTGTAACAAAAACAGCTCACACAATTAATCGTAGGATAAGAAAAAATGACCATGATACAAGTTTTATTAGCCATGATAAATCGGCGGTTACGTGTGTGTGTTTCTTTACATAATCCCCCAATACAGTCCATCCATACAGTATTCACAGCGTTTCACTTTTTCCACATTTTGTTGTTACAGCCTGATTCCAAAAGGGATTAAATTAATTTTTTCCTCAAAATTCTACACACAACACCCCATAATGACAACATGAAAAAAGTTTTTTTGAGATTTTTTTGCAAATTTATTAAAAATAAAAAAACTAAGAAATCACATGTACATAAGTATTCACAGCCTTTGCTCAATACTTTGCTGATGCACCTTTGGCAGCAATTACAGCCTCAAGTCTTTCTGAATATGATGCCACAAGCTTGGTACACCTATCTTTGGGCAGTTTTGCCCATTCCTCTTTGCAGCACCTCTCAAGCTCCATCAAGTTGGATGGGAAGCGTTGGCGCACAGCCATTTTCAGATCTCTGCAGAGATGTTCAATTGGAGTCAAGTCTGGGCTCTGGCTGGGCCACTCAAGGACATTCACAGAGTTGTCTTGAAGCCACTCCTTTGATATCTTGGCTGTGTGCTTAGGGTCGTTGTCCTGCTGAAAGATGAACTGTCATCACAGTCTGAGGTCAAGAGCACCCTTGAGCAGGTTTTCATCCAGGATGTTTCTGTACATTGCTGCATTCATCTTTCCTTCTATCCTGACTAGTCTCCCAGTTCCTGCCGCTGAAGAACATCCCCACAGCATGATGCTGCCACCACCATTGGCACAGCTATGAGCGGTGCCTGGTTTCCTCCAAACATGACGCCTGGCCTTCATGCCAAAGAGTTCAATCCTTTTCTCATTAGACCGGAGAATTTTGCTTCTCATGGTCTGAGAGTCCTTCAGGTGCCTTTTGGTAAACTCCAGGTGGGCTGCAATGTGCCTTTTACTAAGGAGTGGCTTCCATCTGGCCACTCTACCATACAGGCCTGATTGGTGGATTGCTGCAGAGATGGCTGTCCTTCTGGAAGGTTCTCCTCTCTCCACAGAGCAACGCTGGAGCTCTGACAGAGTGACCATTGGGTTCTTGGTCACCTCCCTGACTAAGGCCCTTCTTCCCCGATAGCTCAGTTTAGACAGCCAGCCAGCTCTAGGAAGAGTTCTGGTGGTTCCGAACCTCTTCCATTTATGGATGATGAAGGCCACTGTGCTCATTGGGACCTTCAAAGCAGCAGAAAATTTTCTGTACCCTTCCCCAGATTTGTGCCTCGAGACAATCCTGTCTTGGAGGTCTACAGACAATTCCTTTGACTTCATACTTGGTTTGTGCTCTGACATGCACTGTCAACTGTGGGACCTTATATAGACAGATGTGTGCCTTTCCAAATCATGTCCAATCAACTGAATTTACCACAGGTGGACTCCAATGAAGCTGTAGAAACATCTCAAGGATGATCAGTGGAAACAGGATTCACCTGAGGTCAATTTTGAGCTTCATGGTAAAGGCTGTGAATACAGTGGGGCAAAAAAAATATTTAGTCAGCCACCAATTGTGCAAGTTCTCCCACTTAAAAGATGAGAGAGGGCTCCAATTTTCATCATAGGTATACCTCAACTGTGAGAGACAAAATGAGAAAAAAAAATCCAGAAAATCACATTGAAGGATTTTTAATGAATTAATTGGTAAATTCCTCGGTAAAATAAGTATTTGGTCACCTACAAACAAGCAAGATTTCTGGCTCTCACAGACCTGTAACTTCTTCTTTAAGAGGCTCCTCTGTCCTCCACTCGTTACCTGTATTAATGACACCTGTTTGAACTCATTATCAGTATAAAAGACACCTGTCCACAACCTCAAACAGTCAGACTCCAAACTCCACTATGGCAAAGACCAAAGCACTGTCAAAGGACACCAGAAACAAAATTATAGACCTGCACCAGGCTGGGAAGACTGAATCTGCAATAGGTAAGCAGCTCGGTGTGAAGAAATCAACTGTGGGAGCAATTTAGAAAATGGAAGACAAACAAGACCACTGATAATCTCCCTCGATCTGGGGCTCCACGCAAGATCTCACCCCGTGGGGTCAAAATTATCACGAGAACGGTGAGGAAAAATCCCAGAACCACATGGGGGGACCTAGTGAATGACCTGCAGAGAGCTGGGACCAAAGTAACAAAGGCTACATCAGAAACACACTACGCCGCCAGGGACTCAAATCCTGCAGTGCCAGACGTGTCCCCCTGCTTAAGCCAGTACATGTCCAGGCCCGTCTGAAGTTTGCTAGAGAGCATTTGGATGATCCAGAAGAGGATTGGGAGAATGTCATATGGTCAGATGAAACCAAAATAGAACTTTTTGGTAAAAATTCAACTTGTCGTGTTTGGAGGAGAAAGAACACCATACCTACTGTGAAGCATGGGGGTGGAAACATCATACTTTGGGGCTGTTTTTCTGCAAAGGGACCAGGACGACTGATCTGTGTAAAGGAAAGAATGAATGGGGCCATGTATCGTGAGATTTTGAGTGAAAACCTCCTTCCATCAGCAAGGGCACTGAAGATGAAACATGACTGGGTCTTTCAGCATGACAATGATCCCAAACACACCACCCGGGCAACGAAGGAGTGGCTTCGTAAGAAGCATTTCAAGGTCCTGGAGTGGCCTAGCCAGTCTCCAGATCTCAACCCCATAGAAAATCTTTGGAGGGAGTTGAAAGTCCGTGTTGCCCAGCGACAGCCCCAAAACATCACTGCTCTAGAGGAGATCTGCATGGAGGAATGGGCCAAAATACCAGCAACAGTGTGTGAAAACCTTGTGAAAACTTACAGAAAGCGTATGACTTCTGTCATTGCCAACAAAGGGTATTTAACAAAGTATTGAGATGAACTTTTGTTATTGACCAAATACTTATTTTACCGAGGAATTTACCAATTAATTCATTAAAAATCCTTCAATGTGATTTTCTGGATTTTTTTTTCTTATTTTGTCTCTCATAGTTGAGATATACCTATGATGAAAATTGGAGACCTCTCTCATCTTTTAAGTGGGAGAACTTGCACAATTGGTGGCTGACTAAATACGTTTTTACCCCACTGTATTTATGTACATGTGATTTCTTAGCTTTTTATTTTTAATAAATTTGCCAAAATCTCAAAAAAAAATGTTTTTTCACATTGTCATTATGGGGTATTGTGTGTAGGATTTTGAGGAAAAAAATGAATCTAATCCCTTTTGGAATAAGGCTGTAACATAGCAAAATGTGGAAAAAGTGAAACGCTGTGAATACTTTCCAGATACACTGTATTTCAGCTGTTTGCACTGCTTCTGTCTCTCTGCATGCTCCCCATGGGAGGTGGGGCTTTTATTTTATTTATTTACGATATTTAAAATGTTTTTTTCATATACTGTATCTATTCCAGTGTAATATTGTTTATACTGGGGCGGCTGTGGCGCAGGTTTAATGTGGTCGATCTCTGATCAGAGGGGGCTCTATCCCCGCTGTCTCTGCAGTCTGCATGTCGACGTGTCCTTGAGCAAGATGCTGAACCCCCAGTTGCTCCTGGTGGGTCAGACCAGCGCCTTACAAGGCAGCTCCGCACCATCAGTGTATGAATGTGTGTGTGAATGGGTGGATAGCAGGATCTGTAAAGCACTCTGGTCATCCAGAGATGAGAAAAGGCGCTATATAAGTGAACACCATTTACCATAATAAAAGTTCAAAGTGCTTTGAAAAGTTGTACATAGACTGTTATTATATCCTGGGCATAAAACGGTTTTCATGACAGCAACAATAACATTGTTCATCGCTGTAACTTTGGGAAAAAATTTAGTGTTCAAAAAAATGTGTTATCATTACAGGCCTACCAGAAAGTACCATTTTTATATGGTCTTTGGTATGACCTAGTTGGGAGCTGAACCCACAACCTCCCTGCTGTGGGGGATGCTCTACCACTAAGCCACCACTCCAGTTATTAGTGCTAATTTTACCACTCAATAAGAAATGCACCATGATTCCTTCTTTGAACCCCCCCCCCCCCCAAAAAAATGCTTATGTTTCGATACCAGGGGTGTCCAATTATGTGCCATGGAGGGCCAAGACCCTGCAGGTTCTCTCTTCTACCCAGTCTCTTCAGCAGGTGTTTTCACTGATCAGCAGTCAGTGGGAAGAAGTTCAGTTGAATCTGCTGTTGAAGACACTGGTTGGAGGTAAAGCCTGCAGGGTCTAGGCCCTCCATGGCACATGATTGGACACCCCTGTTTTCTTCTTCTTCTTCTTTTAGATCTGACTGGCAACCAGCTTGCAGGTGCATTACCGCTACGTACTTCACTCTAGCTCCCATCTGTGTCTTTCCCCATATAGTGTACTATATAGTCAAATGCCCCGTTCTTCTTCTTCTTCTTTTAGATTTGATTGGCGGTTGGCAACCAGCTTACAGGTGCATTACTGCCACATACGTACTTCACTCTATATATATTGACTGGCGATTTCCACGTACTTTGTCATGCGCATGCTCTCAATATATCGTCTCCCACTCTATCACTCTTCTTCTTCTTTTAGATTTGATTGGCGATTGGCAACCAGCTCTATTCAGACATCATTCTATATATCTTTTCCCCATAGCTACCGCCTGTTCTTCTTCTTCTTCTTCTTTTAGATTTGATTGGCGGTTGGCAACCAACTTACAGGTGCACTACCGCCACGTATTTTGTTATCACCTGTTCTTCTTCTTCTTTAAGATTTGATTGGCGGTTGGCAGCCAGCCTTCAGGTGCATTAACGCCACTGACCTGAACATCATCACTCGATATTATTATATTATAGTTCTTATTCTTATTCTTCCAGATTTGACCGCCTGCTGGCAACAAGCCCACAGGCACATCACTGCCACTTACTTGATTATCATCACTCTATATCTTTGTATAAGGAGTTCTTATAAGGAGTTCTGAACAATCATCTTTTTCTTCTTCTTCTTTTAGACTCGAACAGCAGCTGGCAACAAGCCCACAGGTGCATGACCGCCACACACCCCACTCCACATCATCACTCCATCTGGTCAGGAGCCGTAGTCCGTATCTGCGCCTCATCTCATTCTTCTTCTTCTTCTTCTTCTTTTTGATTTGATTGGTGGCTGATCCACCAGCCCATGATGTTTGTGAACTTAAAGATCCCCCACTTAACAAGTCCTCAACTGCTTCCCAATGTAGCCCCTTAATGCCAAATATTTTTCTGCTGCTTTCACAATGATTTTGATTTTTTCTGTTTTCTTGGAGGTCTGTGCAGTGCAGTTTATCACAACTACCACAAATAAGACAAAATTATTTTCCTTCATAACCAGACAATCTTCCTTAATTCTGCTGCATGCACTGCAAGCCTGCACACGTTCCCTATTAGAGTCCACTCCCACTTTTTTAGCTGGCACCTTTTTCGCAGCTTCTGCATATGTTAATCCCTGGAAGACTTTTACCTTCTGAATTTCTGCTGCTCTTTTGCTGGCTTCACAACCTCGATATGCAGAGCTATGTTCACCACCGCAGTTACAACACTTTAATTTGACTCCTCTTTCATACTTGCCATATTCATGTTCACTGCAGCATCTGGCACATCGTTGTCTACCTTTGCATATCGCTGCTACATGACCAAACTTTTGACATTTGAAACATCTGAGTGGAAGAGGAACTTTAGTAAAGTCTGACTTCATAGCTCATGTTGCCAATATACACCTTACTTGGCAGTCTTGTTTCATCAAATTTTAACATTACCGACAGACTATCACATTTTTCACCATTTCTATTAGTTTTCAATCTTTGTACTACCTCTGTCGCTTTTGCTCCAGTTAAGTTTTTCATTATTTCATCAGTTGAGACAGCCATTGAGATGCCCGATATCACTCCTCTCATTGCCTTATTTCCTTCCAATACTGAACACTGCACATTTTTCCCCTCCATCTTATTGACTTTGATTGCTTTTCCTTGTTGAACACTATCTTTACATGTAACTAGTAACGAACCACTACAAAGAATTCTTGCATTTAAAACTTCTCCAAGTAACCCATTAATTGCATTGGTGAGCTTAATTGGGTTCCACTCACGAAATGATGCTCCTTCTTGAGTAATTTTAATGATTACTTTACACTCCTTCTGTATTTTCCGAGATTGTTCATCTTCTGATTCGTCAGCACTTGATAACGCTCTTCTTCTTCTTTTAGATTTGATTGGTGGTTGGCAACCAGCTTACAGGTGCATTGCCGCCACGTACTTCACTCTATATCATCACTCTATATCAATTACATCACTCTCTTCTTCCTCTTCTTTTAGATTTGACTGGCGATTGGCAACCAGCTTACTGGTGCATTACCGCCACTGACTTGTATCGTTATCACTTTATATATAATTCAAGAAATCTCTGTGTCTGTCATGACCATAGGACTGGCTAAAAGATCATAGGATTGCCTATGATGTCTGTATGACGTCATATAGACACCATAGTATAGAGTGATTCAAGAAAATCTGTGTGTGATCAAAGGCAGGCATCACTCACGATCATAGGACATCAAAGATCAAAGGCAGGCATCACTCACGATCATAGGACTTGCTATGACATCATCAAAGATCAAAGGCAGGTGTCACTCACAATCATAGGACTCGCTATGACATCAAAGATCATAGGACTCACTAGGACATCATCAAAGATCAAATGCAGGCATCATAGGGCTCCCTATGCCATCATCAAGGATCATAGGACTCACTATGACATCATCAAAGATCAAAGGCAGTCATCACTCATGATCATAGGACTTGCTATGACATCATCAAAGATCAAAGGCAGGCGTCATAGGACTCGCTATGCCATCATCAAAGATCATAGGACTCACTATGACATCATCAAAGATCAAAGGCAGTCATCACTCACGATCATAGGAGTCGCTATGACATCATCAAATATCATAGAACTCGCTATGACACCATCAAAGATCAAAGGCAGGTATCACTGAAAGAGTGCTGATGTGCTTGCTTTACACCCTTGCTTACACCTGCTTTCTACAGGCATGCAGAAATACTTGTTTATACTTTCTACGGGCATGCACAGGTATGCACTAGTATGAACAAAAGCACTGGCCGCACCTCTTAATCACTGAATTCGACTCCAGGGGAATCTTAATGCTTCAGCCTATTGGATTTTCAACCATTCTGTGCTTCCAACTTTCTGTGAACAGTTCGGGGAAAGCCTTTTTCTGTTCCAGCACAACTGTGTCCCAGTGCACAAAGTCAGGTCCATAAAGGAAGGCATGGTTGGATGAGTTTGGTGTGATGAGTTTGGTGTGAAAGAACTTGACTGACCTAAACAGAACCCTGACCTCAACCCATCCAACATATGTGAGATGAGCTAGAATGGAGATTGCGAGCCAGGCCCTCTGGTTCAACACCAGTATCTGAGCTCACAAATGCTCTTCTGGGTGAATGGGTAAAAACAGACTCACTCCAAAATCTATTAGAAAGCCTTCCCAGAAGAGT
Source organism: Pholidichthys leucotaenia (assembly GCA_020510985.1). Lineage (NCBI taxonomy): Eukaryota > Metazoa > Chordata > Actinopteri > Cichliformes > Pholidichthyidae > Pholidichthys > Pholidichthys leucotaenia. Next base: position 184,065,935 of record CM035837.1, on the reverse strand, counting down.
GGAAGCCGTTATCACCGCAAAGGTCAAACCAACTTCATATTAATGCCAATCAATTTAGAATGGGATGTCACAAAAGTCCCAATACTTTTGTCCATATAGTGTATGTTTTAAAGCTTTGCTACGGTTTTCCAAGTGGACTCATGTTCTCCCTGTCCACAATGCAGCACTAAACAGATCTATCCCCTCCTCAGCTGTACACACACCAGTTGCAGTGCTGTTCTCTGTCAGCTGACCAGTGAGAAAAAATAAGTGTGAGATCAGACCAATCAGAGGTCAGGCTGAGGTTATCACAATTGCTCCAAAAGTAAAACAGATGGACAACCAAATAACGTCTACTGTCAGACTCATATCTGCAGGCCATGTATTCTTCTGCTCTACTGGAGTGGAAGAAGGTCAGACTAAGTTTGGGTTTTAGATTCTGGGTCAGTATGACACACAATGTACAGCATGGCAATTATCAATCTGAGAATCTTTGGAAAGCTCAGTTCACGCATGTGTTCATAGGCAATTTAAGATAACTGTACACATGCAGAGCAAGAGAAATCTGAGTTGCCCAACATTTTTCCTACGACAACATACAAGCCTACTTATCTTATTCTCTGAGTGCTTAAACTGCCCTCATGGGAGCACAAATAAAAGCTTGTTTGCCACAAACATCATTCCTGTCGTCTGTCAGTCTGCTTGTGCTTTCCCCCTCCAGTTTGTCTATTTTTGCATAACCGTTTGCTTATTTTCTCCGTTATCTCGACATTTGGAATTCAACTCCCCGCAGTCATAAACATTAGGCCCCTCTCCGCCTCTTTCTCCTTCCTTCTCTCTCCAAATCCTTGCACTTCAACGAGATGCAATTGTGATTAACAGCGCCGTGACAGGAGGACACAAGACTTTCGTCGTGACGGAAAAACAAACAAACACGATGAGATAAAATGGTGAAAATATGTTCAACCTCTTATCACAGATGCTAACTGTTTCCGCGTGCGAGGGGAGGAGGGGACCGGAGAGGGAGAGAGCAAGAAGAACTTGAGAATATCCTCCCTGCACTGTTGGCCTGCGTCTGACTTCAGAGCTAAGCCCTCTCTCAAGAGAAGGTCAACACCAGGTTCAACTTTTCACCTCAGCAGCTTGAGAGAACACATTAAATAGAGAGGATTACATCAAGGTACATTGCAATATCGCCTGGCCTTCCACTGTATTTCAGAACGGACCTTTGCAGCACATTACAAAGGGGCAAAATGCAATAACCTGCTACAAGGGTAAAAATGAATATCATCAATAAATGTGTCTTGCAATAAGATTTGAAGAAGTATAGACAGCTGACATTTTTTTCCTGCCATTCTATTACAACTAGGATCCATGAACAACAAATTAAAACACATTCTGGCTGACACCCATTAAAGTACATCAAGATGGTCAAATTCAAGATTTATACCACACTCCATTTAAGAAGTGTGCCATACCATAAATGATTCTTGAATCAGGTTTAAAGCCTTATAATGTTGTATAAAATGTGTGCGCGCGTGTGTGGGTACAGCAATGTCATCAGCGGTCAGGTGTAATCGAACCGACAGACAGACAGGCAGGCGGCCGGCTGGCGTCAGCAGCCACACGCCTGTCACGACACACCACACGCCGAAAAGCCACATACCGCAGCGCCCACACTGCGTGCACACAATGAGCGCTCAGTCCCCCGCATCACGCACCAGCGACAGCAGCAATGCGAACTATTCACACAGGGACAAAAGGTGGAGAGACGGGGTGGGCGAAGACCTGGGGGGAAGAAAGGTTGGGGAAAGTGAGACCAAAAGAACTTCTGTCAAACTTTTAGAGAACCATCTCACTGCGGCGCTGTGGGAAAAAAGTTCCTCTGGGATGACTGTTCTGAAAAGCAACATGCAAAATTTTGGGATTTTGCATGATGATAGAGCTTTTTATATACAGCTAGAACTGTGTATTTTATAGCAAATGAAAATAAAGTTACATTAATTCTGCAGACTTTCATGAATTATTTAAAACCATAAAATGCTCTGCAAACATTGACTCCTTCTGAAGCGTTTTTGGTGGATTTTTTCATACAGTTCCCTCATTTGCATCACTCTTACCATAAATGTTGGTTGGGGTAAATATTTAAATTTGCAAAGTTAGCATGGGTTTTGATAATTTGGGTCTGCCTTTAAAATGCTTGGTATATTTTAATAATTTAATCAACAGTTTCATATTTTTGATGGTTTCTGGATTGTAGTGCAAATCAAAATTACAAACTGTTTAATTCCATCATAAACAATTAAATGTTTTTATGTAAAACTGGTATTGGTTGTGAAAATGTAATTTCAGCACAGCAGTAAAACACACAAAGAAACATTTAACTGAAGCGAATTTAAGGCCTGCGTTTAATTCTGATAGAATAAGCATCATGCAGATGTTTTAAGCTCTCTCCTGTCCTCTAGTGGAGACACACTGAACCTGCACCATCACCTGAGCAACACACATACTCCTTCTCCAAGAGTCTATCAGTTTAAAATGAACTGATGTTTGAAGGTTTGTGAGAATCTATGATGGAAAATAATTAATACCAGTCATGTGTGAAGAAGTTGCTTGAGCATTTCCAGCAGCAAGGGCTGAATGGAGTACAGCGGGGTCCTCTGAAACTTTTGCCGACACTCTTAGCCCTGCACATCTGGAGTTAATCAGTGAAGCTTATACTAACACATACAAAGAGACAGACGTGCACAGGCAACACTTCTCCAAAAGACCCCGTTCAGAAAATCCCTCTCAACTCCTGAACTTCCGACATGACCAGGGTCAGCACACTTTCCCCAGTTTTCTGAGTGTGTACACCACACCATGTAATATGAGCCAGTTAGTTGCTACAGAACCACTAGATCTAAAATCAACGCACACACTTTCGCAGCTAGGCTTGTCAGGACATTGCTCCGACTTCCATTCACTGTGGACACACTAACCCATACAGTATGTCAACTCTTACAAGCGTTTGTTTTCCTGTGTTCATTATTCCTTTTTGCTGGCAACACAGAAACATGAGTGGTCTACATGCAATAAAAACAAGTCTATATATTTCCAGTGAGGCTACTCACATGATATCTGACATGATATTTTTTTTTTCTTGTTAACATCTCTGTAACATGTTTTTTTATGCCTTATAAAACATATCAAGAGCGAAATCAGCCATAAATGCCAAGTCTGTTTGTATGCTGAGAAAGTTCAGTACCTCCCCCCTCAAAAAGGTGAGTTTAGACAGATTATACTAATGATGTCACGAGAACGTGGAACAAATCAGGGCTAAAGGTGGATTCACACTACAAACGTTTGGACCAACTTTTAGTGACGTTTTGGCAAATGACTGGCTCTGCTGGTAAAAGTTAATGATAGCTGGTGTTTGTTGGCAAACGCTGGCGAAAGTTGTGCTCTTTGAAAATTTTCAGCCTGCTGAAAATTTGCCAACATTTGGGAATAAACATTGGTGAAAGTTGTGCTCAGTTTGTAAAAGTTCCTGAGCGCTGGGCTAAGTTATGCAGAGTCTACCTAAGTCAGCCTAAGTTAAAGCTGGGTTCCCACTATAACGTTTTGACCAACTTTTACAGACGTTTTCAAAAATCAGAGAATAGTCAGCACACGTCAGCTGACATCAGCGTCAGGAGACGCTCATATGTGTTTGTGGAGGCTTCCTGCCATTCTGCTTTTGGAGTGAACACACCTCCTTTGATTAGATTAGATGAGATTAGATTAGATTAGATTCAACTTTATTGTCATTACACATGTATGAATACACGGTAACGAAACACAGTTTAACATCCAATCAGAAGTGCAAAGGACAGCAGTGCAGTATATACAGTAATTGACAGTATGTGCAATTTAAGCAAATATATGCAAATATATGCAGCAGTGCAGAAAGTTAAGAGTACTGTTATGTGCAAATAATGTACAATAAGTTAGATGGGCAGTTATGTACAGGTGAGGATGGTAAGAGATGATGGTAAGAGAGTCAACGGGGAACTAAGTTCAATAACGTGACAGCTGTTGGAAAGAAACTGTTCCTAAACCTGCTGGTTCTAGTCCGAAGGCTTCTGAAACGCCTTCTGGAGAGGAGAAGCTGGAACAGTCCATGAGCAGGATGGTTGGAGTCCCTAAGAATGCTGCGTGCCCGGCGCAGACATCTTTTCCTGTAGACGTCCCCTATAACTGGAAGTGGAGTCCCTGTGATGCGTTGGGCGGTTTTCACCACCCGCTGCAGCACCTTACGGTCAGCGACAGAGCAGCTCTTATACCAGACTGTGACACAGTTGGTCAGGGTGCTCTCTATCACGCAGCGGTAGAAGTTGCCCAGGACGTCAGTTGACAGATGGTTCTTCTTCAGTGTCCTCAAGAAGAAGAGGCGCTGATGGGCCTTCTTGATCAGGCTGGTGGTGTTAACTGACCAGGACAGGTCCTCCGAGATGTGGGTCCCCAGGAATTTGAAGCTGGGGACACGTTCAACAGCTATGCCATTGATATGGATGGGGTCATGTGTCTCTCCCCTCTCCTTCCTGTAGTCCACTATGAGCTCCTTGGTTTTGCTGGTGTTAAGGAGCAGGTTATTGTCAGCGCACCAAGTAGCCAAGTGCTCAACCTCTGCCCTGTAATCTGACTCATCGTTGTCCCTGATGAGTCCAATCACCGTGGTGTCATCCGCGAACTTTATGATGGAATTGGATCCATACATAGGCCTGCAGTCATGGGTGAAGAGGGCTTAGAGGAATGGGCTGAGCACACAGCCCTGTGGTACACCAGTGTTGAGTGTGATGACGGAAGAACGGTTGGGGCCTGACCTAACATGCTGGGGTCTGTTGGTCAGAAAATCCATGATCCAGTTGCAGGTGGAGGTACTGATTCCCAGGTCCCCAAGTTTAGTGATCAACTTGGAGGGGATAACTGTGTTGAATGCTGAGCTGAAGTCAACAAACAGCATTCTTGCGTAGGTGTTCTTGTCATCCGTAGGTGTTCTTGTGAGAGTACATAGTGCAGCGCTGTAGAAACCGCATCCTCTGTACTCCTGTTGCTCCGGTAGGCAAACTGGTGAGGGTCCAGTGTAGGGGGCAGGCATTTTTTGAGCTGTGCCAAGACCAGTCGCTCAAAGCACTTCATGACTATGGGCGTCAGTGCCACAGGGCGATAGTCATTTAGGCACGATGGTGTTGAATGTTTCGGCACTGGTACTATAGAAGTGGTCTTGAAGCACGTTGGTACCACGGCCTGGGCCAGGGACAGGTTGAAGATGTCTGTGAAGACCCCTGCCAGCTGCTCAGCGCATGCCCTCAGCACACGCCCAGGAATGCCGTCAGGGCCAGCAGCCTTACGTACGTTGACATGACTCAGTGCGTTATGGACGTCGGTGTGGGTGAGTGTAAGGTGGTGGAGGTCGTCAGAGGGTGGGAAATTGATGTTCTTTTCGTTATTGTCCTTGTCAAAACGAGCATAGAAGTCATTTAGCTCATTGAGAAAGGGCACAGTCATGGCTATAGGTATGGAGTTGCTGGGCTTATAATCAGAGATAGCTTGAATGCCCCGCCACATGCGTCGGGGGTCAGAGTCCCCAAAATGTTCCTCCACCTTCAGCTTGTAGCTGTGCTTGGCCTTCTTGATGCCCCTCTTCAGATCTGCCCTGGATGAACTGTAGGCCTGTGCGTCACCAGATCTAAAGGCATTGTTACGTGCCTTTAGCAGAAGCCGCACTTCTCTGTTCATCCACAGCTTCTGATTTGGGTACGTGGTGATCTGTCTTTCCATGGTGACACTATCAATAGTGGTGTTGATATGGTCCAGGACAGAGTGGGTGTAAGAGTCGATGTTTATGTGGGAGCCACAGGTAGCCTGAGAGGTGAACATACTCCAGTCTGTGTTCCTAAACTTTTCCTGGAGTACAGAGTCAACCCCCTCTGGCCACACTTTGATGGTCCTCGCTGATGGCTTCACCCGGTTGATGAGCGGTACATACTTTGGGCATTCGTTTCAGTATTTATTTTCCTTATACTGTATATTCCTATGTAGTTACTTCTGCATTCCATTTTCCCGTTTATTCATTCATTCATATAAAAAAAAATAATAAATGAATAGAATCCAACACTAAGTCCACAATTAAAATGTGAATGTGGATGGAATAAAAAAAAACTAATTACACATGGAGCAGAAAATTAATAACAGTAAATTTCTCAGTCAGGAGATTTTTTTTCTTTTGGGCTGTCACATTTTTGGGAGATTATATATATATGTGGCAGGCAGAGAGTAGACAGACTGACTGGAAATTTCATGAAAAAATACTTTATTCCACAGACCAAGAAAATGTTTTTTCAGACAGCACCCCCCCCCACCAAAAAAAGATGGGGTCTCCAACGACTGTTGTTTCCAAGGCAACCAGTAATCCTACTGGCAAAAGACACATTTGCACAACAGCACGGCCTAATTGTAGAAAAATAACACTGCAAAGACACAAAATCCCCAGACCACTCACATATACATATACATATATATACAGTATATATATATATATATACAGTATATATACAGTATATATACACATACACTGTGGTGCACATACACTACCGTTCAAAAGTTTGGGGTCACCCAGACAATTATTTTGTGTTTTCCATGAAAAGTCACACTTATTTACCACCATGAGTTGTAAAATGAATAGAAAATATAGTCAAGACATTGACAAGGTTAGAAATAATGATTTGTATTTGAAATAATAATTTTTTCCTTCAAACTTTGCTTTCGTCAAAGAATCCTCCATTTGCAGCAATTACAGCATTGCAGACCTAACATGATTGCACAAGGGTTTTCTAATCATCCATTAGCCTTCTGACACAGTGAGCAAACACATTGTACCATTAGAACACTGGAGTGATAGTTGCTGGAAATGGGCCTCTATACACCTATGTAGATATTGCACCAAAAACCAGACATTTGCAGCTAGAATAGTCATTTACCACATTAGCAATGTATAGAGTGTATTTCTGATGAGTTTAAAGATACCTCTGTAGTCATGAAGTCCTTTGAGCGCCTGGTCCTGTCCCACCTCAAGTCCATCACCACCCCTCTCCTGGACCCGCTGCAGTTTGCCTACCGAGCCAACAGGTCTGTAGACGATGCAGTCAACCTGGCCCTCCACTCCATCCTGCAGCACCTGGACTCCCCGGGAACCTACGCCAGGATCCTGTTTGTGGACTTCAGCTCCGCATTCAACACCATCCGCCCCGCTCTGCTCCGGGACAAGCTGTCCCTGCTCAACGTGCCTGACTCCCTCTGCAGGTGGATCATCGACTTCCTGACGGACCGGAGGCAGCATGTGCGGCTGGGAAAGACTGTCTCAGACTATACTAGCATCAGCACCGGATCACCCCAGGGCTGTGTACTTTCCCCCCTACTCTTCTCCCTTTACACCAACTCCTGCACCTCCAGCCACCAGTCTGTCAAGTTGATCAAGTTTGCGGACGACACCACCCTCATCGGGCTCATCTCCAACGGCGACGAGTCCGCCTACAGGAGAGAGGTGGCCCAGCTGGCGTCCTGGTGCAGCAATAACAACCTGCAGCTGAACGCTCTGAAGACAGTGGAGATGATTGTAGACTTCAGGAAAGTCACTACTCCTCTGCCCCCCCTCACCCTCTCAGGCTCTCCCATCACCACTGCTGATTCCTTCCGCTTCCTAGGCACTACCATCACCAGGGACCTCAAATGGGAGCTGACCATCAGCTCACTCATCAAAAAAGCCCAGCAGAGGATGTTCTTCCTGCGGCAGCTGAGGAAGCTCAAGCTACCCACCAAGATGTTAGTGCAGTTCTACACAGCCATCATCGAGTCCATCCTCACCACCTCCATAACCGTATGGTACGCAGGAGCCACTGCCAGGGACAGACTAAGGCTGCAGCGCGTCGTGCGCACTGCTGAGAAGGTGATCGGCTGCAAGCTCCCATCTCTCCAGGATCTGTACATCTCCAGGACCCGGAGGCGTGCTGGCCGGATCATAGCCGATCCCTCACACCCTGGTCACGTACTGTTTGCCCCCCTCCCCTCTGGTAGAAGACTTCGGTCCATCCAGACTAAAACCTCCCGTCACATGAACAGCTTCTTCCCCTCTGCCATTAGACTGCTGAACACTAAGTGACTTACTGACTCTCGTGCACCATGTACAGCAGCTCAACCAGACTCATGTCAATCATCACTGTTTTCTTCCTGCATTACCGACTGCACTATATAGTTCTCCACAGTATCTGCTGCTGGCTAATATATATTTTAACTGTTGACCAGTATCACTTAATCTTATCCTACACTTTATTACATGTATAGTTTATTTCTCTTATCTTATCATGTTTAATGTTGCAGCATTGTACCGAGACAAATTCCTAGTTTGTGTACTACATGAACAATGGCAATAAACCTGATTCTGATTCTGATTCTGATTCTGATTCTGACCTTCTTTGAAAAAAAGTGCTTTTCTTTCAAAAATAAGGAAATTTCTAAGTGACCCCAAACTTTTGAACGGTAGTGTATGTAGTTTCACGGGCTCACATGTACGTATATGACTGTTCATATGCTCTCATGTATATTCCTGTGTGCTTATTTTGGCTTCACGTCTGAAGAGGAACAAAAGGTCTGGACCTCCTAGGGAGAAGAGGAGGATGAGAGAGTTGGCCTTTTGATATGCAAAGAGATGGACATGAATGATTTCCTGACCACCCAGGTTTGGGTGGAAGAGAGAGGAACTGCAGGGGGGATGCATTGTGTTTGGGATTTAAAGACAATGGGATTTTTGTACTTTGATGTCAGGGGTATAAGACTGGCAAATGTTGTGGGTTTTTCCTTCTTCTGCTTTTGAATGTTGGAGAGTGTGTTGAGAATAAAATGGAACCTGAGAAATAACTCTGCCTCATCCTTTCCACACTATCTCATACCTGCCAACTTTTCAAACCTGAAAAGCCTAGTAGCTAGCCGGGGTCCAGGGGCCGATGCTAATGCTAATGCTAATAATAATAATGCTAATATTTGCCAAACAAATATTAGCATTAAATCTAGTTAAATGTAGCTAACAACCTCACATTTCTTCAACTTTCAAACCTGAAAAGCCTAGTAGCTAGCCAGGGTCCAGGGGCCGCAGGCCCCGGTAGGTCCAGGACAAAGTCCTGGTGGGAGGGGTTCAGGGGGGCGAAGCCCCCCGACACCAAACAAATATTAGCATTAAATCAAGTTAGAATGTAGCTAACAACCTCATATTTCTTCATCTTTCAAACCTGAAAAGCCTAGTAGCTAGCCGGGGTCCAGGGGCCGCAGTGTCAAACAAATATTAGCATTTGACATAGAAGTCAAACATTAATTATATTAAAGGTAAAATATCTAAATCAATTGCAATACTACACAGAGCGAAATATTTGCTGAATCAACAACCCACATTATATACTTTGCATCATTCATTAATACTCCCATACATGACATATTGTACTGAAGTATGGGGAAATACATATAAAACAAACATATATCCAGTCTTTATGCTTCAGAAGAGAGCTATTAGAATAATAAACAAAGCTGCTTACAGGGAACCAACAAACCCACTTTTTCTTAAATTAAAAGCTCTCAAGTTGAAAGATCTGGTTGACTTTAAAACTGCAGTAATAATGTTTAAAGCTAAGAATCTATCACTGCCCGCAAATATCCAAAAGCTGTTCCAAATAAGGGAGAAACAATATCATTTCAGAGGAACATGTATATTTCAAAAACCTTCAGTGAGAACTACCACCAAGCAACACTGTGTTTCAGTGCAAGGAGTCAGATTATGGAACGATTTTGGACCTGAATTAAAATCATGTACAATGCTTGGACAATTTAAACAAAAACTAAAGGAAGAAATACTCCTAACATACATCCAAGATGACATGTAAAAGCACATAAGGATTGTCATATCCAGTCTGTGTTGTGCTGTTACTTAGTCGTTTTTTTTGGTCACATTTTGTCTTAGCTTTGTTCCGAATTGTAATCGCTCTTGTTTTGTTTTTCTTTTGAATTCTTGGATGGAATATGGGTGAGCAATATAAGCTGCGGCTTCAGCCATCACCCATTTCAGATAACTTATGGTGAACTGTATAATCAGAGGAGTTATTGTTTAATTTGACCTTGTTGGATTTTTTTGCCTTTGTTATATTATTCTATTTCTTTTTAATCTTTACTTTTAATCTATCCGAAATAAAGATTCATTCATTCATTAAATTTGCATTCAAAAGACTATCTTAATACTATCTTAATACTGCATAGAACTTTGAATAGGCCAGATGTGATGTATTATGAATACTAGAAAAGCACTCGGAGAGTGCAGACCTCCGCCAAGTGCCACAGTTCCCCCCATACAGTGTTTAACATCATAAATAAAATATTGAAAATGGCCCTATCTCGCAATGTTAAATAAAAAAAAAAGAATCCTTTAAAAAATTCCTGGATCCAGACGGTGATCCGGATCACCACCAAAATCTAATCATCTGTAGGATACCCCATTTCTGACAATCTGTGAAAACTTCATGAAAATCCGTCCATAACTTTTTGAGTTATCTTGCTAACAAACAAACAGACAAACCAACGCTGATGATCACATAACCTCCTTGGCGGAGGTAACTAGAAGACTAGAAATATCAGCAGGGTATACTAGCACTGTTTAACAGACACGTGCGTAATGACGGCAAAATCGCTCTGATATTTTATGTGTTTACATGATACACCAAGCATGACAAGGCTTGCAATTACACAGCACATGTTCTTCAGAATCTTAGGCATTATATAAAATGTATTCTCCCTTTAGATGTTTCTCTTTTGTTTTGTCTCTTTAGATGTTTATGTTGAATTGTATAATCCATGGTCCATTTGCCAGGGTTGAAGGGCAGTCGTGCGAACGTCTGCAGCAGTTTACAGCGTGTTTACATCTCGCCATGTACGCACGCCTCTCCGGGATTTCGCGCGAGAACAGAAACCTCAATACCCTCGCGATAGCGTTAGCTTAGCAAACGCTTCAGGTAAAGCGTAGCAGCGAACCACGAAAAGAAACGCTACTGACGCTACTATGTTCTAAATTTAGATACGATTCCTAGTGATCTCGTGTTTGGAATTGCTTTCGTGTTTTTTTACGATTTAAAAATTTTTGACTGAATTTTTAGTGAAAAACCGTAATTTTGATTAATAAAGCCATAACCCGGAATGGGGTCTTGAAAACCGGAACCATTACGGCAAAACCGGAGTGGTTGGCAGGTATGCTATCTCCACACTGGTGACCTTAAGACGTATTATGGCCGGAGACGATTCTCCTGCACCGGACTCATCAGGAGCCAGCCAAGCTAATGCAGCTACCACAGTCCAGCTTCCGGACTTCTGGCAGAACAGTCCGCGCTCCTGGTTTAACGCAGTCGAGGCACAGTTCCATCTTCGGAAGGTTTCGGCAGACGCCACAAAGTTCTACCATGTAGTTGCAAAGCTGGACAACCACACAGCCCAGCATGTAGAGAGCCTGATCAACCACCCGCAAGACGACGACAAGTACGGCACTTTGAAGGCTGCTCTCATCCGTTTTTTCACCCCCTCGCTAGGAGAGCGAGCAGAGAAGCTCCTGGCGTTGACTGAGTGTGAGGTCGACAGACCTGCAGACCTGATGGCGAAGATGCTGAGTTTGAGAGATGCCGAAGATGATGGCTTTATTTTCGCCCACCTTTTCCTCAGGACACTACCGCCAGCGGTGAGAGTTACCCTGGCCAGTTCACAGCTGCTGGCCCACCGAGACTACCACAAGCTGGGCCAGGAGGCGCAACAACTCGCTGACGCCCATAGACGACACACGGCCACGACCACAGCAGCGGAGCTGGGCGCAACATCCGGAGATGGCAGGGGGCCAGAGGTTGAAGCACCAGACTCACCGACGACGGCAGCGACGGGGGCCAGGAGGCGCGGAGCGGACGACGTCCATTGCTTTTACCATCGCTGTTTCGCTGAGAGGACACGCAAGTGCATTCTACCGTGCCAATTCAAGCGCTCAGGAAATGCCAAGACCGGGAGTCGGTAGCAGCTGCGGCTCTTGGTGAGGAGAACAAGCTGCTCTACTTGAGGGACGCGCGATCGGGGAGGCACTTCCTCGTGGACACAAGCTCCCAGCTGAGTTTCATCACACCTTCCTACGCTGACCGGCTGGCGTCTTCCAGTGGCCCTGTGGTGTCAGCAGCGAACGGCTCGGCGATTAAGACCTTCGGGGAGAAGACCCTGTCTCTGTCGTTACACGGCCGCACATTCGAGTGGACTTTCATCATAGCGGCAGTCAATTTCAACATGTTAGGTGCTGATTTTTTGTGCTCACATGGTTTGTTGGTCGATCTTGCTAACAGACGCCTGGTTAATGCACTTTTTCTTCTATTCCCTGTACAGCGCGAGTGGCCCCGCCAACAGCACAAGCAAACGTCACAGCTGCAGGTGGTAAGTTCCACACACTCCTCACTCAGTTTCCAGCACTCACGGTGCCAACGTTTTCGGCGACCGTGGCTAAACATGGGGTGGAGCATTTTCTTACTACCACCGGACCGCCCGTTTTTGCAAAAGCTCAGCGCTTGGATTCAGCTAAACTGGCCATAGCGCGTGAGGAGTTTGCCAACCTGGAAAAATTGGGCATCATCCGACGTTCAAAGAGCCCTTGGGCTTCACCGCTTCACATGGTCCCTAAAACTGATGGCTCGTGGCGGCCGTGCGGTGATTTTCGCAGGCTGAACAATGCTACAGCACACGACCGCTACCCAATCCCACATATCCAGGATTTTTCAGTTCATTTGGCGGGGACGCGCATTTTTTCTAAGATGGACCTGGTACGCGGTTATCATCAGGTCCCAGTCCGCGCCGAGGACATACCCAAAACAACAGTAATAACTCCTTTCGGGCTTTTTGAGTTTTTGCGCATGCCGTTTGGGCTTAAAGGCGCAGCACAGACTTTCCAACGCATGATGGACGCGGTGTTGCGCGAGCTCCCTTTCGTGTTCGTCTACCTGGACGATATTTTGGTAGCCAGTGCGTCCGAAGATGAACACGAAAACCACCTCACGGCAGTTTTCCGGAGGTTGGCGGAGCACGGGCTAATAATCAACCCAGCGAAGTGTCAGTTCGGGGTGGCGCAGATTGATTTTTTGGGGCATCGTGTCTCTCCCGAAGGAGCAGTTCCTCTGCCTGACAAGGTGTGCTCAGTGGCAAATTTTCCCCAGCCACAAACGGTCAAAGCGTTACAGGAGTTTTTGGGAATGGTGAATTTTTATAACCGTTTCCTCCCCCGCGTGGCGCAGCTCATGCAACCATTGTACGCTGCGCTTAAAAAACAAAAACCCGCAAATAAAATCGAATGGTCTCCCGAGCGGGAGCGCGCATTCTCTGAAGTCAAAACAGCCTTGGCAAACGCTGCGTTGTTAGCGCATCCAGTCCCAACGGCCCGCATGGCGCTCACTACTGACGCGTCAGATGTGGCCATAGGGGCGGTTGTGGAACAGTATGTGAGCCTGGCAGCCGCTCGCGTTTTTCAGCAAGACTTTGCGCGATAGAGAGCGAAAATACAGCGCATTCGACAGGGAGTTGTTGGCTCTCCCTTTGGCTATTCGTCACTTCCAGTTTTGGCTGGAGGGACGCCGTTTCACCGCGTTCGTTGACCACAAGCCGCTGACTTTTGCGATGGCCAAGATTTCGGAACCTTGGTCGGGCCGGCAGCAGAGACAGCTGGCCGCAATTTCGGAGTTCACTACCGATATCCAGCATGTAGCGGGTAAACTTAACATAGTGGCAGACTGCCTCTCGCGTGCCGTGGCTGCTCCAGCCCGTGTAGAGGTAGATTTCGCAGCTGTTGCCGCGGGCCGCGGGTAGCGGTGCAGAAGTGCGCCCGGCCCCAGTCCGCGCAGGGATAGATTACGCAGCCATGGCCGCGGAGCAGGGCAGCGACGCGGACGTGCGCGCGCTCCAGTCTGGACCAACAGGGTTAAGGCTGGAGGACAGGGTGCTGCAAGACGGTATGCCCCCCCTAATCTGCGATGTTTCCACCGGGCGACCCCGTCCGGTGGTTCCGGCCTCGTGGCGCCGCCGCGTTTTTGACTTGATCCATTCGCTGGCGCACCCAGGGGTGCGCGCTTCGGTCAGAATGGTAGGGGAGAAATTTGTATGGCCGGGCCTGCGCAAGCAAGTTAGAGAGTGGGCGGCAGCCTGCATGGCCTGTCAGCGGGCCAAAGTGCATAGACACACGAGATCTCCTTTGGAGCCGTTTCATATTCCAGCTAAAAGGTTTGATCATGTCTATGTGGACCTCGCAGGCCCCTTACCTCCCTCGCAAGGGTGCACACATCTTCTGACAATGGTTGACTGCACCACGCGCTGGCCAGAAGTGGTTCCCCTGTCATTAACCACAGCCGAGGAGGTGGCACGCGCTTTTTTAACTGCATGGGTAACGCGTTTTGGTGTTCCGTCGGATATTACGTCTGACAGAGGCCCACAATTTGTTTCCGAACTTTGGTCAGCGATGGCCCGCAGTCTGGGGGCAACGATCCACCGCATGACCGCGTATCACCCGCAGGCTAACGGGTTATGCGAACGTTTTCACAGGTCGCTGAAGGCGGCTCTCAGAGCGTCGCTTACGGATGCAAATTGGGTTGACAAACTACCATGGGTTCTATTGGGGTTGCGTTCTGCACCTAAAGAGGATTTAGATGCCTCCCCAGCGGAGCTAGTGTTCGCACAGCCACTTCGGCTGCCTGGAGAATTTCTCCCTGACAACCCAGCGCCAGAGTTCTCCTCGGCTCAGCGGTTGCAGAATAGCAATGGCCCGAGTGTCCTACCAGGCCCCGTTCACCACAGTTTTCCGCGTGTTTTTGTGCCTAAAGCTTTAAAAAATGCGGAGTTTGTTTTTGTCAGACACGATGCCCACCGCACGGCTCTGCGACCGCCTTACGATGGACCATTTAGAGTGCTAGAAACAAGTGATAAGCATTTTTTGCTAGATTTGGGGGGCAGAAAGGAGATGATTGGCATAGACAGACTCAAACCTGCTTTTGTGATGGCTGACGAAACTGTGCAGTTGGCGAGGGCCCCGCGACGGGGTAGACCCCCTAGGGAGCATTCCCCAGTACACCCACAGAGACTGACTAACAGTTTTAATCCCCAGACAGCAGCTCCACAGCAGGAGGATGCCGCGGAAGAGGTTAAGCCCGCCTGCAGCAGATACGGCAGACGGTTGAGACCAAGACAGCATGTGGACTGATGTGTGGCGATTTTATTATGACATGCAATCTGTGTTAGTTTGTTCCATCTTAGACGTTTTGGGGGGGTGATATGTGGTGCACATATGTAGTTTTACGGGCTCACATGTATATGACTGTTCATATGCTCTCATGTATATTCCTGTGTGCTTATTTTGGCTTCACGTCTGAAGAGGAACAAAAGGTCTGGACCTCCTAGGGAGAAGAGGAGGATGAGAGAGTTGGCCTTTTGATATGCAAAGAGATGGACATGAATGATTTCCTGACCACCCAGGTTTGGGTGGAAGAGAGAGGAACTGCAGGGGGGATGCATTGTGTTTGGGATTTAAAGACAATGGGATTTTTGTACTTTGATGTCAGGGGTATAAGACTGGCAGATGTTGGGGTTTTTTCCTTCTTCTGCTTTTGAATGTTGGAGAGTGTGTTGAGAATAAAATGGAACCTGAGAAATAACTCTGCCTCATCCTTTCCACACTATCTCCACAATACTACCGTTAAAAAGTTTGGGGTCACCCAGACAATTATTTTGTGTTTTCCATGAAAAGTCACACTTATTTACCACCATGAGTTGTAAAATGAATAGAAAATATAGTCAAGACATTGACAAGGTTAGAAATAATGATTTGTATTTGAAATAATAATTTTTTCCTTCAAACTTTGCTTTCGTCAAAGAATCCTCCATTTGCAGCAATTACAGCATTGCAGACCTAACATGATTGCACAAGGGTTTTCTAATCATCCATTAGCCTTCTGACGCAATGAGCAAACACATTGTACCATTAGAACACTGGAGTGATAGTTGCTGGAAATGGGCCTCTATACACCTATGTAGATATTGCACCAAAAACCAGACATTTGCAGCTAGAATAGTCATTTACCACATTAGCAATGTATAGAGTGTATTTCTGATTAGTTTAAAGTTATCTTCATTGAAAAAAGTGCTTTTCTTTCAAAAATAAGGACATTTCTAAGTGACCCCAAACTTTTGAACGGTAGTGTATGTATATATACAGTATATATATGTATATATACAGTATATTTGCCAGCACATCAGTAAAAGTTGGTCCAAACGTTGTAGTGTGAATCCACCCAAAAAAGCAGGTCCAGAATGGCAGGAAGCCTCCACAAATGCTGATGTTTATATAAGAGCTGCCTGGCACTGATGTCAGCTGAACTGCGCTGAGTATTCTTATCTTAAGTTAACCTATGTTGGCAACTGCTACACATACACTAGCCTAAGTTGGAAAAAGTTTGACAACGCTGAATGCAATGCTGGGAAATGCCAGCAAAAGTTCATAAATGTAATTTCACCAACGTTTGGACTGATTTCTCTTGATTTTTCAAAACGTCAGTAAAAGTCAGTCCAAATGTTATAGTGTGAACCCAGCTTAAGCACTAGGTATGGCTATACAACTGAGTTCATGCCCTCAGAGATAAGAGGGTGGAACTGAGGAGCCAGCCTAGCCCCCACAGCCAGTTAGCATTTTTGGACAGCTGCTTTTAGTCCGTGAGGCACAGGGTTGGTCGGTACCCTTTTGGAACACTACAGGCTGCTAGTATTGGAAAATATGTGACAGCATTTGATTAATGGTAGTTTTTGAATACAGTAGACTTCTAACAAAATGCCTCAAACATATGTTCAGCAAAATATTGTCTACAAGATGAAACATCAAGAAATGTGTAATCATATATAATGACCACTGCTGAAACTAAAAGGTAGTTCGATGAACTATCAGATCTATTAATGTCTGCGTATGAGAGATGAGATATATGTGCTACCTGCTGTATAAATTTATACATGTTTTTTTTGTTTTACTGTTTTAAGTTATTTGCTGGTAATTTTTACTAAAATAATTATTCAACATCATTTGTAGCTTACATAATTTTTTTATATCTAGCGGTCTATTTTGAGTATGGAGTGAATAATTGTATTGAGATATGATTTTTGACCTATATCACCCAGCCTTAGAATGTTCTTTTGAGCATGTAGCCATCACAAAACAGGCAGTTGTGAGAGGAAACCAGACCCGGTCATTTATAGAGTCAGTCAGTGCCCCCCCCCCCAAAAAAAATGCTGTATACCTAGGGCAGGGGTCTGCAACCTTTGCCAACCGAAGAGCCATTTTGCCCCTCTCAGACTAAAATAGAAGTAGGCGAGGGCCGCAATGGCAATTTGACCTTTAAAATAAAATTATACTGCTGATGAAGTTTTATATATACGTAGCTTTGAATATTATGTAGTATTTATGAATTCATACTACAACAGTGAAAAAACTGTCAAGTTTTATATATAGCTTCATTCATGGAATAATAAAAGTATTGCAAATATATTACAAATGATTTTGTGCTGAAAAATAAAGGCTATATCTGAACATCTGACTTAGTTTTTTGCATAGTTTTTAATTATCAGCACAGTCATAAATTGCTCCATCCATCTTCTACCACTTTTCCGGAGGTCCGGGTCGCGGGGGCAGCAGTTCAAGCAGAGAAGCCCAGACTTCCCTCTCCCCCGCCACCTGCTCCAGCTCTTCAGAGATGATACCAAG
Source organism: Pholidichthys leucotaenia (assembly GCA_020510985.1). Taxonomy (NCBI): domain Eukaryota; kingdom Metazoa; phylum Chordata; class Actinopteri; order Cichliformes; family Pholidichthyidae; genus Pholidichthys; species Pholidichthys leucotaenia. The sequence continues at coordinate 184,048,102 of CM035837.1, read as the reverse complement.
GCATTCCCAGACCAGCTGGGAGACATAGTCTCTCCAGCGCGTCCTGGGTCTGCCTCAAGGTCTGCTCCCAGAGGGACGTGCCCGAAACACCTCAAGTGGGAGGCGTCCAGGAGGCATCCTGATCAGATGCCCATACCACTTCAACTGGCTCCTTTCAATGTGGAGGAGCAGCGGTTCTATTCTGAGCCTCTCCCGGAAGACTGAGCCCATCACCCTATCTCTGAGGGTGAGTCCAGCAATCCTATGAAGAAAGCTCATTTCAACCGCTTGTATCTGCAATCTCGTTCTTTCGGTCATTACCCAAAGCTCATGACCACAGGTGAGGGTAGGAACGTAGATTGACTGGTAAATCAATAGCTTTGCCTTAGAGCTTAACTTCCTCTTCACCACAACAGATCGGTACAATGTCCGAATCACTGCAGATGCTGCTCCGATCCATCTGTCAATCTCTCGCTCCATTCTCCCCTCACTCATGAATAAGACCCAAAGATACTTAAACTCCTCCACTTGGGGCAGGAGCTTGTCCCCAACCCGGAGAGGACAATCCACCTTTTTCCGGCTGAGGACCATGGACTCAGACTTGGAGGTACTGATTCTCATCCCAGCCGTTTCACACTCAGCGGCAAACCGTCCCAGTAAGACCTGTAGGTTATTGCTGGATGAAGACAGCAGGACAACATCATCTGCAAACAACAGAGATGAGATCCTGTGGTCACCAAGCATGACACCCTCCGTTCCCTGGCTGCACCTAGAAATCCTGTCTATAAAAATTATGAACAGGATCAGTGACAAAGGGCAGCCCTGCTGGAGTCCAACTCTCACTGGGAATGAGTCCGACCGAGTGTTGGCAATACGAACAAAACTCTCACAACGGTCGTACAGAGACCGAATAGCTCGTAACAACAAGCCCGATACCCCATACTCCAGAAGCACCCCCCCCCCCACAAAAAAAACACAAACGATGCGGTTGAATGCCTTCTCCAAGACCACAAAACACATGTAAACTGGTTGGGCAAACTCCCACGAACCCTCGAGGATTCTCGAGAGAGTAAAGAGCTGGTCCGATGAGCCATGGACAGGATGAAAACCACATTGCTCCTCCTGAATCTGAGATTTGACCAACAGCCAGACTCTCCTCTCCAGTACCTTGGCATAGACCTTCCCAGGGAGGCTGAGAAGGGTGATCCCTTTTAAGTTGGAGCACACCCTCCGGTCCCCTTTTTTGAAAAGAGGAACCACCACCCTGGTTTGCCATGCCAAAGGCACTGCCCCCAACCTCCACGCAATGTTGCAGAGATGTGTCAACCATGACAGCTCTACAACATCCAGGGCCTTGAGGTACTCCGGGTGAATCTTGTCCACCTTCGGGGCTCGGCCACCAAAGAGATTTTAACCGCCTTGGCGACCTCAGCCCCTGTGATAGGTGAGTCGTCCCCCTCATCCACAAGCCCTGCTTCCTCTGTGGAAGGCGTGTCAGTAGGATTGAGAAGATCCTCGAAGTATTCCTTCCACCGCCCGACGATATCCCCAGTCAAAGTCAGCAGTGCCCCATCCGCACCATACACAGTGTGAACAGGGAGCTGCTTCCCCCTCCTGAGCTGCTGGACAGTTTGCCAGAATCTTTTCGAGGCCGACCGAAAGTCTTGTTCCATGGCCTCACCAAACTCCTCCCCTGCCCGAGTTTTTGCTTCAGCAACCACTTGAGCTGCACTCCGCTTGGCCTGCCGGTACACCTCAGCTGCTTCGGCAGTCCCACAAAACAACCAAGCATGATAGGACTCCTTCTTCAGCTTAATGCCCCCCCCCCCACCACCACTGGTGTCCACCACTTGATTCAGGGGTTGCCACCACGAGATGCCCCGACGATCTTGCGGCCGCAGCTCTGGACAGCCGCTTCAACAATGGAGGTGAAGAACATGGTCCATTCAGACTCCATGTCTCCAGACTCCCTCGGAATGTGGTCGAAGTTCTTCCAGAGGTGGGAGTTGAAGACCTCCCGGACAGGGGCCTCAGCCAGATGTTTCCAGCACACCCTCACTATACGTTTGGGTCTACCAGGTCTGAATGGCATCTTCCCCTGCCATCAGATCCAACTTACCACCAGGTGGTGATCAGTTGACAGCTCTGCACCTCTCTACCCAAGTGTCCAAGACCAACGGTCACAGGTCTGATGACACGATAACAAAATTGATCAGTGACCTGCAACCCAGGGTGTCCTGGTGCCAGGTGCACATATGGACACCCTTATGCTTGAACATCATGTTCATTATGGGCAAACTGTGGTTACCACAGAAGTCCAGTAACTGAACACCACTCAGGTACAGATCAGGCAGGCCGTTCCTCCCAATCACCCCACCTCCAGGTTTCACTGTTGTTGCTCATGTGCACATTGAAGTCCCCCAGTAGGACAATGGAGTCTCCCAGAGAAGCACTCTCCAGCACCCCAGTCACAGACTCCAAAAAGGGTGGGTACTCTGAATCATCATTTGGTACATAGGCACAAATGATGGTCAGGACCTGTTTCCCAACCCGAAGGTGCAGGGAATCAACCCTTTCATCCACTGGGGAAAACTCCAATATAGAGGCAGGAAGATGAGGGGATACAAGAATACCCACCCCTGCTCGTCGCTTCTCGCCCGGGGCAACTCCAGAGTAGGCCAAGCTCCAGCCCCTCTCCATGAGACTGGTTCCGGAACTGGAGCAGTGTGTTGAGGTGAGGCCAACTATATCTAGCCGGTATCTCTCAACCTCATGCACCAGCTCAGGGTCCTTCCCCACCAGAGAGGTGACATTCCACGTCCCAAAAGCCAGTTTAGGAAGCTTGGGATCAGACCGCCAAGGTCTCCGCCTTTGACCGCCACCTGATCCACATAGCACCAGACCCCCATGATCTCTCCTGCAGGTGGTGAATCCACTGGAGGGCGGACCCATGTAACTCCTTCGGGCTAATCCTGGCCGAGTCCCATGGGCGAAAACCCGGCCACCAGATGCTAGTCATCGAGCTCCTCCCCCAGGCCTGGCTCCAGGGTGGGGCCCCAGTAACCCGATACCAGGTGGGGTACACTGAATCCTTGTTCTAGCATTCATCATGAGAGTCTGTTGGATAGTTCTTAGTCTGGCCCTTCACCCAGGACCAGTTTGTCTTGGGTGACCCTACCAGAGGCAAATTGCCCTGGACAACATAGCTCCTGGGATCACTAGGGCACGCAAACCCCCCCTCCCCCACACGATAAGGCACGCAGCAGCTGCAGAGCAAACAGGATAGAGACCCGGTCATTTCTCGGGTTCGGCAGTGGCTGGACGCAGGCAGCGGCCCGCCTGGGAGGCTGTGTCTGCGCTGGACCCAGAGACTAAGGCCCTACACTCCCAGTGGGCCAACCTCCGCTGTCACGAGGGCGTGGTGTATCGACAGTGGCAGACTCCAGCTGGGCAGCGGCACGTCTGGCAGCTGCTGGTTCCTCATCGACTCCGGGCCAACGTACTCCAGCTGGTTCATGGGGCAGTAGGAGCGGGCCACTTCGGGGTGACAAAGACTCTGCAGCGTCCTCGAGCCCGGTTCTACTGGCCCGGTTGTCATCAGGATGTGGAGCTCCACGTCCACCACTGCGACACCTGCACAGCTCAGAAAGGGCCAACTCAGCGATCCCACGCTCCCCTGCAGCAGTACTGGGTGGGAGCACCGAAGGAGCGGGTGGGAGTGGACATTCTGGGCCCTTTCCCGACCACGGACCAGGGAAACCGCTACATGCTGGTCACAATGGATTATTTCACTAAGTGGCCAGAGGCGTACGAGGTCCCGGACCAGAGCGCCGCTACGACGGCATCAAAGCTGGTGGACGAAATGTTCTGTCAGTTTGGCACACCGGAGAAGCTGCACAGCGATCAGGGTCGGAACTTTGAGGCGGAGGTCTTCGGAGAGGTCTGCAAGTGGCTGGGCATCTGGAAGACCCGGACCACCCCGCTGCATCCACAGAGCGACGGCCTGGTCGAACGATTCAACCGGACCCTCACCACCCAGCTCGTTGTCCTAGTGGACCAGCGACAGCGAGACTGGGACCTGCATCTGCCTTTTGTTTTGTGGGCGTACCGGATGGCAGCTCAGGAATCCACCTGGTGCACCCCTGCAGCGCTCATGTTTGGACGCGAGCTGCGCACACTGGTGGATTTGGTATTCACCCCCCCCCCCCCCCGAGAGCCGGAGGTGGAGGGCAAACCCGGGTTGGATTATTTTTTTTGTTTGAAGGAACGTCTCCACACGGTGCACGAACTGGCTCGGGAGGCCCTGGCAGCGGCGGGGGGTCGGCAGAAGCGAGCGTATGACTCCCGCTGCCAGGGGAGGGACTTTGCACCGGGAGAACGAGTCTGGGTTTTCTGCCTGGAGCAAAAAAGAGGACGATCACCGAAGTTGGCGAGCCATTGGTCGGGACTGTGTGTGGTTCTGCAGAGACTGTTGGATGTGGTGTACAGGCTGAGGCTTAAGAAAAGGGACCGGGTCGTGGTACTTCACCGTGACCGTCTCGCCCTGTACCAGTCATCCGCCCCGCTGGTGGTCGAACCGGAGCCTTCATCCCGACCAGATACTCCGACCAAGACTCAGATGGACACTGGCGGGCCTATACGTGCTGGTCGTCGGCATCGAAGGCCGCCCCGACACCTGGACGGGTTCGTGTTGGACTTTTGAGTTGGACTCTCATTTTTCTGGGGACAGAAACCAGTCCGGAAGGGGGGGGGCAGTGTAACATCGGGGCTTTTTCCCAACATGCCTTGCCAGTAGAGACTTTATTTTCGTGTGTGTGTTTTATGTTATTACCATGCTATTATACTGCTGGGTCATTATAACTGTGTTATAATGACCCAGCAGTATTATAGGTAGAATTAGAGCAGGAGTGATTATGTGTGTGTAACCCTGATATAAACGGAGGTCGGTGAGAATGACCTCCCCTCCTGTCTGTGATTGTGAGTGTGTTTAATAAAGCCTGTTGTGTCACAGCCATCTGCTCCCTTTCTTTGTGTGAACCTCGCCTACGTCACAATAATAATTACAGCGGGGAAAATAAGTATTGAACACATCAACATTTTTCTCATTAAACATATTTCTTTTTTTTCTCCTTTTTTTGTTTTTTGTTTTTTTTTTCCTCCCTTGTCCTGTCAGGCAGCTTGGTGAGCAGAACAGAAACTGCTTCCCTTATTGTGCCGAACAGGTTTACTTTGCCAAAAGGAGCTTTATACAGCACATATATATGTATTGTATATTTTTATAAACTCCTCTTGTAATAACTTAATACTTTATTTAAATTGTTTTACCAATGAAGGACCCGCGGGGGGGGGGGGGGGGGGAAGGGAGAGGAACAAACAAAGAAGACAAATAAATTAACAACTGAAACAAACAGAAGAAGTTTCTGATATGTATATATGATATAGAGTGGGGTAAGATGGCGGCCGTGGGTGTAGTGGGAGGTGACGACCCGCTTTTCCGGTGGTGTCGTCACCAGGGGTACAAAGGGCAAAGACGGAAGAGACTCCATCTCTTCGTCATTGACCCCTTGGCCTGTACGGAGCGTCTGTGGTTCTGTTTATAATAAAGTACGTTCAACTGTGCGCTGAGCCTCATCCTTATTATACCGAGTTATGGACACAACATTTGGTGACAAGGAGAAAGGAGGTATGGAACGAGCTGGCACTACTTTTCGGCAGTTTTTGGCGGTCCTGGGCGAGCCGTCTGTACCCTGGGCTAGGTGGTACGCGGCGTTTAGAAATTATTTGGTGGCCCTTAACCTCAGCAAGCTCGAGAAGTTGATTGCGAGAGATATTTTGGTTCATAGTCTCGGTATGGAGAGTCAGAGGATTCTTAGCATGCTAGGAGATGCTGAAAGTTATGAAGACGTGGTGGAGCTAATGGCGCACTACTTTTGCGCCCCAGAGAACGTCATAGTCCAGTGGATAAAGTTTTGGCAGCATCACCAGTGGACGGGAGAGTCGGTACAGTGCTTCGTCGCAGACCTACGTCAGCTGGCGGGGGAGTGCCACTTTGGACCCATGGAGGATGAAATGGTCCGTGATCAGTTGGCGGAGCGTGTCCCTTGTTCTGCAGCATCATTGAGGCTCCTGACCTACCCGAGTGAACTGATGTTAGCCACGGCTATGGAGATTGTGCAGCAGTGTGAGGCAGCGGAAAATTTATCTGAAGACCTCCGTGAGAGAGACACGTCGAGGCGTGGAGAACCAGGTTGGAGAACGCTGGCTGTGGACTTGGACAACGAGGACAGCATGAGTGATGAAGAATATGCCGCCAGTGTAAGAATTAAGTCTGCCCCGGGTCCGCCAAAATGTTAAGGCAAGAGAGCGTCCGGCGAAGGGCAAGCGATGCGGAAAATGCAGTCTTCTGCATCACTTTGCCAGAGCCTGCAAGAATTTTGAGTGGGAGGACCGAAGAGGTGGAACGGATCCCCCAGCTGCGGATCCCATGGTTATTCATACTATTTCCCCGAGTACAAATGGGTACATATACTGCAATGTATCGCTGGATGGCGTGGAAGTTTCACTGTTGGTGGACACAGGAGTGACTGCTTCGGTGCTGAACTTGTCCACCGTGAAGAAGCTGTTTCCATACCACTGTTTGAGGGAGTACACGATGTCATGTTTTGGTTATGGAGGAAGCAGGATGACCGTAATGGGATCGCTGGAGCTGACAGCGAGGTATAAGTCAGCGGGGATGACCGGACTCCAGTTCATGGTGACTGTCTCGGGGTTAAACATCTTAGGCTGTGATATGTTTTACAGCCTGGGATTCAAGATCACCAGCGGTGCTGGAGAGGAGTGGTTGACCTGTGAATTGTGGGATCGACCAGCTCTGCACGTGGAGGACAATGCAGTCTGGGACAGTGATTGGCCTAGCTAGTTGGAAGGTAATGAGGACCGGCGCTGCGGTGAACAAACGCGAGAGGATCCTGATGCCAGTGTCCAAGTTGCCCTGGATGTGGGAACTGGACGGCACAGCAGGGCACCCGGGAGGACGACTGCTAGTACTAAAATGACAGAGAGTGGGGCAGGACCGGCTGGCGCGATATTACGGCGCACCAGACACCAGCATCACAGGGGGGCTTCGGACCAGGTCGGTGGACTGTCTCGACCCGGGTGGGAGGCCCGGTCACAACATAGTGGACTGCGGAAGCATAATAGAGTTCCCCTGCACATTGGTGATGACGTCCGACCAAGGGTGGAAGCTCAGCTGAGGGGTGTCCATATGAGAAGAGAGCGACGAGATGAACAAGGGTGGCTGTGAGTGGTGGCTGCCTGGGCAGATGGTTACTTGGAACTGTTACACACATCTTGGAGACACCCAAATGAGCTACGGCGCGTGGAGGAGAAGAGGCGCCAGCACAGCTCGTCTACGGAGGCCAAGAAGCGGAGGCGCTCTGGGCAGGATCCGCTGGATGGAGACCCAGAGGGTGGCCCTTTTCATCAGGCCGGTCAAATGACTGGGGGTGATATATAATAAGTGTTTGTGTTGGCTTAGGACCCCAGGTCATTTAACTAATATGTTCTGTTAAATTTTGACCTTTCTTATTGTGTGGTGGGGGAAGACTCCCGCCCCCCATCTCCCATGCATGAATCATCCTTCTTGGGCATGGTGAATTTTTATGGGCGTTTTATCACTCAGTACTCAGAGATGGCAGAGCCACTATGTACCCTCCTGAAGCAAGATACACCCTGGGTATGGACCCCAGCGTGCTCCACTGCCGTCAGTGAATTGAAGACATAGCTCACCTCCCCACCAGTACTCACTCATTTTGACCCGCAAAGCCCCACATTCGTGACATGCTACACTTCCAACACAGCAGTAGGAGCCATTCTATTGCAAGTGCAAGAAGGAACCAAGTGCCCAGTGGCGTTTACCTTGAGGTCAGTCACCTCGGCCGAGCAGAAGTACTCAGTGGAAGAGAGGGAGGCACTGGTGTGCATTTGGGTGTGTGAACGCTGGCACATGTACCTATATGGATGATGCTTCACACTGCAGACAGACCACAGAGCCCTCACAGCACGCTGGAAACATCGAGGTTGGGGTGCAGACCCCCGTGTATCTACAGGTGGACAGAAAGACTACAAGTGTACAACTTTAACACTCAGTTTACACTGGGCAGAGAAAATGTGGTGGTGGACCTCCTGTCCTGGGCCACACCTAACCCCGCTCCGAATGGCGACCGAGACTCCCTGGAGCCGGAACTGATTCACATGCTGCATGGGCCACTCTAAAATGTCATCTCCCTGCAAGAGCTCCAGGAGGCATCTGAGCAGGATCCGACACTGACCCAGCTGAGTACCTTCATTCGCAAGGACTGGCCAACCAATGTGACCGGGGAACTGGCACCTGTGACCTGGTCTGTGTGGCCAGGGGGCACTGCATGGTGATTCCGGAGGTGCTTAAAGCCCGCATCTTGACCATGTTACACGAAAGCCACCTGGGCATCATCAGGGTTAAACAGCGGTGTAGAGGCTTAGTATGGTGGCCCGGAATTGACAAGGACATGATTGATTGGCGTGCCACCACCCCCACCCCTGCAACCACTGTCATGGCCATCAGCCCCGTGGAAAGATGTCCAATTGGACATATGCGGCAAACTGCATCACGCCCCCAGCACCAACGCTTTCTATTAGTGGCCTACGACCTCCACTCAAAATGGCCCGAGGTGTGGCCCACTGGCTCAGTCACCACCGACATAGTCACTGATTTCCTCACCTCCCTTTTCGCCCGCTGGGATGTGCCGTATGCAATCACAATGGACAATGGACAGCAATTCACCTCAATGGATTTCGAGGCCTTCATGAAAGAAAGGGGCATCAAGCACATAAGAACCACCTTCTACCACCCTCAGGTGAATGGGGGAAGGGGGAGGAATCAACCAGACCCTCAAGAACAGTGGCAGAATAATCCACTCGGTCACGCAGGCATACCGGTAGTCTACCCGGATGCCCAGGTAGTTGTATATAGTTCTTTGGGGTTTTCGGTGGGGGGGGATAAATGTGGTGTTTGGATATGGTGGCTTGCCGTAAGTGACGTCATCATGTGGCAAACTGGCCATGGGCCATATGGTACCACCCTTTGGTATGTAGTTCAGTTGTGTGCAGTTCATATCCACTGTCCGTGCCTCATTCCAAGACATAACACACTGCATATTGGATGAATCCATAACATAAAGGTAAGATAAACATGGACAGCTTTCATGTCCCACACTGACACATGTGCAACAACACCAGCATTAAAAAAAAAACTGTGAAGTTCAGTCTGAAACAGTCTGTTTTTAGCCTGCCATTAATAAGCCCGTAATGTAATCCATTAAATTATCTTACTATATGTGCAAGACGATTTAAGTGCATTTAAAAGAAACGTGAAAGTTATTTTTCCAAGTAACTAATTACTTAAATCATGCAGTAACTGGTAAAGTAACTCAATTACTTTTGAAAAGAAGTAGCTAGTTACTGTAATGAGCTACTATTTTTTTTAGTAACTTGCCCAACACTGGTTATGAGAGCAGCAGGAAGTAAAGTGTGTATCCCAGATCGGGAGAATCAATATTCTTAAAAGTAATATCTTACTTAAAATACTTTATTTATTTCAATACATTCCCTTACCACCACCTTTAGATTTATTCTCAAGAATTAAAAAAAAGTTGGTGGAATTTATATGGAACAACAGGAGGGCTAGATTACGTCTGTCTTTATTATATTTACCATTTGATCGTGGAGGTCTGAAATGTCCGAATTTTATGTTGTATTATTGGTCGGCACAACTGAGGTCTATGACATATTATTTTTCATCAAATGATCTCCCTCACTGGACTGAAATGGAATCATACAATTTACCTTTACCTCTTCCTATATTCATATACTCAGATTTGGCAAAAAAATTACAAAAACAAGTTAAAAATCCATTTGTAAAACATATGATCAAAATATGGTGTGAAACTAAAAACTATTTAAAAGAACCACACTTACTGTCACAATTTAGCCCAATATGGGGTAATCAATATTTTAAACCAGGGAGAGCGGACGCTGTATTTAAAGTATGGAATTTAAAAGGGATTCAAAAGATTCAAGATTTATATCTGTCATGTGCAGATAACATAATGTCTTTTGAAGAGCTGAGGATCAAATTTAATCTTAATAGAACACATTTTTTTAAATATCTTCAACTTAGGAACTTTATTCGATCAAATCAAAATAATGCTCTCACTCGACCTTTTTACTCATCCTTGGAAAAAATGTTGATGAAAGATAGTAAAAGAAAGGGTATTATTTCAGAGTTTTATAACTCATTGACACTATCCTCAAGTGAAAACTCACAGAAAAGATTAAACTACTGGAAAGAAGATCTGCAAACTGAAATTTCAGAGGAACAATGGGAATTGGCTTGTACAGAAGCTCAAACCAAATCAATAAATGTATGTCTTAAATTGATACATTTTAAATGGTTAATGCGGATGTATGTTACACCGGTGGAGTTAAATAGATATAACAAAAACATACCAGATACATGCACAAAATGCATGGAAAGTAAAGGAACCCTATTTCATTGTTTATGGGAATGTAGAATAATTAGAATGTTTTGGGAAGAGGTGAGGGTAACAATTGAAAAAATAATTTCAAAACAAATCATATTGAATCCTAAACTGTTTTTGTTGGGTCTGTACCCAAAAAAGCATAACTTTAATAAAAGTGAAAGAACATTCATAGACCTCAGTTTGCTTAATGCCAAAAAATGTATTGCACTACTGTGGAAAAAGACTCATAGACCAGATGTGACTCAGTGGTTAAGACAGATGTTAACAAACCTTCCATTAGAAAGAATAACATACATACTGAAATCAAAGGAAAGTGTGTTTGAGAATATATGGAGACCTTTTATTGATTATGTAAAAAATTTAAACATAACTCTTGAAGAAGAAGGTGAATGATGTGTGTGGACCTTGTAAATTCCAAACTGGTGAACATAATATGTATACTTATGTAATGGATTGTCTAGACTAAACAGAGGAGCATTGTTAAAGACTTCATTTTGTTGGTGGTTGTTGGTGTTTTTAGTGCATTTTTTTTTTTTTGTAGTACTTTAATGTTAGTGTTTGATTGTTTGTGTCATGTTTGTTAAAAAAAAGGTTCAATAAAGATATTGTGGGAAAAAAAAGTGTGTATCCCTTTAACAAGGAGAGAAGGTGCGCTGTGATGACGTGTGTGGTGGTGCGATGGTGTGTGCGATGGTGTGTGCTGTGCACATGTGTGGATCGGGAGTGGAAGAGACGTGTGGAGGTATTGACAGGAGCAGGTTTGCAGACAGACGAAGAACAAAGAGAGCATTATAACTGTATCCCAAGAAGTGTTCGGTGCTTGTGGTGAAATAAACGCACGGTTAATGAAGGCACGGGTGTCTGTCTGTCTATCACTGACTGCTGTGAGGAGTATCACTGGTTGGGTCATTGATCCTGAAGCGGCTAACGCCTTCAGCCCTGGAGTACAACATGGTGTCCTCCCCATGCCCTCTGACTACGGTCAGAGAGCCCAATAGGAAAGTTCAACACTGGTGACCATGAAGGGACACTCAAGGCAAATAAAACAACTGTGGTGAGCGTTAAACAGTGGAATCAATCTGGACAATAAGTGTGTAAGTGCCATTTCTGTTATTTTTTGTGATTTGTTTATATCTATTCTGAGCTTGTGGAGAAAAAGGAATGGGTGAAGGCAACGAGCTGGATGACACAAGGCTTTATTTTTCTCCAACATACAGCAAACACACTTGATAGCTCGGTTGAGCTATTGCGCTGTCAAGGTCCCTGTACATTCCTCTTTTACTGTATACTTGGTGCATGGACAAAGAGAATGTGTGGCACATTAGCATTCCAACTGTCAGACAATGCACATCATTAACATAACATAAACAGGCGCAGCTTCAACACCTTCTTTCTCTCTGCGGCTCCGGTGACTTATTCTCCCTGGGATGGGGGGTGCCTCAACCTAACTGTCCCGTCTGATACCTCCCAGTGGCATCTCTTCCTTCAGTCCATTGTCCTCTCCTCCCTTTGTCTGTCTGGGTGTGAGGAAACCCTACCACTGTGCCCCCCAAACACCCAGAAGGGGCTCTAACCCCCCAGTCCTTTGGGCTCAAGTCGGCGCCCATAGCGGCTGCAGCGTGGGGTTGTCGATCCAGAAGAGCCGTCCTGCTGGTGATGTGTATCGGAGGATGTGTCAGTCTGTGGAGGGAAAGAGGGAGGGTGGGAAAACACCTTATGCTTCGCTCCAGGCTCTGGCACATTGAACAGTCCGTTGTACAGTGGGCGCAGCGGGGTCCTGTGCGCATTGTGCCTGACGGAAACAAAACTGGCATTCTGCAGGCTTTTTGGGACGAAGGTGTGGGGAAAGCAATGGTGGGCCGGCCCGGTGCATTAAAAGCCTCCGGGCCGCGCAAAAATTGTATGAGTGGATCAGCCTCGGATGCGAAATTTTCCAGTAGATCTCTCCGGAGCTCAGCAGATGCTGAGAAAAAAAATAAAAGCTCTCTCAGGGAAACCTGCCAAATCTTTTTTAGGTGCGGGCACAGTCCTAAAGGACCCGGGGAAGGCGATCGGCCCAGTTCCCCGGGAATGCGCAGCAGCTGAGAAACAAATATAAGTCCTTTCAGTGAGGATGCCCGACTCATTTAGGTGCATAGCGCAGGCCTAAAGGATCCAGGGAAGGCGATCGGCCCTATTCCCTGGGGATTTGCAGTGGCTGAAGACAATATATAAGTTCTTGAAGCCGGCTTGTCCCTGGTGCGTGGTGCGCATGTCTGGTGCAGCGACCACGTTGCAGCATTTTGTGCCATCCATAGTTATCCCTGTAATCCCACGGAGTGCGCACGGGGCTTCTGTGCACTGAAACCCCGCTGTCGGGAGGTGAAGCCAGGGTCCGGGAGCTTGACTGAAACAGTGCAGGCGGCGCTGATTACTCCCTCCAGGCTCCGGGGCGATGCTCGGCTCGCTATCCATAGCACGTCTTGGGTCCCTGTGTGGCTTGCTTTCCCTGGCCCTTCAGGTCGCCAGTGTGGCGAAAGGAACTGACGAGCGCTCTCCATGGTACATCAGGTTCACCACTGTGGAGAAAAAGGATGCAGGCTAAGCATGGCAATTTAGATTCCACAGCATGGTGAAAGGGATAGATTCTTCATCTCACGTCAAGGGTAGTTTCTCCACCACTGTGGAGAAAAAGGAATGTGTGAAGGCAACGAGCTGGATGACACAAGGCTTTATTTTTCTCCAACATACAGCAAACACACTTCATAGCTCAGCTGAGCTATTGTGCTGTCAAGGTCCCTGTGCATTCCTCTTTTATACTCGTTGCATGGACAAAGAGAACGTGTGGCACATTACATTCCAGTTGTCAGACAATGCACATCATTAACATAACATAAACAGGCGCCGCTTCAACACCTTCCTTCTCTCTACGGCTCCGGTGATCTTATGGGTGCCCCCAGCACCACATCTTATTAAGAAACTCGCCTAGCCGACAGTGGTTCACTTCAAGAAACAGGCTACACCTTCTATTGGCAGGGACGTCTTAGGACTAGCCCAGGCAGCACGGTGTAGGATTTGCCATGAGGAATTCAGTGATTGCTTCCACGGAAACTCCCACAGGAGGTTCTGAGAGGATACTCGCTCTCCGCATGAAGACAACATCAGGATATGTGAACATTATTTCTGTATATGCTCCATCCCTTTCATCCACCCCAAAGGTCAAAGATTGATTGTATGAAGCTCTTGAGGAAGAAATATCTAAAATTCCCAGCTCAGAAGGCATATATATGCAAGGTGACTTCAACGCTCGTGTTCGCTCATCTCGGCCACTTTGGCATTGGCAGGATGAACAAGAATGGATAGAGGTTGTTGGTGTCACAACGGCCCTCACGGACCGTCACAAGACGCCTCAGTCACCAGTGAGTTTGCAGTGGTAATTTATTGTAAAGTAAGGATGAACACACACAGAACACATACAGCGGCTGAGTGAAGTCTGAGCCGGGGAACACCCGATGCGCCAGACGACAACGTTGATGATGAGCTAGGCAAACAGGAACATACCTGAGCATAAAGGAGCACCATCAAAACGTAGCAGGATATAACAGATGATCGTAACAGGAGAACATAACAGGATATAACAGAATATAACAGAATATAACAGGATATAACAGAGACTGCCGCGCTGGAGGACATTTAGCACCCGCTTATATCTCTGGCGGCTAATGACCCCAACGCGGCACAGCTGCTGCTAATGACAGCAGAGCAGCAGCTGACTTTGACAGCAGGGAGCTCCCCCGGGCGCCTTCACAATAAGAGCCCGAGGAGCTGGAAGGAACCCTCAGCTGCCAAAGCCAGGGAACAAAAAGATATGAGACCCGAGTGTGGCCAGAACCGACACTCGGGTTATGACAGTACCTCCCCCTCAAGGCCGAGCTCTGAGCGGCCAGAGTACCACCCAAGCCCCCCCACCCCACCCCCCTAGGGTGGGTGGATGGGGCGCTGGCAGGAGGGAGAGAAACAACCAACAAGGCTATAGGAAAAAAAAAAAACCATAATCCCTAAAACGTGGGTAACAAAACCACAGGCAATATATATATATGGGCAAACAACGAATTGACATAAGGTGGAGGGAAAGGACCACCAAACATTGGAACAAGAAAGGAGTGAAACACAAAAATCACAGATCAACCCCCCCCCCCCCCCCCGCCCCCCAACAGTCTCACAGAAACCCCGGGAGGAGTGTAGTTCTGACCCAGAAAGTTTGGGAGGGCCGACTGGCAACAGGAGGCCACAAAACAGGCAGGGGGAGAAAGAACAGTTCGGGCGGCCTACCCCGGTCCCATGCTCGGAAGCAAAGAATCTCAGGCGGCCGGACCAGGTCGCCACACAGGGAGTCCAAAATGTCGGGAGGCCGACCCAGAGAGCCAAATTGGCGAGACAGTCTTTCGGGCGGCCGACCCGCATCGCTAGCCCACCAGAACCGTTGAGTCAAAGTAGCCGGCGGTTCCGCTGAAAAGGGGAGAGATGAGGGAGAACCGGGCGAAGCAATCGGAACCCCAACGGCCCCAGGTGAACATGGGCAGCGCGCCTCAGGGAGACGAGGAGGATGACAATGGAGATGAGAGTGAAGAAGAAAACGAGCCTGTCCAGCATCCGGTGGCCGGGGATCTGCAGCTCCCTCACCGAACCTAGGACCTGCTGGTGCAGCACCCACGGTGGACCCCGATTGGGCCTCCGGAACCAAACCCACGGTGGACCCCGATTGGACCTCCGGAACCAAACCCACGGTCGACCCCGATTGGGCCTCCGGAACAGCACTCCCGGTGGACCCGGTCGGCGTGGCACCAGACTCGACCTCCAACCTCGAAACCGGAACCTCTGGCGCAGCAGGCGAGAGCAGCCCCTCGCCGGCGACCCTGGGAGAGGACTCACACAAGAGAGAAAACCCGGGATCAGGATCACCGGCAGCGCCAGAACCCGGCGAGATAAGCTCGGACGCAGCGGGCGGCTGCACCCGGCTCATCTCCCCTTGAGACAGGCAAAAATGCTCTAAGAGGTGAAAAAGAAAGACAAAGTAGAGCACTTGCCTGAGCTCGGGTTCTGACGCCGTCCAGGACTGCGAAGATCCGGGCTCAGAAGTCAGGAGGTCGTCCTCAGGCTCCCACTCAGCTGGGTCGGGCTCCGCAGCTGGCATGATGGTGCGTGCAGCTAGAGAGTCCTCCGGCACCGATGTCCACGCCGGTGGCCCGCACGGCATGGTGGCAGGAGAATCTCGCCCTGCTGGACTGGACCGCTCCTCCGTGGAACCCCGGGGATGCTTCTTCATCGGCGATGGCTCCACACTGCAGTCCGCTCTCCTCCTCCGCCCATGGCGTGGCTGCGGAACCTGAACCAGGCTCTCCAGAACCGCAGGCCCCCTCCTCATCCAGCGACGTTGGCCTGACGTCGAGGACCGCTCAGCGGAGGGAGACACAGAGGAAGCAGGGTTAATATTTTCATCCACAGCGGGTGGAGGGAGCTCGGGGGGCTGCATACCCCGAACTCCACCCCTAGGAGTCAGACAAGGCAAAACAATGTCAAAAGAAGAGAAATCATCATGCACTTGCCTTTCCCCTAAGGGTAAGATAGTCTCCGCTGTGGGGGACGTCATTCCTTCCTTTCCCCGCTGGATGGCGACAGAGGGCCCTCTGGGAAGACGAGATGAGGCCACTCGAGGCGGATCCGGGATGAAGCTCGCCGAAACGGAGCTCTCGTGACACACAGGAGCCAGGATAGGCGACGAGGAGGAGGGGGCGACAGCCGGGGTCAGTCGGGCATGGAGCGCTGACGGGACAGCAGGCGAGGGCCCGGGGGAAGATGAGGCTGCGGGGATTCCCCTCTGACGAGGCGCAGGAGTGACAGCTGTGTGGGGGGTTGAGCCCTTGCGGCGACCCGGAACAGCATCCAGACGAGGGTCTAGCCGAGGTTGGAAGCCGGATTGACGACGGTTCCTTGTAGGGGGTGAGGCGAAGGTGAGGTCCGGAAATCGCCGTTCCTGAGCAGAAACGGCGGCAAGCAAGTCAGCAAACTCAGGAAACTCACGCAGCGCTGGATTCCTCTCCACCAGTCTGACCGCCGCCACCACATGCTTCATACACGCTGGAGGATTCTCAGCGGAGCAAGCAGCTGCCACCCGGTCCCAGATCTTGTCTGCTGTCATCTGCAGCTTCTCTGGGGGAATCCCGAGTGACGACATGCCCGATGGGAAAAGACCTCTGGATGGTGCGAACTCCCGGGCCGGAACGGAGGCAGGAGCGGGATCCCGAAGCGAGGGGCGACGTCTCCGCCGCTTCAGCTTCCTGCCAGGATTTCCCTCCAGCCCTCGGAGTCTCTCACGCTGGGTGGCGATGTCATCTCTCCTCACGCTTACCTCTGGATGATCGGTGAAGCGGGGAAGAGAATCCAGAATCTCCTCGGCTAGGTCCAGGTATCTACAAATGTCGCTGGGAGCGTCCAACAGCGTAGCGGTGAAGATGGTGTAGTCCACCTCCTTCAGAACCTCCGCTTGCTGCCTGCCAAGGCGCCGACAATGGCCCCTGGATGACGACATACTCCCCGCTGCAGACACTCAGACAGGTAGGAATTAACAGTCCCCTACTGCAAACTGCACGGTGAATGGCGTCTCGAAACAACGCCTCCTCTCCGGGCGTTAGGCGGCAGTCTACTGTCACAACGGCCCTCATGGACCGTCACAAGACGCCTCAGTCACCAGTGAGTTTGCAGTGGTAATTTATTGTAAAGCAAGGATGAACACACACAGAACACATACAGCGGCTGAGTGAAGTCTGAGCCGGGGAACACCCGATGCGCCAGACGACAACGTTGATGATGAGCTAGGCAAACAGGAACATACCTGAGCATAAAGGAGCACCATCAAAACGTAGCAGGATATAACAGATGATCGTAACAGGAGAACATAACAGGATATAACAGAATATAACAGAATATAACAGGATATAACAGAGACTGCCGCGCTGGAGGACATTTAGCACCCGCTTATATCTCTGGCGGCTAATGACCCCAACGCGGCACAGCTGCTGCTAATGACAGCAGAGCAGCAGCTGACTTTGACAGCAGGGAGCTCCCCCGGGCGCCTTCACAATAAGAGCCCGAGGAGCTGGAAGGAACCCTCAGCTGCCAAAGCCAGGGAACAAAAAGATATGAGACCCGAGTGTGGCCAGAACCGACACTCGGGTTATGACAGTTGGAAGTCTGTTGTCATCACAGCCTGTGTATTACCAACACCTACTTCAAGTGTAAAGATCTGCAGAAAGTGTCCTGGAGACACCCCCGGTCCCGCCACTGGCACCAGCTAGACCTCGTCATCACCAGAAGAGCCGACCTCCACAGCGTCCTCCACATGAGAAGCTATTACAGTTCCGACTGTGATACCGACCACTCACTTGTTCCCAGCAAAGTCAGACTGATTCCCAAGAAAATCTATTATGCAAAAACAAAGGGCTGACCACACATTAACACCTGCACTACTTCTGAAACTGAAAGGGTCCAAACTTTTGGTGACATCCTTCAACGAAAACTCGAAGATTATTCAAACAGCAACAACCAAGCAGATGCAGACCTGAAATGGTCCTACCTCCGCGATGTCATATACGACTCCGCTGTGACCGCATACGGGAAAAAAGTACACCGAAACGCGAACTGGTTCGAGGCACACTGGAATGAAATGCAGCCAGTCACAGAGGCCAAACGGAAAGCACTGCTAGCTTATAAGCAGAACCCTTGTTCTAGCACACGCGACGGCCTGAGAGCAGCAAGGAGCAAGGCCAAGCAGTTAGCCCTCCGTTGTGCCAGTGAGTACTGGCTGAACCTGTATGCCAACACACAGGTAGCTGCCGACTATGGCCACGCCAAAGGGATGTACGAGGGCATCAAAACAGCCCCCGCCAAATCCAAGTCAGGCGAAGTCATCACAGACCAGAGCAAACAACTTCACCGTTGGGTTGAACATTACCTAGAGCTTTACTCGACCCAGAACATCGTGACAGACACCACCCTCGACGCCTTACCCAGCTTGCCAGTCATGGAGGAGCTAGACGAAATGCCCAGCCTGGAAGAGCTCAGCAAAGCCATCGACTGTCTTAGCAATGGTAAAGCTCCGGAGGAAGACGGCATCCCTCCTGAAGTCTTAAAAAGTGGTAAAGTAGCACTCCTACAGCCTCTTCATGAACTTCTCTGCCTCTGCTGGAAGCAAGGACATGTGCCTCAAGATATGCGTGACACAAACATAGTCACATTGTACAAGAACAAAGGGGATCGCAGTGATTGTAACTATTGTGGAATTTCATCACTCAGCATTGTTGGCAAAGCCTTTGCCCGTATCACTCTGTCCTGCCTACAGAGTCTTGCTTCGCAAGTCTATCCTGAGTCACAACGTGGCCTTAGAGCTGAAAGGTCCACAGTGGACATGATCTTCTCCCTCCGTCAGCTGCAGGAGAAGTGTTGAGAGCAGAAGCAGCCACTATTCATCATGTTTGTGGACCTGACAAAAACCCCTGACTTAGTTAGTCAAAGCGGGCTCTTTCAGCTTCTGCAGAAAATAGGCTGTCCTCCAAAATTTCTGGGGATAATCATTTCATTTCACAAAGACATGCATAGCACAGTCCTCTTCAGAGGACAACTTCAACTTCAGACGCCTTCCCAGTCAGCAGTGGAGAGAAACAGGGCTGCGTCCTGGCAAAAACCCTGTTTGGAATCTTCTTCTCAATGCTCCTCCATTACGCTTTTGATGATTGCCCTGAAGGTGTCTACATTCACACGAGATCGGATGGAAAACTTTTCAACGTCGCGCGACTGCGTGCAAGAACCAGAGTGACAGAGGTCCTAATCAGAGCGCTACTCTTTGCGGATGACGCAGCCCTTACATCACACAGTGAAAACGACCTCCTGCGCATGATTGACCGGCTATCCCATGCATGCAAAGAATTTGGGCTCACCATCAGTATAAAGAAAACCAACATCATGGCACAAGACACTCATACTCCCCCGTCATCACCATCGACAATACTGAGCTTGCTGTGGTCGACAGATTCATCTACTTGGGGTCCACAGTTACCAACTCCCTCTCCCTAGACCAGACCTGGGCATTATACGGCCCCCGGGCAACATACGGCCCTTTGGTTGACTCCTACCGGCCTCGTGAGGTTAATTGTAAATTTCAGAAATAAATACATTTTCAAATTTTACCTAATGCATGGACTAAAGCTGCGCTGCTTTTATTTTGAAGTTGTTTTTTTTTATTCCCACACATAATGATGCAATACGTAAATCAATACTGCGCATGACTGAATCTACCTTGTCACAAGCAGAGGACTTTAGCCCTCAAAAATGCCTGCGCACGCTAAAAAAGAAAGGTAGATGCCTAATGCAGGGTTTTCAACAAAACATGGACTGCTAAGTATTTATTTACTTGTCTATGGACAAGAGTTGTGATGTCCGTGACACAGCCCAGTTACTCGTATTTGTCCGTGGAATAACGGACTTCAAATTTACGGAGGAGCTGGCAGCAATGCGGTCAGTGAAAGGGACTATGGCAGGGAGCGATCTGTTCACAGAGGTAAATGCATGCATGACACACTGGGGCTGAAATGGGACAGACTGGTAGTTTTCAAGACGATTTGAAGATCTTGAAACAATCGAGGATGAAATGCACATGATTTCCTCTCCCTTTACCTGCAGTGTGGATAATGCACCCAGTGATGTTCAGCTGGAACTAATTGACCTGCAGTCTGATGTGATACTGGCAGAACACTTTAAAGCGAGGTAGTCGGATACCCAAAAGCCGATGGTGTATCGTTGGCCTCCGTCGGTCTATGATGACCATGGAAGAGAATCCTAAACGTCTACTCTGCTGGAACAGCACCGCCTGTGGCTGAACAGGTCGATGCGCACCGGTGTTCTACCTTCCAGCGTTGGGCGTTGGTAGGATTCAAGCCTGGGCAGGAAGATATGGAGGACAAGATGTTACCCATGCAGCATGTCCTCCCTCTCCACGTCACTGATGAATCCAAAGGAACAGCAGGGCTGCTATAGTTTGGCACCAGCACCGTCGCAGGAGCTGCCAGAACGATGTTGAGCACAACAGAGAACTGCCTTAGGGGCTCCGACTCCGGATTTTTCCTCAGGGTTGACTCCCGAAGCCTTTCCCGTGACCGGGTGTGCCGCAAGGCAGCGGAGGTTTGAAATCAGGGTTTACCTTCCCCTAGATGGGCTACCTTCCCAGGTTGATGAGCCACCATCTACCCAAAGCATCTGGTTTTAAGGCGCCAGAGATCCGCCCTCGCCCCTTCTCCTATTAGTAAAAGCAGTTCCGCCGGGCTTAGAGACTAAACCACACGGGCAGGCTAGGAGTTGGACTTAGTTGTCAGAGGCTTTTCAAGACGCACGCCGTAAGGAGCATTTTATGAGCACTGGGAGCTTAACCCCAGTGCCGCTCCTGGCTATGACAACCTTGGAACGATGGTGTATAGAACACGTATATTAGGATTTGTATGTGAAATTTCGGCATCGAAACTGCTCCCGTTTAGCTGTAACTAATATTCAAAAATGATATTTTCTGGATGAAAGAATTCAAGCGTCCCTGCATTTGTTTACTTCTCGGGGCCGCCGCCGGAGAGCGAGCCGTGTGCAAAATGCGATCGTGTTGTTAATATAGCACATTTTTTGTGGAAATGTTGCTATTATTAGTTGTGAAATGTGTTATAAAACGATTAGACGACAATACTATGGCTCTTCCTGCTGTTCCCGTTTCACTGTTTTTTTCCGGATGTAAAATATGGGATCCCTACGGCCCATCGGCTCACGAAGTATCCTGGCCGATGTAAACAGCCACGGACCAAAAAACTTAAATTTGCTCATGGAACAGGTCATTCACACTTGCAGACAATCGCGCTATATGTGTCTATAGGATTTTCTTTCCATGCACGCAAAAAAAATTTTTTTTCCTGGATCCGACTAGCTTGCTTTAAGTCAGGATCACTGCTGGATTTTTATTCTTCTCTCAAGGAAGAGAACTTTGCAAACACGAGGATACATGCTCAGAAGATGTTGGTTCTCTTTGGCTCTACCTACATATGTGAACAAACATTCTCAGTGATGAAGTTTATCAAATCCAGGTATAAATCCTCTCTCACTGATGATCATCTGTCAGCTGTGCTTTGCATCTCCATCTCAGACGTTCAACCTGACTTTGATGCACTCATTAAATCCCAGCAGAGACTAGATTTCTCTCACTGAACAAGAAAAAAGAACTGGAAAACACCAAGTGAGGTGGTTAGACTACAAATGTAGGCATGTAAATGCACCAACTAGCAGTGAACTGGGACACTTTCTTTGGAGGCCTTTTTCTCAAAATCACAGTTCAGTGACAATCATTACTATAATATGATGTATATTGCTTAATATTTGGAGTACAAAGACAATATTGTGATGTCTTTAGAAAGCTAAGAACCTCTTTCCAACAGTATATGAAACTCAAAATGTGTTTTGGGGTGAATGCGACTGAAAATGATCACTAATATAATGAGTCACAATGGTAAAAATGTTCACATTTTGTTTATCATTGTTTTGTGAAAATTGATTGAATAAATGACATTTTTTGTAAGGCAACTTCACTTTTTCATTGCTTAATCATAACATATACTCTTACCAGTCTTACCAGCTTGTCAAAACAATGCTATGTGCTGCTTTTTATAAAGAAATGCAATTAATATTATGCAGAATTGAGTTCAGCCTTTTGGTTCGGCCCTCCACAATATTTTTTGTTTCTCATGTGGCCCCATGGAAAAGATAATTGCCCACCCCTCATGTGTGCCTGTGTTTGTGTCTATGTTGAATGTAATTTGTGGCTTGTAAATATGGATGTCACCAGACTGCAAAACAAATCTACCTACGGGTACAAATAAAGTAACCTGAACCTGAACCTGAACTTGAACCCTGCCCTAGATGCTGAAATTAATTCCAGAATAGCCAAAGCAGTTGCTGTGATGGCAAAGCTCAACAAACGAGTGTGGAACAATAATCTGTTGAGCGAGAGGATCAATGTCTGCGTCTACCAAGCCTGTGTCCTGTCAACTCTCCTATATGGCAGCGAGTCCTGGACAGCCTATGCCAGACAGGAGAAACGGCTCAATGGATTCCGTTTGTGCTGCCTCCGACGCCTCCTACACATCAAATGGCAAGATAGAGTCACCAACACGGAGGTACTTGAGTACGCTGGCCTACCCAGTATTCCCACACTTCTCAGCCAAAGGCGTCTTCGATGGCTTGGCCATGTGTACCACATGGAGCCAAACCACCTACCCACAGAAATCACATACGGTGAACTGCGGGAAGGCGTTTGTCTGGTAGGACGACCCCTGTTGAGGTACAAAGACGTCTGCAAACGCGATCTCCGATACGCAGAAATAAACACCGACCACTGGGAGGAGGTGGCCAAGGAACGTGACGTTTGGTGCCACTGTGTAAGGGAAGGAATGAGCAGGGCTGAAGTAAGTTGGAGGAAAAAACCGGAGAGGAGGAGTACTGCAAGACACGAATGTGCAGGGGCAGAACAACATCCATTAGCCTTCATCTGTGCCAACTGCAACAAAGACTGCCACTCAAGGATTGGTCTGCACAGCCACTCCAGGCACTGCACCAATCCTTGACAAGACGCACTTCACCATTGCCTCTTCGAGACGAGGATGCCAAAAACATAAATTTCTTGATCTCCAGTTCATGAGGATAGTTTTCTTTGCGATGCATAAGGCATTGACAACCATGTGTGACATCCTTACCTCTATATTCATTTCACTGAAATCACCTACGTAGTATGCAAAGTGTGTGAGAGGATGGGATACGATACCCAAGCCATGCCGGTAAGTCTTCACATGTCTTCGGTAAGAACTTTTGGATCGGTGCACAAGACCACATAGCATGCATTTAACTATCTGGGATGTTGCTGGTGCAATGGGAGCAGATATTTGTGCAACTCAGGCTCATTTTGAACATCCTTTGTCCTGTGTAATGAGTTCTAGGTATGCAGAACTTTGCACTGTATGAGTTGTAAATTAGAGTTTTTAGGCTCGGATGTGACATGTTTCAGGACCCAGGAGACAGACGCTGACACAAGCAGATATGGACAATTATTCTTTATTTAGTGAAAGTGAGTGTAGTGCGTGTGTGAGTGCGAGTATAGATGTCTGGTCACAGGAGCTGAGCAGTTCTGGTGGCGACCTGGCAACCCTGGAACACACAAGCATAAACAATTACAGCTGTTCAGTGATGGCGGGTAATTGTAGGTGGTTAGGCTTACTTGCAAGTGCCCAAGGTTGTGTTCTGTTGGCTCCGAGTGCCCGTGCGACGTGGTGGTGATGGTGCCCGTAGTTGCGGGGGTGAGGAGGAACTCCGTGATGGAGGAGGCGATGCCCCGTTGGCCGGGGAGGCTGGTCCGCCGCCAGGGAGGTCCACCTGTGCACAGGGGAAAAGGCTAGGAGATGATGAGTGCAGAGATCCCTTACGTGACCGGACTTGACGTGACGTTCTTGGCTTGGCTTGAGGTCGTGGTCTTGGCTCATTCCCAGTCAAAGATGACAGACGACTCCATGCCGAGCCGTCAGTGATGCCGGCCTTTAAAGGCCGCTGATTGGCACCTGCCGGCGTCTGTGCAGCTGGAGATGATAAGGCAGATGACGGCCCAGCGGCCGTCATGACAGGATACTCTGAAAGACTGTTTCAGCACTACAGACTGTGACACTTTCAAGCATGCAGCCACTCACAATGGACATACAAACATAGAGGAGTACACTGAGGTTGTTGTAGCGTACAAAGTTAAATGCATTGATGATGTCACTCAATGCAAACCCATCACTGTTCTTGCTAACCAGAAGCCATGGATGACAGCAGAGATCCACAGGCTCCTGAGGGCTTGGGACGCAGTCTTCAGGGCCGGTGACACTGCAGGACTAACAACAGCCAGGGCCAACCTGTCCAATGATATCAAGGAGGCAAAATGGTAGTACAGCAAGAAAATATCCGGCCACTTCAGCAACACCAGAGATGCACGTTCTCTCTGGTGTGGAATACAGACCCTCACAAACTACAAACCTCCACCTCAGACCTGTGCAAGTAAAATCACACTGTTTAACAACTTAAATGACTTCTTTGGTCACCTTAAATCCCAAAACAGCACATCAGCGCAGAAGGCCACTCCTCCCCCTGACGAGCAGACTATGAATCTGGATCTGGCTAGCATGAAGAGGACCCTCTCCAGAATCAACCCATGCAAGGTAGCTGGACCAGACAACATACCAGTTCACATTCTGAAGGACTGTATGGAGGAGCTCAAGAATGTCTTGGCCGACATCTTCAACATCTCCCTGAGTCAAGCTGTTGTCCCCATGTGTTTCAAAACTGCCACCATAATACCAGTCCCAAAGAAGCCCATCCTATCCAGCTACAATGATTACCAGCCAATAGCACTGTTCTCCATCATAATGAAGTGCTTCGAGTGGCTGGTCATGAAGAACATCAAGTCCACCCTCCTTCCCATGACCCATCTCATTTTGCATACAGGTCAAACAGATCCACAGAAGATGCCATCGCTGCGGCTCCCCATCTAGCCCTCACCCACCTGGACTCAAAGATCTCCTATTAGTGGGGCGGCAGTGGCTCAGGAGGTAGAGCAGGTCGTCTAATAACCCGATGGTTGGCGGGTCGAATCTCGTTCTCCCCAGATATCCTGCCATTGTGTCCCTGGGCAAGACACTTCACCCGCATTGCCTCCAGTGCCCATAACACTGGGTATGAATGTGTATAAATGTTCGGTGGTGGCCGGAGAGGCCATTGGTGCGGATTGGCAGCCACGTTTCCGTCAGCCTGCCCCAGGGCAGCTGTGGCTACAATAGTAGCTTGCCACTACCATTGTCTGTCTGGAGTGAATGAATAATGTATCTACTTGTAAAGCGTCTTTGAGTGTCTGTGATAAAGTGCTATATAAATCTGATGCATTATTATTATTATTATTATTATGTGCGAATGCACATAGTAGGAGCTGAACTTGGACTTCAGTTCAGCATTCAACACAATCACCCCCCAGCACCTAATACAACAACTCAGATACTTGGGACTCAAAACCTCTCTCTGTAACTGGGTGCTGGACTTTCTCACAGGGAGGCCAGAGAATGTGCGGGTCGGCAGCAACACCTCCAAGACCATCACACTCAGCACAGGGGCCCCACAAGGGTGCATGCTCAGCCCGCTGCTCTTCACCCTGCTGACTCATGACTGCGTACCAGCCTACAGCACCAACCACATCATCAAGTTTGCGGATGACACGGCAGTGGTGGGCCTCATCACAAACAATGATGAGGCCAACTATAGAAATGAGGTAAGCCAACTGGTCCAGTGGTGTAAAGACAGTAATCTCTTCCTGAACGTGGGGAAAACCAAAGAGATTGTGGTTGACTTCAGGGGAGGACACACACAGCATCCCCCTCTGATCATCGATGAAGCAGCTGTGGAGAGGGTCAGCAACACCAAGTTCCTGTGGGTGCACATCTCTGAGGACCTCTCCTGGTCCAACAACACCACATCACTGGCCAAGAAGGCTCAAACTCACCTTTATTTCCTTTGCAAACTGAGGAGAGCATGAGTCCTGCCCCCCATCATGTGCTCATTCTACTGAGGTACCATTGAGAGCATCCTCACCAGCTGCATCACGGTGTGGTACGGAAGCTGCACAGCCTCCTGCAGGAAGACACTACAACACACAATGAAAGCAACTAGCAAGATCATTGGTGCCCCTCTGCCCCCCCCCCAGACTTCTACTACCCCCACCTCACCCTCAGAGCCATCAACATTTCAGGCGACACCTCCCACCCCTCACACTCCCTCTTCAGCCCCCTGCCCTCGGGGAAAAGGTACCGGAGCCACTGGGCCCACAACATAAGACTGCTAAACAGCTTTGTTCATCAGGCCATCAGGACCCTGAAAGACTGTCCTGATTGGGCCATCAGGACCCAATCCCCCCCCCCCACACACACACACACCCCTGGACTGTAACGCACTCACCCACACAATAACTACCTCAGCTGTTGGCACAGAAACACTTAGCACACCAACAGTAATACATTTTCTGCTGTATGTCTCTGCACCTTACTGCAACCAGAATCTCTTTGAGGCTGACCGAAAGTCTTGTTCCATGGCCTTACCGAACTCCTCCCATACCTGAGTTTTTGCTTCAGCAACCACCTGAGCTGCACTCCGCCTGGCCTGCCAGTACACCTCAGCTGCTTCAGGAGTCCCACAAGCTGACCAAGCTCGATAGGACTCCTTCTTCAGCTTAATGGCCCCCTTCACCACTTGGTTCGGGGGTTGCCACCATGAGATGCACCAATGACCTTGCAGCCGCAGCTCTGGACAGCCACTTCAACAATGGAGGTGGAGAACATGGCCCAGACACCCTCGGAATGTGGTCAAAGTTCTTCCGGAGGTGGGAGTTGAAGACCTCCCGGATGGAGGCCTCAGCCAGTTGTTCCCAGCACACCCTCACTATACGTTTGGGTCTACCAGGTCTGAATAGCATCCTCCCCTGCCATCGGATCCAACTCCCCACCAAGTGGTGATCAGTTGACAGCTCTGCACCTCTCTTTACCCCAGTGTCCAAGACACACGGTCGCAGGTCTGATGACATGATAACAAAATCAATCATCGACCTGCGACCTAGGGTGTCCTGGTGCCAGGTGCACATATGGACACCCTTATGCTTGAACATGGTGCTCATTATGGACAAACTGTGGTTAGCACAGAAGTCCAATAACTGGACACCACTCTGGTTCAGATCGGGCAGGCTGTTCCTCCCAATCACCCCCTTCCAGGTTTCATTGTCATTGCCCACGTGCACACTGAAGTCTCCCTGTAGGACAATGGAGTCTCCAAGAGGAGCACCCTCCAGCACCCCAGTCAGAGATTCCAAAAAGGGTGGGAACTCTGAACTATCATTTGGTGCATAGGCACAAATGATGGTCAGGACCTGTTTCCCAACCCAAAGGTGCAGGGAAACAACCCTTTCATCCACTGGGGAAAACTCCAATAGAGAGGCAGCGGGGTGGGAGGGGGGTGTAAAAGAATACCCACCCCTGCTCGTCGCCTCTCACCCGGGGCAACTCCAGAGTAGGCCAAGCTCCAGCCCCTCTCCAGGAGACTGATTCCAGAACCAAAGCTGTGTGTTGAGGTGAGGCCAACTATATCTAGCTGGTATCTCTCAACCTCATGCACCAGCTCAGGCTCCTTCCCCACCAGAGAGGTGACATTCCATGTCCCAAAAGCCAGTTTAGGAAACCTGGGATCAGACCGCCAAGGTCTCTGCCTTTGCCTGCCACCTGATCCACATAGCACCGGACCCCCATGGTCCCTCCTGCAGGTGGTGAGCCAACTGGAGGGCGGACCCATGTAACTCCTTCGGGCTGAGCCTGGCCGGGTCCCATTGGTGGAAACCCGACCACCAGGCTCTAGCCATCGAGCCCCTCCCCCAAGCCTGGCTCCAGGGTGGGGCCCCGGTAACCCCATACCGGTCGAGGTACACTGAATCCTTGTTTGAGTGTTCATCATGAGTCTGTTGGATCGTTCTTAGTCTGGCTCTTCACCCAGGACTAGTTTATCTTGGGTGACCCTACCAGAGGCACAGTTCATCACGCTGTTTTACATACACTACATTCAGCACTTGACTTCCCCTCATGCTAATGCCATGCTGACATCCGCTTTTCATGTTGTATTGCAAAATTTGACTCTTGATATCCTATGTCATCTTGTAGTCATTTGCAAAGAGGCATAGGTAATAAGCCAATTTAACACTTTTTTTTTCCAGTACAAGAAGTTTTAACTGTGACACTGCTCCAAAATATAAACTAGCCTTCATTTGTGTCTCTCCACCTGTCCAGCTTATTTAGTCAAAATGGTTGTTGAATAATTATCTATTTTTACTGCGAGCAAAAAACCTAACCTGACACCAGGTGGCAGGCTACTTCAGAATATAATCAGTTTTGTTTTGTTGGTTGGTGTTGGTGACTTCTTTCTCCTGTGATGAAAAGAACCAGACATTTTTACATGAAAATATTTATTTTGTTCCCTTAAAGCATAGAGATGTAATTAAAATATTCTCTCTTAATGCAAAACTTTTCTTATGATATTACTTCTGTCATTCTGCAGTTTCCCAGTTTGCGATCAATAATGTTCATCTATCTATCTATCTATCTATCTATCTATCTATCTATCTATCTATCTATCTATCTATCTATCTATATGTTGTATCTCGCAAAAGTGAGTACACCCCTCACATTTTTGTAAATATTCTATTATATCTTCATAGGACAACACTGAAGAGATGACATTTTGATACAATGTAAAGTGATCAGTGTACAGCTTGTATAACAGTGTAAATTTGCTGTCCCCTCAAAATAACTCAATACAAGTTTAATGTCTAAACCGCCAGCAACAAAAGTGAGTACACCCCTAAGTGAATATGTCCAAACTGTGCCCAGTGTCAATATTTTGTGTGGCCACCATTATTTTCCAGCACTGCCTTAACTCTCTTGGGGATGGAGTTCACTAGAGCTTCACAGGTTGCCACTGGAATCCTCTTCCACTCCTCCATGATGACATCACGGAGCTGGTGGATGTTAGAGACCTTGTGCTCCTCCACCTTCCATTTGAGGATGCCCCACAGATGCTCAATAGGGTTCAGGTCTGGAAACATGCTTG
The DNA here is from genome assembly GCA_020510985.1 of Pholidichthys leucotaenia. NCBI lineage: Eukaryota > Metazoa > Chordata > Actinopteri > Cichliformes > Pholidichthyidae > Pholidichthys > Pholidichthys leucotaenia. The sequence goes on along the minus strand of CM035837.1, from coordinate 184,018,769 downwards.
GCCAGTCCATCACCTTTACCCTCAGTTTCTTTAGGAAGGCAGTGGTTGTCTTGGAGGTGTGTTTGGGGTCGTTATCATATTAGAATACTGCCATGCAGCCCAGTTTCCAAAGGGAGGGGATCATGCTCTGCTTCAGTATGTCACAGTACATGTTGGCATTCATGGTTCCCTCAATGAACTGTAGCTCCCCAGCGCCGGCAGCACTCATGCAGCCCCAAACCATGACACTCCCACCCCCAACCTTGACTGTAGGCAAAACACACTTGTCTTTGTATTCCTCCCCTGGTTGCTGCCACACACGCTTAACACCATCTGAACCAAATTAGTTTATCTTGGTCTCATCAGACCACAGGACATGGTTCCAGTAATCCATGTCCTTAGTCTGCTTGTCTGCAGCAAACTGTTTGCGGGCTTTTTTGTGCATCCTCTTTAAAAGGGGCTTCCTTCTGGGACGACAGCTATGCAGACCAATTTGATGCAGTGTGCGGCATATGGTCTGAGCACTGACCCCCCACCCCTTCAACCTCTGCAGCAATGCTTGCAGCACTCATACGTCTATTTTCAAAAGACAACTTCTGGATATGATGCTGAGCACGTGCACTGAGCTTCTTTGGTCGACCATGGCGAGGCCTGTTCTGAGTGGAACCTGTCCTGTTAAAACCACTGTATGGTCTTGGTCACCATGCTGCAGCTCAGTTTCAGGGTGTTTTCAATCTTCTTATAGCCTAGGCCATCTTTATGTGGAACAAAGATTCTTTTATCAGATCCTCAGAGAGTTCTTTACACAGTTAAACAAGCTATACACTGACTACTTTACATTGTATCAAAGTGTCATATCTTCAGTGTTGTCCCATGAAAATGGTTGGTCTGGAAGTGTCATGTTAGGCAGCATGCCGCCATCATTGTGTCAATGTGTGTGTGAATGGGTGGATAGCAGGATCTGTAAAGCGCTTTGGTCATCAAGAGATGAGAATAAAAGCGCTATATAAGTGAATGCCATTTACCATTTACCATGAAAAGATATAATAAAATATTTACAAAAATGTAAGGGGTGTACTCACTTTTGTGAGCTACTGTATATTAATAAATCCTTCTTGTCAAATAAGACCACACATCATCACAAACTGCACATATTGTCACTGTTGCCATTTGCAAATATAAACTAAACTGACTCCCAATATCCCACTAAATAAGTAATTGTATTTACTGTATGATACAAAAAGTCTGGCTTAATGACTGATATCTTGTGTTGCCATAAAAAACATCTTTGCCATTCACATCTCTCTCACCTTTACCATATACACTGTGGCCATTGTGCAACACCACTAAAACTAGTATGTATGCTGATGAGCGTTGCCATTTTTGGATTCACCGACTTTTCAGATGACTGTTCATTCATGAAAATCAGGGTTTGCCTTTTTCATTCGCAATGTTAAGTGACAATTAGCACCATTCGCATTAATGTTTGCGAAAGTGTTTATGAAAGACTATTAGCAAACATTAGCGACAATGTGTGCGATGATTAGCAACTACGCGGGGGGGCTGAAAAGTTCTTAGGCTGACCATGATGCAGTGGTCAAATTTGACTAAATGTGGTTTATTTTTCAATATTTCAACATCGGTGTTGCAGCGTTATCCCTGGGGTATAGAAGAAGCTCTCTTCTTGATTCTCAGCGACATCACGCCTTCTTAGTCAGCCTATGAACTTTTCAGCCCCCCCCTCCAACTCCAGATAAAATGTCAGGTAAACCTTGAACCCACCCCTATAAAAAGGGTGAACAAATCCTCCCCAGCTGTCAGTTTTCAAAGGTTCGTAAAGGTTCTTAAACAGTTGCTAGTGTTCATTGCTAGAGAACTCAAAAAGAATTTTACCCCTGTATCTCAGGGAGCAGCAAATGCTGAGGGACGTTCACGAACATTGAGCTTTTTGGGTTTCGCCAGGGTTCAGAAAAGGTTGCCAAACAGTTCACCAACAGTTTTTAAGGCTGCCAAAATTTTTTTGAACTCTTCCTGTTTTTGAGTGAGTAATTACAATAAGATATAATTGCGGTGACAGATTATTGAACATGTTCAGAATTTTTTTTGTGAACATATTTTTCCGTAAACAGTTTCAAAACAGTTGTAAGCATTTCCAAATGGTTGTAACCTGTACTGCTAAAGTTTGTTTTTTGCTTCACCTAGAAGTGAACACTAGCAACCGTATAAGACCCTTTACAACAAAACTGTTGGTGACCTTAAAACTGTGTGCAACCTTTTATGAACACTGACAAAACCCCCAAAAGTGCAGCGTTTGTTAACATTCCTCAACATTCACTGCTCTGTGAGATCCTAACTTGATTTTTGGCAACATACATCAGAAAAGTTGGTGAATCCAAAAATCATCACGTTCGTCAGCATTAGCTGCTCCATGAAATACTACCCTTAGCGGCACATGTTACAACCGTTTGCAAAACCTTACAACTATTTTGGAAACATTTTCATCCGTTTGTGGAAAAATAAATTCTTTGCGACAACAAATCCTGTTTGCAACCTTAAAAACTGTTTGTGAACTGTTTTGCAACCTTTTACAAACCCAGAGAAAACACAAAAATTGCAACATTCATCAATATTCACCACTCTGAGATACTAGCTTAAGATTTAAAAAAAAAAAATCAAGCAGCCGTGAAAAGTTCAGACACAGTGTAGTCTGATGCTGTTCCATCGATGAGGCCTCTTCCATTATTGTCAACAAACCAACAGAGGATATTTTGTCCGTTCTTCACATCCCTACTGAAGTCCTTCTGCCAGTGTCTGTTGAGCAGATTAAAACAATTGTATGCCCTTTAGAATCTTAATAGAAACAACCTTTGATCTAGCATGCATTTTATGTGTATGTTCCAGTTTTTTATTGAAAGATCACCTGGTGACGTTGAACATTTGTCCTTTTACATGCATGGTGGCATCCACCTTGTTTTGGACTTCATCCTGATGCAGGTTTTCTACCTCAAACACAACCCCATGGTAGAACTGACCTGAAGGAAAAGAGTTTTTATATATATATATATATATATATATATATATACAGTACTACATACAAAGAAATCAAAGTAGAGAAATGGACCTAAAAAGGTACAAACGCTTGTCACTCCAGCTGTACCCTAAAAGGTACAAGAACTGTATCTTTGAAGAACATATTTGGAGCCCCAGTGTCAAAAATGCACCTTTAAATCCAAACAAAAGTCTATAGTTGCCACTGGGGCTCCAGACATGTTCTTCCAAGGTACAGTTCTTGTAGCTTTTAGGGTACTGCTGGAGTGACAAGCGCTTGTACCTTTTTAGGTCCATTTCTCTACTTTGATTTCTTTGTGTGTATGCAAAAGTTTTAGGCATCCTCTTGGAAAATGGGAAATAGCTAGAGTGTTTTTTTAAAGAAACATGCAAATATGAATGGAAATGTCATGGAGGGGGGCTGAAAAGTTCATAGGCTGACCATGATGCAGTGGTCAGATTTGACCAAATGTGGTTTATTTTTAACATCTTTTTCAACGTTTCAACATTGGTGTTGCAGCACTTTGATCCCTGTCGTATAGAAGCTCAATTCTTGATCCTCAAAGATATAACTCCTTCTTAGTCAGCCTATGAACTTTTCATACCCCCCCCCCCCATTTACAAGGCAACATTCTAACAAGCTTGAAAGTTAACAGTTGGTCTGATCATCTTTATTCTTTAATACAGCCTTAACTATCTTCAAGAATAGCTCTCCAAGATTGTTAAAGCTCTTCTTGGATGTTGGCTGACTTTTGTTTCATTCACTGTCAAGATGCTCTCGCATTTAAAATTGGGATCTGTCACTCCAAAAGACCAGTGGCTACTGATTTTCAGTCCAGTTCTTGTGCAGTTTGGCATACCTCAGCCTTTCTTCGTGTCTCACCATTCAGAATGACCTCTTGACACCCACCCTTCACCCTGAGACCATTCTGTGAGGGTTGGGTACAGTAGATGGATCAGCCCTCAGGTCTTTGCTGGATTTTTTTTACTTCTAAACAACATGAATTTCAGATGCTATTCATCTGGTGTAGATGTTTATTAGACCTGACAGTTCTTTAGCCCTCCATTTCTCCAGTTTCTGCAGGGTTTTTTTCATGAATGTTTAGGTACGAGGACTAGACAAAAATGAGTGAAAAAGCAGCTGATGTACAAAGAAAGACTGAAAGACCTTCAAAAAGCCTGGCGAAATATTGCTCAAGACTACTTCAAAAATTGCAAGTAAGTCTGGCTCCTTGAAAGCAAAATATAGATAAGATAAGTCTTTATTAGTCCCACAATGGGGAAATTACAGATGGGGGGTGCCTAAAACTTTTACACAGTACTGTATATATATTTTTAAATAGATAACCTACAACTACACAAACACACACCAGATGGGCGCATGTGCACGCAGCGACCAGCAGCGGGTGAAAAAAGTTTGACGTCTGTGTCTCTGTTTTTATGCACTTTAATGTGTTTTAACGTAATTCTCTGTGCCGTTTTTGTCCTTGAATGTTTGTGGACTATATAACGAAGAGCTCCCTGGTTCCATCAGTATGGATTCCTCCTTGTTTTTGCACTGTCGCTTTTTTCCTACCGGCTCTTTGTCTTGGAGGTAAGCGCAATCATGCCGGGAAGAATACAGTATTCCAGAGACATGTTACTGCATTTAAACATGGGAAATGCAGCATCTGTGTTTGAGTCTGTGCCGCAACAGCCGGACTTTATTTTAAGAGATTTTCATGGACACAGCGATGAAAAGAGAGACAAGAGGAGGAAACGCGGAAAGCGTGGAGGCGTAAGATTAAGCCTGAGGAGACGCTAGCTTAACCGCATTCCTCTTCCTTCCATTATTAAGGGGAACATACAATCCCTGAGAAATAAAGTGGATGAAATTCAAGGGAATGTACGATATCAGAAGGACTTCAAGAACTGCTGTGTCATGGCTTACATGGAGACGTGGCTTACGGCGCATGACCGGGATGCGGACCTGTGGATTGATGGCTTTGGAGCCCCACTTCACTCGGATCGGCAGGAAGAGGTAACGGGGAAGCGTCAGGGGGCCAGCGTATGTTTATATATTAATAAACAGTACTGTACATCTGTCACGGTCAGAGAGCGCATCTGTACACCCGATGTGGAGCTTCTGTCCGTATCGCTACCCCCCTTTTATTTGCCCCGCGAGTTCCCCCAACTTTTCATAACGACTGTGTACATTCACCCGAGAGCGGATGCTGACTCCTCCTCCAGCACCCTCTTTGATGTGGTACAGCGGCTGCAGTCAATTTCCCCAGACGCTCCAAACTTTATCCTTGGGGATTTTAACCATGTTTCTTTAAAGAAGACACTTAAAAACTTTTATCAGTATGTCTCCTGCCCAACCAGGCGAAAAAAGACATTGGACCTGTGCTATGGATCCATTGAGAGGGCCTATAAATCACTTCCCCTTCCTCCTTTAGGATCCTCAGATCACAACTGTGTACATTTGCTGCCCACATATAAAACTGCTCTCAGAAGAGACAAGGCGAAGACCAGAGACATAGACGTGTGGACAAAGGATTCAGTGCACTGCCTCCAGGAATGCTTTAACTGTACGGACTGGGAGGTGTTCACACTGGCCTGCGGGGATGATTTGGACTCTTTGGTGGACGTCACATGCTCATACATGGCTTTCTGCAGAGATATGATCGTTCCACGTAAACGTGTCAAAATATATCCCAACAACAAGCCATGGGTTACAAAATCAGTTAAATCCTGCTTACAGAGGAGAGCACTTGTCTTTAAACAGGGGGTTGTTTCTGAGCTGCAGGTTGCCACAAAAGAGCTGAAGGCCGAAATTTTAAGAGCAAAACAGAATTATAAATCAGAGTTGGAAAGCAAGATGGCAACAAAGAAGCTTGGTTCAGCCTGGGCCAGTATGAAAACTACTGCAGGCCTTCAGAGCACAGAGCGCAGTAATCGTGTGTTTTTAGATGATTTTAGTTCAGACACAGAGCTGGCTAATGCTCTTAATTAATAATAATAATAATAATAATAAAGAGCGATGGCAAGAACCAAGCAGACCGCCCGTAAAATCTACTGGAGGAAGAAGCCCCCCAGGAGACAGCTAGCCACAGGGCTGCTCGGAGAGGCGCTCTGGCCACCGGCAGAGTGAAGAGGCCTCGCCGTCACAGGCCCGTGGCTCTGAGAGAGATCCGTCGCTACCAGAAATCCACGGAGCTGCTCATCCGTAAGCTGCCCATCCAGCGCCTGGTGAGGGAGATCGCTCAGGACTTCAAGACCGTCCTGCGTTTCCTGAGTTTCGCCGTCATGGCTCTGCAGGAGACCAGCGAGACCCACCTGGTGGTCTCTTCTTCGCTAAGGGGGTCACCATCATGCCCAAAGACTTCCAGCTGGCCCGCCGCATCCGCGGAGAGAGAGCTTAGACTTTCTGCTGCACATCCACCAGCCATAATGCTCTGCACTGTGTGTCTATATATATACATTTATAGTAATATGGACATATGTTTGCTAGATGTTGTTTTTTCTTGCCTTCTGATTGTTGCTCTGAGTGTTGCTATCCCTGTGCTGTTGCAATCCTGGAATTTCCCCATTGTGGGACTAATAAAGGCTTATCTTATCTTATCTTATCTTAATTGTTTTTATGGTTGTTTTGACTCCTTTGATTTTAGCACAGAAACCCAAGATTTGAAACAAAAAATCAAAGACAATCAGCACTTTAATATTGAGGTGCAGGATGTTAAAAGGGCGTTCTGTGCTGTAAAAGTGAACAAAAGTCAGGGCCCTGATAATATATGTGAGCGATTGGTAAAGTCCTGTGCAATGTGTTTCACTACATTTTCAATAAGTCCTTACAGACACAATATGTGCCTAAGATCTGGAAAGATGCCATGGTTGTCCCCGTTCCAAAATCCAGCTGTCCTAAAATGGTAAACGACTTTAGACCAGTTGCTCTGACTTCAATTTTAATGAAAATTTTTGAAAAACTGGTAAGATTTGAGGTCCTAAAGCAGAGTGAGCATGCATTGGATCCTCTGCAGTTTGCCTATAGGCCTCACAGAGGAGTGGAGGATGCCACTGTCACTCTGTTTAACATGCTTTTTAAACATCTGGATTTTAATGGGACACATGCCAGGCTTTTATTTGTGGACTTTTCTTCCGCCTTTTATACAATCCAACCTCATATTTTAGTTGAAAGGCTCCTGCAACAATTTGATTTGAGTAATAATCTGGTGGGTTGGATTCTGGATTTTTTTAACCAAAAGGACACAGAGAGTAAGGGTCAATGGTACATTGTCTGACCAAAAGTGTTCTTCTACTGGCTCTCCTCAGGGGTGTGTGTTGTCACCACTACTCTTCATCCTGTACACAAACATGTGTCGGAGCAGACATGACAACAGACACATTATAAAGTATGCTGATGATTCAGTTGTTGTCAGTCTCCTCCAGGATGCTGAGAGTGGCCACGGCCCAGTAGTTGATGATTTTGTTCACTGGTGTGAGGATTCCTACCTGCAGCTGAATATGACAAAAACTAAAGATATGGTTATTGACTTTAGGAGGAAAACTCCCAGGCACGAAGTCACTGTACTAAAAGGCCAGACAACTGAATGTGTACAATCCTATAAATATCTTGGGATGATTATTGATAGTAATTTAAACTTTGAAGAGAACTGTGAAAGGGTGTGCAAAAAGGGTCAGCAACATTTGCATTGTTTAAGGAAACTTGCACGCTTCCAAATTGACCGAACCATAATGATAATGTTTTATCGGGCTTTTATTGAATCTGTTTTATCCTTTTCTTTAGTGTCATGGTTTGGTCAGATAAAACTGAAACAGAGGAAATCCTTGGATCAGGTAGTTAGATGGTCCAGTCGTTTGCTTGGTGAGTCACAGCTGAGCCTGATATCCCTGTACAACAGACAGGTACAGAGGATTGCTACCTCCATTTTAAATGATGACTCCCACCCTTTGCACTGCCACTTTCAGCTTCTTCCCTCCAGACGGAGGTTCGCTGTCCCAAAAAGTAAAACCCAGAGCTACAAAAACAGCTTTGTTCCTGCTGCTGTCAAAGAGTTGAGCAAGTTGTAACAATATATTGCACATAATTTAGTTACCTATTTATTAATTTCATTTTATATTTACTTATTTTCGTAGTTTTTTTATTTGGGTTCTAAATCTTTTATTGGGTTTTAGACTTTTGAGTTTTTAACCTCTTTGAATAGTCTTTAACTTTTTAATATGACCCTTCTCTCTTATCTCGCTTTTTTTTTCTCTCATCTCTTTGTCTTATGTCCTGATTGATGGAGCCTTGAGTATTTTTATCATGTTTATAGTCAGCTTCATGTGTGCCTGTGTTTGTGTTTATGTTGAATGTAATTGTGGTTTGTAAATAGGGATGTCACCTGACTGCAAAACAAATCTACCTACGGGTACAAATAAAGTAACCTGAACCTGAACCTGAACAGTGCATATTATGAAGACAAGGTCTTGCATTTTTCTACCTAGGAGACCATGAACTGAAGCAGACAAGTGGTGACTGTCCAGGGTGTAGAATCCTAAATAATCCTGCTGGTCGTGGTGTTTCTTCCAAACCTTGGTGTGTTTGATGACCATGAATTTAACTGAATGTCTCAGCATCACCATCAGGCTGCAGTTATTAGACAAGCTGAGGTCCATACTGGGAGAAAAATCAGAAACAAAGTAAATATAGTCTGAATGAAGTAAATTTAATTTCATTTGATCGCAAATCCAAATCAAATTTACAACCTGATTTGACTTGAAGAAAATTATTAACTGAAATATTTCAGAATTTCACTGAACATTGCATATTGTTATCCAGTGACTTCACAATGTAATGTGACCACTGTTACTTACTTGGCATATTTGAGTGAGGTGGTATTGGACCACTGCAACTGGACTTGTATACCACTGTAGAACACTGAGATGTTCCCAGTGCTCACCTCCAGCCTCACTCCAAGCTTTCGATGGCTGATGCCAAAACGCCCAAAGTAGCTGTTGATGTTTCCATCCGGAACAACTTTCTTCTTTCCAATAATTTCACCATTTACCACAAAACCTAAAAGTAATAAGAGTGATTATTTCAGTAGGTTTGAAAAAGGTTTATACTAATTGAGCTTAAGACTCTGGACTGACCAGATTTTGGGTCTGTGACCAGATTAAAAATGGTCCCTGGTTTGTCATTGATGTTGAAGCACAGAGTGTCATCTCGGTCTGGCAGCTCTATCATGAAATGGGGATCTCCATCCACTGTAGAATAAAGGATTATAACACACAAAAAGTCACTCCAGTAGGAAAAGTAAGAAATTGGCTACTACTGTAATTCAATATGACTAATTTTTTTTTTTTACTGTTATCTTTTAGGATAATGTCTACTTACCATCTGAATAACCACGGGAACTACCACCACGGGAACTACCACCACGGGAACTGCCACCACGGGAACTGCCAGTATGGGAACTTGCATGCTGAGCTGGAGCAGCTGTTAAACATACAGTGCATGCCACTTTATATTAAAATATATGTGTATTATCTTATATGTGTGCCATATGTAGATAAATAAAAATTCATTTTTCATACGTCCGTGTTTCTGCTGTCTCTCTGCTGCCTGTCTTTGCTCTGGTGAGTAGAGACAGAGTTGAATAACAAAAACAGACACTGTTAAAGTTTCATCTATGAAATAATTCAACAATAATAAATTACGTTGTATATGATCAAACTGACAGTGGGGTTATTTCTTGTCCATCTTCCAAGTTCTGTTCTGTTGCTGGTTGTTTTATTTTAATATTGTTGTATACATTTTTGTTTGTGCACACTGTTGTAATGGAAATGAGGGCAGAATGAAAATCAACCTGTGCTTCAGTCCTGTTACAAATCAATTATATTAATATCATGCCCACTAAATAAACACAAGCTGTCAGACTTTCCATACCCTCAGTCAGTTTATCAGCAATGAAAGAGCCGTCTGCTCCATCCTGGGTCTCAGGCTTGGTCACCACCATGGAGGTCAGAGGAGTGACAAAGTTGTATCGCAAGGCCAAGGCCTTGGCTGTTATGCCTTTCGTTTCCTCCTGAGGTACGTCTCTAGGAGAGAAAGCAATGATATGAAATGATAAAGAGTGGATAACTTTCACAATACATACGGTCTACATGGAGATCAATAAAATTTCTACATCATAAAATTATTAAGAGTAACCAACCCCTTCTCAAGTAGTTGCTTGATGGTGAGGTAAGCCCACAAACGTTCAGTAAAATTCCCAAAGATGTACTCTTTGTCTGGGTAGGTAATATTCCAGTCTGCAACACTAACCTTCCCTTGCACCCCGAAGTTCTCTTCAGGCTAAAGAAAGAGAATAAATGAAAATGGAACAGCTATAAAATCACTGGATAAAACTTTTTTTGTCATGATATTGTCTCAGTAACAATGCTGATGCAGGTGAAAATATGATCCTTTATGCTGGTTTAGGATCTAATTTGTGGCAACCAGTGTAACAGTTTGCAAATCTTTTCCCTCTCAAATTTTAAACAAGAATATTAGTCATAGCACTCTGACCCTAAAACAGTGAGGAAAGTTTATTTTTTAGCTGAAGAAAGCTGGCAGTGTAAATAGTCCACTGTTATATTCTTACTTCCACTAAGGAGGCTATGTGTTAATGATGGGGTCCACAGTTCATTAAAATGTACTGATTCAATTCCGTTCATACGCTAAAAAAACTTGTTCAAAATATTCATTCACTGAATTATTCAGTGCTGAACTGTCATGGTCTGGGGATTGACCTGAGAGTCATTCCCCCTCCTTGAGTTTATTTCTGTGTTTTTGTTACTTGTATTTGGGATTTATTTTTTGTATTATTACTATTATTGTCATCATTGGTTTTGGATTTATTTTGATAGTGTTTTCTGTTTATTTACAAGTTCAAATTGTGGATATATTTTGTATTATTTATCCCCATGCTGTCCTTAGTCCTGTTCATGTTTTGTGTGTAAGTAAGTGAGTAAGGAAGTAAAATTTATTTATATAGCACTTCTCACAGAAAGGATCACAAAGTGCTGCACAATAAAATAAAACACAACATCACAAATACAATAATAAAGGCATAAAAACATTAAAGAACATAAAAACCATCATCAAACTAAAAAGCCTGTTTAAACAGCAGTGTCTTCAGCTGCTTTTTAACAGCCTCAGCAGAGTCTGCTGAGCACAAAGACAATGGTAGAGCATTCCACAATTTTTGTGCCACTGCCTGAAAGGCTCTATCACCTCGAGTTTTAAAATAGGTTCGAGGGACAGCCAGTAAAAGTTGATCTGAGGACCTCAAAGACCGCGAGGGGTTATACACATTAAGCAGCTCAGTGATGCATTTGGTTCCAAGGTTGTCATAGCCAGGAGCGGCACTGGGGTTAAGCTCCCAGTGCTCATAAAATGCTCCTTATGGCGTGTGTCTCGAAAAGCCTCTGACAACTAAGTCCAACTCCTAGCCTGCCCGTGTGGTTTAGTCTCTAAGCCCGGCGGAACTGCTTTTACTAGTAGGAGAAGGGGTGAGGGCGGATCTCTGGCGCCTTAAAACCAGATGCTTCGGGTAGATGGTGGCTCGTCAACCTGGGAAGGTAGCCCATCTAGGGGAAGGTAAACCCTGATTTCAAACCTCCGCTGCCTTGCGGCATACCCGGTCATGGGAAAGGCTTCGGGAGTCAACCCTGAGGAAAAATCCGGAGTCGGAGCCCCTAAGGCAGTTCTATGTTGTGCTCAACATCGTTCTGGCAGCTCCTGCAACGGCGCTGGTGCCAAACTGTAGCAGCCCTGCTGTTCCTTTGGATTCATCAGTGACGTGGAGAGGGGGGACATGCTGCATGGGCAACATCTTATCCTCCATATCTTCCTGCCCAGGCTTGAATCCTACCAACGCCCAATGCTCTAAGGTAGAACACCGGATCACTGGAGAGGACACTCCAGCTTCGCCTTTGGCGTAGACAAAACACGGGGAATGACAGTTACCGGTTATAAGCCACCGCTCAATTGGCGTAGAGCTCGGCGCCAGGGGTTATTCCCGACGGTGGGAGGGATCATCGGATCTCACTGGACAGCTACCGCCCGCCTCAAGCTGGGCAGCCCCCAGCCAATAAGGTGATGTCCCGCCACAGCTTGCTTTCCTCATTGGGTGCATGGGGATGAGGAGAAATCCGAACAGCAGGCTGAGAACTTTCGCACCAGGCAAGACAATAAAACAAAAGAGACCAACTCTAAAACTGGGAACTTGGAACGTCCGCACTATGATGACAGGACTCGCTACTAACCTCAAGGACATCAACGACACCAGGAAGACTGCCATCATCAATAATGAGCTGAAGAGACTGGGAGTGGATATCGCCACTCTCCAGGAAACACGGTTGGCTGACGCAGGCACACTGAGAGAGAAGGACTACACGTTCTACTGGCAGGGAAAGGGCAGTGACGAACATAGGGAACACGGAGTGGGCTTTGCAGTGAAGAACACCTTGCTGATGATGGTGGAACCGAGCAGCACTGGCTCTGCTCGACTCCTCACCCTCCGCCTGAACACCACTCAAGGCCCAGTCACCCTTGTCAGTGTGTATGCCCCAACACTGACAGCCACACCAGAGGCAAAAGAGGAGTTCTACGAGAATCTCGCAACAACTGTCAGGATCGTCCCCAACTCTGAACAACTCATTCTCCTTGGAGACTTCAATGCCAGAGTGGGTGCTGACCACGACTCCTGGCCCTCCTGTCTTGGACCTTTTGGCGTGGGCAGAATGAATGACAACGGACAGCGGCTGCTCGAGTTCAGCACATATCACGATCTGTGCATCACAAACTCGTTCTTCAAGACCAAGCCCCAACACAAGGTTTCCTGGCAACATCCACGCTCAAAGCACTGGCACCAGCTGGACTTGATCCTGACCAGGCGCACCTCACTGAAGAACGTGCTAATCACCCGTTCGTTCCAGAGTGCAGATTGCAACACAGACCATTCATTGGTGTGTTGCAAGGTCAAGCTGCAGCTGAAGAAATTCCATCGTGCTAGACAACCTGGAAAGGCACGGATTGACACCAGCAAGATGGCTCAACCAGAACTTGTTGAGCAGTTTGCCTCCACCGTTGAGAAGGAACTTGGTGTACCACAAGAAGGAGAATCTGCAAAGCAGAAGTGACAAGAGCTGCGAAACACCATCCACCGCACAGCCTTGGCTACCTTTGGGAGGAAGACCTCGAAGTCACAGGACTGGTTTGATGCCAAGTTGACCGAGATGACCCCCGTCATTGAAGCCAAGCGCTCAGCACTTGCTGAGTACAAGAAGTACCCAAACGAGAAGAATCTCCAGATTCTCAGGGCTGTGAGAAGCAAAGTTCAGCAGACTGCTCGGCGCTGTGCCAACGAGTACTGGACTCAGCTCAGCCAAGACATTCAAACCGCTGCCATAACAGGGAACATCCGTGGTATGCACGATGGCATCAAGAAAGCACTTGGTCCGGCTCAGAGCAAGACGGCCCCCCTCAAATCCTCCACTGGGGAGATGATCACAGAAAAGAACAAGCAGATGGAGAGATGGGTGGAACACTACTCCGACCTCTACTCCAGACAGAACACCGTGACACCGTCAGCCCTTGATGCCATCGACTGCCTGCCATCCATGGACGAACTTGACGCCGAGCCAACCATCGACGAACTCAGCAAGGCCATTGATAGCTTGGCCCCTGGCAAGGCACCCGGCAACGACAGCATACCCCCCGACCTGATCAAGCACTGCAAGACCGCCCTACTGCTGCCATTGCATGACGTCCTCTGCCAGTGTTGGAAGGAAGGTGCCGTACCACAGGACATGAGGGACGCCAAGATCATCACCCTCTACAAAAACAAAGGGGAGAGAAGCGACTGCAACAACTACAGGGGCATCTCCCTCCTCAGCGTTGTTGGCAAAGTCTACGCACGAGTTGTTCTCGTTCGTCTACAGAAGCTTGCCGAACGTGTCTACCCCGAGTCTCAGTGTGGCTTCCGCGCTGAGCGATCGACGGTAGACATGATATTCTCCATCCGCCAACTCCAGGAGAAATGCAGAGAACAGAACATGCCCCTGTACGTCACCTTCATCGACCTCACCAAAGCGTTTGATCTGGTCAGCAGAGAGGGCCTTTTCAAGATCCTGCCAAAGATAGGATGCCCACCAAAGTTGCAAAGCCTCATTGAATCGTTTCACACCAACATGCAGGGGATAGTGCAGCACGATGGCAACGTCTCAGAGCTTTTCAACATACGCAGCGGAGTGAAACAGGGCTGTGTACTTGCGCCAACCCTCTTTGGGATTTTCTTTGCTATGCTCCTGAGGCATGCCTTCAGCACAGCAACAGAGGGAATCTACCTGCACACAAGATCTGACGGCAGGCTTTTCAACCTCGCCCGCCTGAAAGCCAGAACCAAAGTACGCGAGGCTCTAATCAGAGACATGCTGTTCGCAGCTTCAGACCCTTATGGACCGCTTCTCCCAGGCATGCAAGGACTTCAGGCTTACCATCAGCCTGAAGAAGACTAATGTCTTGGTGCAAGGCACGGAAGCACCACCAACCATCACCATTGACGACTACGAGCTGGAGGTCGTGAATCAGTTCACGTACCTGGGGTCCACGATCAGCAACAACCTCTCCCTTGATACAGAGATCAACAAGAGGATTGGAAAATCAGCCTTCACACTCGCTCGCCTCACCACACGAGTGTGGGAGAATCCCAAACTCTCTGTCAAGACGAAGATGGCAGTGTACAATGCCTGCGTCATCAGCACACTGCTCTATGGGAGTGAGACGTGGACAACATACGCCCGGCAGGAAAAGAGACTGAACTCCTTCCACTTGCGCTGCATTCGCCACATCCTAGACATATCCTGGCAGGACAAAGTGCCCAACACAGAAGTTCTGTCCCGCGCCGGCCTTCCCTCCATGTTCACTCTACTCAGACAGCGCAGGCTCCGCTGGCTAGGCCACGTTCACCGTATGGAGGATGGCAGAATCCCCAAAGACGTCCTCTATGGAGAACTGGCAACTGGCAAGAGAGACGTTGGCCGCCCACAGCTGCGTTTTAGATACGTCTGCAAGAGAGACATGAAGGCCCTGGAGATCAACACAGAGCGCTGGGAGGACCTTGCAACGGACCGCTCCAAATGGAGAGGCACCCTGACCAGACAGCTCAAGGCAGGTGAAGAGAGACTGACTGCTGCTGCAGATGAAAAAAGGACCCGCAGGAAGAACCGCCACAGACCCAGCAGCACGGAGACCACCCACAAGTGCGACCTGTGTGACAGGGACTGCCATTCGCGCATCGGCCTGTTCAGCCACAGGCGGTGCTGTTCCAGCAGAGTAGACGTTTAGGATTCTCTTCCATGGTCATCATAGACCGACGGAGGCCGACGACCTGATGCATTTAGGGGCCTGATCATGAATAGCTCTAAAAACAAGAACTAAAATTTTAAACTGAATCCTAAAACCAACAGGGAGCCAGTGAAGTGCTGCCAAAACCGGTGTAATGTGAGCCCTGTGTGTCTCCTGTCTGTTTGTCTGTGCAGCTCCACCCATCTTGTGCCCTACCTGCAGCCTCTTCTCTGCTGTTCCTGATTCCCCTGATTACACCCATCTGTCTTGTGTTGCTTTGATTGCTTCCCTATAAGTACCAGTGTTCAGTCTGTGTGAGTTGTGGTGTCATTAATGTTTCTGCCTGATGTTTCTGCCATGTATCCTGAGTGTTGTGCCCTGCCAGTCTTGCCTGTGAGTTATATTTGTTTTCAGTAAGATCTGTCTAGTTACCTCTGCCAAGGAGGTAATGTTTTTACCGGGGTTTGTCTGTCTGTCTGTTACCAACATAACTCCAAAAGTTACAAATGGATTTTGATGAAATTCTCAGGAAAGGTGTGTAATGGCACGGGGAACAGATGATTAGATATTGGTGATGATCTGAGACTGCATACCTCCACCAAGGGCTTTGTTTGTATTTGTGCAGCAGGATTACACAAAAACTACTGGATGGATTTGGATGAAATTTTCACTAGAGGTGGTTCTTGTGCTAAATAGGAACTCATTATATTTTAGTGATGATCTGAGAATGCATACCTCAGCCAAGGCTCTTATCTTCTCACAGTGTGTTACCAACAATACTCCAAAACTGATGGACAGACTTTGATGCAATTTTCACCACAAGTGGCTATAGACCTACACACAAACCCATTACATGATCCATGAGAAACGGAAGGAGCCTTGGCAGAGGTACGCGCTCTTTGAGTGCTTTTCTAGTTTAGTTTATATTCTGTCTGTTCAGCCCACATGCTGTCATTCCTTTGTATTTTTGAGTAGTGAATAAATTATTGTTTTTTGCACCATACTTCTGCTTGCATCTGGGTCCTCTTCACCACCTAAATCCACCACTTTGACAGAATGACACCACCAGTTTTGGACCCAGCAGGTGAAGATTTTGGGAGCTTGGGGCTGGATGCTAAACAAGTTTTTGTAGCCGAGCTCATCCAGTCCCTCGTCTTGAGCTTCCGCAAATGTGACTCGCTACAGGAGGCTTTGGGGTGTCTGAGCGCAGCCGAAGATGTGGTGAGGTGGAACCCTGGTTTGTGGAGCTACCCCAAGTTGGCTGGGCTGCTGGATTCTATCACCCACTTCCGACTCAGATACCAGGAGGGGATTTGGAGCTTCTCTGGACATCAGCCACCCCAGGCCAACAATCCGTGCATGAACAGGAGAGGTCACCGGAGGAGTTGCCCTCATCTCTACGTCTCTCACCAGTCTCGCCATCACATAGTAAACGGTAGAGGGGACTACCATTCACACCAAAGCCTGTGCCGACGACAGGGCGTCCTCTGATTTCGGCATTTCGTGACCCAGCGCCTTCTGTGAGATGTCTCAAAGCATCATTACGCTTGTCACCTCCGCCATCGCCCCTTGTGCCTGATGACCCCGTTGTGTGCCGGATCGGGATTCTGTGCTCTCCTACGTGGTCGAAGAGGAAGAGCTGGAGGAGCGCAGGCAAGTCTTACTTTCCCAGACTGAGATTTTGCTGGACTATAAACCCTGGTAACCCCCACAGTCTGTTTCTCAGCGGGGCAAGGATCGGCTGGTCACCAAAGGCGCTGCTGGGGAGCGAGCATCAGGGAAGTCGACAGCTCAGCTTGTGAGGAAACCTGCAGCTCAGCCTGCGAAAGAATTGGCTGCTCAGTCTGTTCTGATTAATCCTGCCATGCCTGCAGTTTCATTTGACACTGTGCCTGTAAAGCTGGCTCCCCCCCCCACTGCCATTGAGGAGCGTGTCACAGCTCTAGCTGTCCCTGAGGCGCATGCCACGGCTCCAGCTGTTCCTGAGGAGTGCGCTTCTGTTCAGTCTGAGAATCATGTTTTAGTTCCTGCAGCTCATCCTGAAGTGGTCACCCCAGCAGCAGAGGATCGGGAGTTCAGGCAAGTACTTTTCTCTTCTCAAACATTAGTTAAGACTTCCCTAGCTCCTGATAATTATGGTGACACTTCACTCAAGTCCTGTCTCTCCCCTTCATCTGAGGAGACTGTTTCGAGGTTGGATGCTCTCACATCCCTGGAGACTTCCCTGGAGATCTGCACACCCCAACCTCCAGCACCTGAGATCAGCACGCATCTGCCATCTGTTCCAGAGTCCAATGCGTGTCTGTCAGTGGTTGCTGAGGGCTGCACACCTCAGCCACCTGCTTCGGAACGGGAAGGGCCTTCATCGCCAGCAGTGGAACTTGTGACTCATCTGTCTGCCATTTGTGAATGGGGAAACTCCTGCATTATTGTTCTCTAAATTGGAAATACCTGGACTTGTGTTTTCTACACCAGAAATCTCTGCATCTGTGATCCCTGAACTAGAACATTTTTTATTTATGAGCCTTGAACCAGAGATTTCTGCATTTATGTCACACAAATCAGAAATCTTTACATTTGTGTCACATGAATCTGAGAGTTTTGCAATAATGTGTGTTGCACCAGAATTTTCTGCTTTCTTAAGTTTTGAACCAGAGTTTTCTGCATGTGTGTGTCCTGCATCTAAGAACCCTGTATCTGAATGTCCTGTGGCAGAAATTTCTGTACCTGCATGTCCTGCGGCAGAAGTTTCTGCATCAGCCTGTCCTGCGGCTGAAATTTCTGCATCTGTGCTTCCTGTGGCAGACATTTCTGTACCTGTGCCCCCTACTGAGTTGAGGGGGGGGCTATATTGTCACTTTCTGGGTATAACACAACAGCATTATGTCTTGAGCTGAGAGCCCCAGT
Organism: Pholidichthys leucotaenia; assembly: GCA_020510985.1. Taxonomy (NCBI): domain Eukaryota; kingdom Metazoa; phylum Chordata; class Actinopteri; order Cichliformes; family Pholidichthyidae; genus Pholidichthys; species Pholidichthys leucotaenia. The sequence continues at coordinate 184,000,459 of CM035837.1, read as the reverse complement.
GCTTTTTTTTTAAAGCCTATAACCCCTTTGTTAACTCCAGAGTTTAAAACACCTGAGGGCAGGGCCTCTGTGGCATCATGTTGACCCATTGGCTGGTCTGTGGATTTTGGGAGGCTGCCAGACTCACCATGCAGTCCAGTCTGGGGACCCATGGATTTGGGTAGGCCCCCTGACTCGCTGTGCTCTCTGGCCTGGTGGTCCTGGGACACTGGTAGACCACCTGGCCCGCCTTGCCTGTTGGTTCTGGGGCCCTTAGATTTTGCCAGGCCACTTGAACCGTTTTTTGGTTTGGCCCCACAATCTGTTTTTCATGTTTTGGCTCTGTGGAGTGGGGGGGGGGGATTTGTTTTGGTCCTCCTGGCCTGTGCCACCACCACCTTCCCTGGGATGGTGGTTTTTCATTTTTTTTTTTTTTTTTTTTTTTTTGTGTGTGCTACTTGGGGCATCTGGACACCACCGCTTAGAAGAGGGGCTATGTCATAGTCTGGGGAATGGCAAGAGTCATTCCCACTCTTTGAGTTTATTTCTGTGTTTTTTGTTACTTGTATTTGGGATTTATTTTCTGTATTATTCTTATTCCTGTCATCATTGGTTTTGGATTTATTTTGAGAGTGTTTTCTGTTTATTTGCTAGTTCAATTTGTGGTCATTTTGTATTATTTATCCCCATGCTGTCCTTATTCCTGTTCATGTTTTGTGTGTCTCCTGTCTGTGTTTGTCTGTGCAGCCCCACCCATCCTGTGTCCTACATGCATCCTCTTCCCTGCTGTTCCTGATTCCCATGATTACACCCATCTGTCTTGTGTTGCTTTGATTGCTTACCTATAAATACCAGTGTTCAGTCTGTGTGAGTTGTGGTGTCATTAATGTTTCCGCCGTGTATCCCGAGTGTCATGCCCTGCCAGTCTTGCCTGTGAGTTACATTTGTTATCGGTAAGATCTGTCTAGTTTAGTTTATATTCTGTCTGTTCAGCCCACGTGATGCCATTCCTTTGTATTTTTGAGTAGTGAATAAATTTATTGTTTTTTTTCACCATACTCCTGCTTGCATCTGGGTCCTCTTCACCACCTAAACCCATCACTTTAACATGAACTGGAACTCCAACTGCCTACCACTCACTGAACTGAAAAACACGGCTGAACAGAGTGGGCGAGTGTCATTCGTAGTGTATTAGTACATTCACTGAACTGAGAGACAGCTGAACGGAGCAGGTAGCCGCAATGTTAGAGACGTGCATCTGTGTGTTCACCTGGCTTTGTGTTATCTCCCTACTACATTAAACGTGAGCTCACGGACCCCTCCCAGGCGGTAATTCAGTACAGCGAATCAATGTGCTTTCGCCTCTCCTATTCCCATTCAATGTCTACGTGAAACACTGGATGCATCACGGCACTTTTTTTTTTTTCTAAACTTGTAAACAAGCAGATGTGTCAAATAGAAACGGATTCAGCAACTAAATGATATATTTCTCTCTTCAGATGTTTTCAGAATCACTTTTCACTGCTCCATTTTCAAGATATGGAAATATATGTTGGATCCATTTAACATCCTGCAGAACCTTTGGTCTTTGCCTTTGGTAGACAAGTTTTCCAATAAAAGCAGCTCTGGGTCTGCATGGCTGTAGTGTGCATGGATGCATGGACATTTTTTTCCAACGTTCCATGCATGTTTTTTTTTTTTCCCCTCTGTGCAGTAAAAAAACTGTCTCCTGATTCTTCAAATGAGTGAGTGTGTGTGTTTTTCATTAATCGAGATAGGACATGCATGCAAACAGAAGGACAAGATCAAAGTTGGTGACCGGGACTGGACTGATTATGTGATTATACAGACAGGTTTGCAGTTTAAAATTTTAAAACTGACAGTTCCATTGCCACCTACGTTCATCTTGGGGAGGAGCAGAAAAGATTAAACACTGGCCTAGTTCAGCCATTGAGCCACAGTCTGTGTCCAGACCAGATCAGAGACTGCAACAACCGAGGCACCTCCTACATTAACACCTCTCCTGAATATACAGTCTGTGGTGAAAAGTAAAATGAACAAATTCATTCATTCCCCTAAAAAAAAATAAATACATTAATGCCTATTGACTATATTGACTAATGACTATAGACTATACTCCTCCTGTAAGTCTGTGATTGAAAGTAAAATGTGGTTGAAATAAAAACTATTAAGTGTATCATCATAATTTGTCACGAACCGAGCCCCTGTTATCCTGTAGGCTTGGTTCTGACCGTTCTCTGTGGCTCAGGCATAGGGTTTATTATGTATTATCTTTTGAGTTCTTGTTGTTTTTATGTCTGTGTTCTTTTTCTTTTCCATGCCTGTAGCCGCCGCTCTGGCCGGCGGTTGTTGGGCAGCTGTTTTGATCCACTTTCAGGTGGGCGCTGTCTAACCTTCACCGGTCCGACCACGCCCCCTCTCTCTTTGACAGTCAGCTGTTACGCCCCGGTAATTATCTTTCCCGCGCCTCGCCCAGGTGTGTCCAATTTGTGACACCAGCAGTGTTTGTACTTAGGCGGCTCTTGCCAGTCAAACACTGCTGGACTATTGTGCATTGCCATGCAGACATTAATTGCCACATGGTTGTACTGTTTGTTGAGGGAGAGCTACACTGTCACCAATCCCCTCAGTGTAGCTGTTGTTTGTGTGTATTTGCCGGTTCACTTGGACTACTCGGACTGTTCCTGCACTGTGAGTACAAGCTGTTGCGTTTCTCCTTGCAGTCAAGCTGCTATGCGTAGGCACAGTTGCCCAGTTTCCTTTCCTGTGTTAGTTGAGCATCCTGGAGGACCCTAAGTGGCTCGAATTGTCATACTGTTTTTGTGGTGTTCGTCTTGTGGCCACGGTGCACAGTGGTCAGCCCGCTGCACGCTATTCGTGTGAGCCCTTTTGTGCACAACTGTTGCATTTTTGAGAAGTCTTTATTTTTTGAACGGTTTGCCTTTTTGTCAATAAATGTGTGTGTGGTGCAACCTGCGCTTACATCCATTCCTCTTTCTCCTCTGTGCGCTGCGTAAAAGCACACAAGGAGGCTTATGATAGAATGGTCCAGCCAGCCAGGATTTAGCAGGTTCACCCACGCATTACATTTTTTTTCCCTCTTTTTGAACATTTTTCCTCACCCACCTGTGTTGCCCATGATGCCCTTGATGCGCCGCTCCCGTACCGGCCAAGGCAGAGGATCGGCGGGGAGTCCCATGGTGGAGGAGGAATGGGCGGCATTCTTCGTTCGGGACTTCATGGAGGAGGCCCATAAAGCCCGTGGACCAAAGGCGAGATGGAGCAGTCTAGTGCAGCGGAGGGGATTCTGGAGGCGCATCTGGGAATTACCCTCAGTATGCAGACTTGATCATCTCGGTCTACGCGCTCCAGCAGGAGTTCTCTGGCGTAGGGAGAGCAGCGTTCCTCGCTGTGTGTAAGCGAGAACGTGCTCTACAGCCTGCAGCCTCTCCCTCTCCCACTCGGGCCAGGCCTCTCCCACATCCCAAAGACGGCGTCATCCTGCTAGGAGACACCAGGAGAATCCCTCATCGCCTTCGGCAGCCCTCTTCCCTCCAGCTGCCGTGAAGTCCGCTGAGCTCACCTCGGCAACACCCACCTCCGTCGTCGTGGAGACGGCCCCTCCACAAGCTTTCAAAGGGGCCCACGTCTCCGCTGACACGGAGAGGGATGACTGTCTGCTGCCTACAGCTGGGAACAACAAGGACCGGGATGACAGGCAAGTCTGAATCTTGCCTGTCTCCCGAGGGAGAGGCTCAGTTTCAGCAGTCCGCTGGGTCCTCTCCTCCAGCTGCAAATATTAATTCTGTTCTTCCCCTCTCCATAGCTCCTCCTATTTTTTCTGAGTGTCCACTGGTTTTGGAACCCAGCCGCCGGATGATGGAGGAGCCTGAGGCCCTGGAGGATCCTGCTCCAGAGTCTGCACGGAGCCAGCCCTCAGTCTCCTCGCCGGATCCATCTCCAGCGGGGGTTACTTCACCTGAGGATGTAAGGACTATTCCACCCATCTTGCCAGCTGCGGAGACGGTCGCAGCGGAATGGGAGCTGGATTTGGACCTCTTGGAGGCCGTGCCGGAATCTTCATCGTCCAGATCGACGGAGTTCTGGATGGCGGTGGAGCTCGAGCTCAGACAAGTTTTCTCTCTCGTGTTTCTAATGTCAGTTTTAGAGAGATCTTGTCTGGCTCTAGGTGAGGAGAGTCACGTGCAGCACGCAGCTTCTTCTGAACTCCCTTCACCGGGCTCCACCGCTGCCGGCGACCCTAATAACCTGGTTTCTTCTCCCGCTCCTGAGTTTTCTTCTAGGGTCCCCGGAGAGGAACCATCATCCCCAGGGGTCGCCTTAGAACTGGGCCCGCCGCCTGATGACGTCGTGGGTCCAGCTCTCCTGCTGCCTGAGGCCATCGTGTGGGTCTCTCCACAGGCTGTATCTCCGTGGGTGCAGCAAGCTGGCTTTGGACCATCGTGGGGGCTGCGCACCAGGATTAGCCCGACGTGGGTGCTGTGCTCCTGCTCGTACCCGTCATGGATGCCACGCTCCAGTGCGGGGTCCTCCAAGGGTGCAGCATTGGCCCGGTTGGGGTCCACCACAGGTGCTACTGAGCTCCAGCTGGAGTCCACCGCGGGTGCTGCAGAGTTTCAGCTGGAGGCCACCACGGGTGCTGCAGAGCTTCAGCCGGAGGCCACTGCAGATGCAGCATTGGCCCTGTCGGGATCCCCCCCAGGTGCAGTGTTGGCCCAGTCAGGGTCCACCGTGGGTGCAGTGTTGGCCCGGTTGGGGTCCACCACTGGTGGAGCTGTGTCCCAAGCTGGGACCACCGAGGGTGTGGCGGACCAGCCTGAGGATGCCGCAGCCTTCTTCTCCTCCCGGTCCGATGCTGTGGGGGTTCCCTCCCTTCGGTCCAGTCACCCACCAGCGAACCTCCCGGTGGGCAGGCCGCCTCCTGTGTCATCCCGCCGGCCCTGGTGGCTGAACAGCGCTAGCCGACCGCTGGAGAAACTGAGTCTCTGGGCCAGATGGCCCGTGTTTTCCTGCAGGCCACCGGACTTTGCTGATTGGACTGCCTGCTGGGTCTGGCACTATGGGCGGCCTCTCGAGCCTCCACGTCTTTGGACTTGGGGGGGGGGGTTTATTGTGGGCCCTGGGCGGGGTATTGTGTTCCCTCCTTTCCTGTTCCCCCTACCTCCCACCCGGGTTCGTGTTGTTGTTCCTGTTGGGGTTGGTGGTGGGCCCTGGGCGGGTACTGTGTTCCCTCCTTTCCTGTTCCCCCTACCTCCCACCCGGGTTTGTGTTGTTGTTCCTGTTGAGGTTGGTGGTGGTGGTGGGATTTTTCCTTCCTTGTGATGTTACCGTGGGTGTCTAGAATCCACCCCAAGAAGGGGGGGCTCTGTCACAAACTGAGCCCATGTTATTCTGTAGGCTCGGTTCTGACCGTTCTCTGTGGCTCAGGCATAGGGTTTATTATGTATTGTTATCTTTTGAGTTCTTGTTGTTTTTATGTCTGTGTTATTTTTTTCTTTTCCATGCCTGTAGCCGCTGCTCTGGCCGGTGGTTGTTGGGCAGCCGTTTTGATCCACTTTCAGGTGGGTGCTGTGTAACATTCACCGGTCCGACCACGCTCCCTCTCTCTTTGACAGTCAGCTGTTTCGCCCCGGTAATTATCTTTCCCGCACCTCGCCCAGGTGTGTCCAATTTGTGACACCAGCAGTGTTTGTACTTAGGCGGCTCTTGCCAGTCAAACACTGCTGGACCATCATGCATTGCCACCCAGGCGTTAATCACCGCATGGTTGTACTGTTTGTTGAGGGAGAGCTACACTGTTGCCAATCCCCTCAGTGTAGCTGTTGTTTGTGTGTTTGCCGGTTCACTTGGCCTACTCGGACTGCTCCTGCACTGTGAGTACAAGCTGTTGCGTTTCCCCTTGCAGTCAGGCTGCTACATGGCAGTTGCCCAGTTTCCTCTCCTGTGTTAGTTGAACATCCTGCAGGACTCTAAGTGGCTCGAGTTGTCATATTGTTTTTGTGTTGTTCGTCTTGTAGCCACAGTGCACAGTGGTCAGCCCGCTGCACGCTATTCGTGTGAGCCCTTTTGTGCACAACTGTTGCATTTTTGAGAAGTCTTTATTTTTTGAACTGTTTGCCTTTTTGTCAATAAATGTGTGTGTGGTGCAACCTGCGCTTACATCCACTCCTCCTTCTCCTCCTCCGTGCGCTGCGTAAAAGCGCACGAGGAGGCTTATGACAATAAGACTGAAGTCATTCTTGTTGGTCCAAAAAACCTTAGAAATACCTTTCCAAATCAAACTTTTAGTTTGGATGCGGTTACTCTTTCTCTTAATAGCTCTATGGGAACCTTGGAGTTATTTTTGATCAAGATCTGTATTTCAATTCACATATTAAATTCTAGGTCAAATGGGTTCATTTTGTCTTCTTTTAATTATCTTTTGTTCTTATAAAAGACAAAAAATAAAATAGATGTTTTTACCTTCTTAACATGTTTCGACTGTACACTGCAGCCTTCGTCAGAAGAATCAGCTGATTGCTGCAGCAATGTTAAGAAGGTAAAGACATCTCCTTTCTATTTTATTTTTTGTCTTTTATAAGAACAAAAGATAAATAAACATATTAAATTCGTTTCTAAGACTGCCTTCTATCATTTGCATAATATTGCCAAGATTAGGGGTAGCTTGTCTCAGAGTGATGCTGGAAAACTGATCCACGCTTTTGTTAGCTCTAGATTACATTATTGTAACTCTTTATTATCAGGTTGTCCTAAAACGTCTTTAAAAAGTCTTCAGCTGATCCAGAATGCTGCAGCAAGAGTTTTAACAGGTACTAGAAAGAGAGATCATATTTCTCCGGTTCTGGCCTCCCTTCATTGACTTCCCATAGAGTTTAGAAGTAAGTTTAAAATCCTTCTTCTCACTTTCAAAGCTCTAAACAATCAGACCCCTTTTTATTTAAAAGATCTGATACTACCCTATTATTCTAACAGAGCACTACACTCCCAAAATGCAGGATTAGTTATAATACCTAGAATCTCCAAAAGTACAATGGGAGGCAGAGCCTTCAGTTATCAAGCTCCTCTCCTGTGGAACCAGCTGCCAATCTGGATTTGGGAGTCAGACTCGATCTCTGTTTTTTTGGATTAAAACCTTCCTTTTTGATATAGCCTACAATTAGGGAGGGATCATGTGTCTCTGAACCCCCCCCCCCCCCTCCCTTAGTTATGCTGCTAATAGATTTAGACAGCCAGGGGACCTCCAATAATGTACTGGGCTTCACTCCTTTCTTCACTCTCAATGAAATATATATATTTTTTTTTGCCGGTCATTAACATCTGTTTGTTCTCTCCCATGGATTGAGTCCCCATCATGCTGTTTGCTCTCTACATGTCTGTTCTTTTCTTCTTCTCTATCCCCTCACCCCCCAGCCAGTCGCAGCAGATGACTGCCCCTCCCTGAGCCTGGTTCTGCTGGAGGTTTCTTCCTGTTAAAAGGGAGTTTTTCCTCTCCACCGTCGTCAAGCGCTTGCTCACAGGGGATTGCCTGATTGCTGGGGTCTTTCTGCAATTGTGGGGGTTAGTTGAAAGTGCTATGAGATGACTGTTGTTGTGAAATGGTGCTATATAAATAAAGTTGAATTGAATAATTAAAATAAATGATTTTAACTGTAACAACTCTGTCCATTAAAATAACTGAAAACCTAAGCACATGCTGTTACATCGTGTGCTTCTGTCAGTAGCACCTGTATGACTTCAAAGCATGCCTCTTAAATAACATTAACAATGTGCTTCTGATGACAGGCCTTCTTTTTCCTGTTTGAAAGTGCATTGTCATAAAATGCACTAAAATGTCAATGCGCTGAGATTGCATCAGTGCCACACCTCTCTTAAATCAGTCTCCGCCTTGCAGAATAAAGCAGGCGCACAGTGCACAGGTAATTAGTTGGTGGGACACAAAGTGTGAAAAATAGACGATGTGCTGGCAGAAACTGACAAATCCACCAGTGGACAACAGGAAGTGTACTGCAAATGAATGCTGTTGATGGTTGTAATAGGGCCCTTTATATTTAAAGTTAAATTAATTTAAAATACTGAATAGTGACATTAAGTTGCTGAAAAAAAGATTAAATTATTTCAGCAGTATCATGTAAGATCTTAGACAAATGTGTTTTCTCACCCCTTGACCAGACACTTCGACCAAAAAGTTATCCAAGTCATTTCCATTAAGCTGACCCGCCACCACAATCTCTGAGCCATTGAACAGCTGGCTGTAGTGGGTTTGGGTCAAGCGTTCTGTATTGCCTGGATAACGTAGATCCACCTCCAGGAGCAGTGGGCTGGATACTTCCTCATAGAAACCCTGAAACAAATATACACTCAAAGTCACGTAGTACTGCCTTTTTGGCTTCTACCCATGGGTAAAAACCAAATAAGGTAAGATAATCCTTCATTAGTCCTACAGTGGAAAAATTTACAGTATTGCAGCAGCAAAGGGATAGTAGCACTCAGAGTAATAATAAATAATAAAATAGGGCAAAAACAGTACAGTGATCCCGCGCTACTTCGCGCTTCACCTTTCGCGCCCTCAGTGCATCGCGGATTTTTCAAAAATATTCATCAAAAATTCAAAATTGAGAAATAATGGGCGGGCGCTAGCAGAAGGCAGGGAGACTACATTAGACCATCAGGTATCAACACGGAGAGCCCGCACAACTCAAAAAATCCACCTCTCTGTTTGCTGTTCTCGTGTTGGCTCGGCTCGGAAATCTCGCAAGCTGATTGGCCGAGACGTTTCACCCCGCAAGCTGATTGGCCGAGACATTTCACCCACCTCCTCTCCCTGCCGAGCGCCCATGAAGGGAAGGAAGACCGCATTCATTGCGCTTTATCGCTCGTGTTACGTAGTCTCACAGCGTGGAACTTTTTGCTGTTCTCTTGTGCCATTTTGTGCGAAATAGTCTTCCCGTCGAGCCACTACGCCGCCTCCTGCAGCTTCTCCAGCTCTATCGGAAGCTGCCCTCGATGATCCTGCACTTCTAGCACCTGACGATGAGGCGTCACCTGAGGAGCAGTAAAGCTCTCATTAACCTGTGAAGTAAATCATCTTCATCTTGAGTTACGTATCTTGTTATAAGAATAAAAGAGTTCTAAAAACATATTTATGTACACTTTATTTACATCTACGTATGTATGTACACGTACACACACACACACACACGTATCATATGAGAGAGAGAGAGTGAGAGAATGAACGTACATATTATTTATGGATGACGTCATTAGGGGTGACGCTACTTCGCGGTTTTTCACTTTTCGCGGTCGGTTCTGGAACCCATTAATCGCGATAAGTGAGGGATCACTGTATATACACAGTGCAAGAAGTTAAAAAAGAAGTAAAATAGTTTTCACAGTTAAAAAATATGACCTGTGCTGGCAAAATGAGTCTATGAGGAAATTTTCAAAACTGAGGTATTTGTTACATATGAAAATAGTTAGTAGTAGCAAGATGGTGGCAGGGTTAGCCGGGGAATAGATACGGGTGCTGGACTGCCGGTTCCGGTAGTGACGCCACCCAGAATATAAAGGGCATGGGCAGAAGGGGTTCGCCCTCTTCACCTAGTAGACGCCCTGGCCTGCAGGAGAGCGCCGAAAGTCTGTACGCTCTTGTCTGTGAGTTCTGTTAATAAAGCTCTGTTAATGGTACTCCTGCTCTCTCGTTATTGCCTGAGTTATGGACACAATATTTGGCGACGAGGTAAAAGTGGTTATGGAGAGGTCTGTTGCCAATTTTCGGCAATTTTTGGAGACACCAGGTGAGCCGCCCATGGCATGGTCTCGGTGGTTTGCCGCATTTACCAACTATTTGGTGGCTCTGAACCTCGGCAAGCTGGAAAAGCTTCGTGTGAAGGCAATTTTAGTCCATAAGTTGGGCATGGAGGGGCAGAGGATTTTGGAAAACTTAAGAGGAGCCGATAGCTTTGATGAGGTCATGGAGCTAATGGTGCGCTATTTTCACGCACCTGAAAACGTCACTGTCCGACGCATTCAATTTCGACAGCGTCAGCAGTGGACGGGAGAATCTGTGAAGAAATTCATTGCAGACCTCCGTGAGCTGGCGAGGGAATGCAAGTTTGGGAACCTGGAGGATGAAATGGTTTGGGATCAGCTAGCGGAACATGTCCTGCTGCTCGGTCAGGGCTTTTGACCCACCCAGATGAACTGATGTTGGCCGCTGCTATCGAGCTGGCACAGCAATTTGAGGCAGCTGAGACAATAGCGAGAGGTCTCCGAGAGAGAACTTCTCTGACCCAGGACGAGCCTTGCTTGAGGGCGCTGAATTTGGACCCTGAGGAAGAGGACAGCGGGGATGACGATTACGCCTCCGTGGTCAAGATTAGGTCCGCCCCAGGAACACCCAGATGTTATGGCTGTGGGGCCCCTAAACACCTTTATAAGTCCAGGGAATGTCTGGTGAAGGGCAAGCATTGTGGGAGGTATGGCTTATTGAATCATTTTGCTAGGACCTGCAAATATTTTGAGCAGAGGGATCGACAGTGAGAAGCGGGTCTCCCGCTGAAGTCTCCGACAATTGTTCATACTGTCTCTCCGGAGACGGATGGGCGGGTTTGGTGAACTGTGTCACTGGATGGTGCTGAGGTCTCGCTGTTGGTGGACACCAGAGCGGTGACCTCCGTACTGAACTTGGCAACAGTGAGGAGTCTATTTCCCCACCGCCGCATTCATAGACAGATGGCCTCCTGCTACGGCTATGGAACGAACAAGTTGGCTGTCATGGGCTTCTTGGGACTGGAGGTGAAGTACAAGTCTATGACGCTGCCAGATGTGTGTTTCCAAGTCACCGCAGCCGGCAGTAACATCATGGGATGCAATACACTCTATGGGCTGGGTTTTTACATCACCAGCAACACCGGAGAGGAGTGGTCAGGCTGCGGGCTGTGGAACTAACCTGCTCCGCGTGTGATGGATGAGGAGGTGTGGGATTCTGATAAGTCCGGAGCTGTTGGAAGAGAGCACACCTGTCACCATGCGATGTCATCCCGGGATGGACCCGATGCCGCATTCCAAGCTGCCCTTGGTGTAGGAGCTGGACAGCACGACGGGACCCCCGGGGCAACACATAAGATTGAGGTGCCCGCGCTGAGGGCTGATGGGGCGAGACCACCGAGTACAGTGCTAAAGCGCTCTCAGCGACAGCCCTCCAAGAGGTCCTCCGAACCCGCATGATGACCGGTTCCAGGGAGGAGGTTCGCTTACGCCGCAGTAGCCCGAGGAAACATGACAGGCCTCCTCCGAAGGTTGGTGATAGAGTCCGCCCAAGGGTTGAAGCTTGTCTGAGAAGGACATGCGGGACGTGTGAACGACGCAAGGACCAGGGGCGGCTTCAGGTGGTGGCTGCCCCGGCTGATGGGTTCCTGGGCCTATCAGAAGGGACATGGAGGCACCCCAACGAACTGCACCGTGTAGTGGAGAAGAGGAGGCAGTGCAGTTCATCCCCAGAGACCAGGAAGAGGAGATGCTCTGGGAGGGAACCACGAGATGGTGATCCAGGGGAGGGCACTCCCCGGGGTGTGTTAAGTGACTGGGGAGTGTGTTTGTTTTGGGTTATGAGTTAATCCCTGTGTCATGTTGTATATAGTTTCTAGCCTTACTTGGGTAGGCGCCAACTATTTATGATAAAAGTAAGGTGATATTTTCGTGATTGACTGTTATTAGTGGAAAAATTTTAGGAAACATTGATTGTTTAATGGAATTGTGGTTTGTTTAAAAAAGGGGGGGTATGTTGAATGTCACTAGTTGGTTAATTCATGTGAATGCTGATAAGGGAAAAGAAAATTCCGTACTGTTTGATCTGGATGTGCAAATGTTAGAATTGGATTTTGAAAGATTAGTGAATATTGTTGCTCATATAGGAGCTGCCCAACACCGGTATGACTGGTATATGCCTAAGTGTGGGGTGAGTGTGTTGGGGTGGGGGCCGCCAATAGGGGGTTAGATGTGTTTATGTGTATGTTGTTCATTATTCACTGTTTTCTTGTATATAGTATGATTGTTGTGGGATTAATTTTCATTTAGAGACACGGCTTCTTTTACTTTACTGGACTGTTAAGGATGAGGCAGCAGAATAATCCGCCTGGCCGTGTAGGGGGCACTGGTAGTCTACCCAGTGTCCCCAGCCTTAGTTGTGTGAATGGATAGGTGTTTATTTATTTTTGTACATACGTTTTATTGTTAGAGTGTGAGTCAGGAGATAAATTGGGGTGGGCCAACCCGTGTGCTTGCAGTTTTGTTTTTTTTGGGGGGGGGGGTGGAATGTTACATATGAAAATAGTTAGTAGTAGCAAGATGGCGGCAGGGTTGGCCGGGGAATAGATGCGGGTGGTGGACTGCTGGTTCCGGTAGTGATGCCACCCAGAGTATAAAGGGCACCAGCGGAAGGGGCTTGCCCTCTTCGCCTAGTAGATGCCCTGGCCTGCAGGAGAGCGCCAAAAGTCTGTACAGTCTTGTCTGTGAGTTCTGTTAATAAAGCTCCGTTAATGGTACTCCTGCTCTGTCATTATTGCCTGAGTTATGGACACAACAGTATTGTTATTTTCATATTCTGTATTGAAAGACTTTCAAAATATATAATTTGTAGGAATTGGGCAAAAACTGATCAGCAACAAACCGATTTTGTTTATGTCTTGGCTGGTTTGAAAACTCACATTCTATTGATCCTGAATTACATCTTCCGGAATTCAATGTGTATTTTTAGAAAGTAGGAGTTTCAAGCTTTACAATGATACCAGGCACTGACGGGGATTATCCCGGGACTTGCCGGCAGTGAGCAAAGAAATACACAAATTTTCAAAGGAAAATTGAAACAAAGGACTAATTTCTGAAGACATGACTTGTATAAAACCTTCAAATAAAGGTGATTTAAGGTCTTTATTTGCTATTTTGATCATTTGGATCAGTAGATGATGCTTTTATGAACTCATTTTTGTCAAAATCTGAATTTCGACCAAAATCATGATTTTTGACTTCTAGCTCATAGCTCATAATTACCCTGTGCGCGTTCTTACTCATTTTGCCAGCACGGGTCACAAATAAGTAAAACAATATTTACAGCACTAGTAACCAGTTAAATTAAATTATTCATATTATATATACATACATACATACATACAGTACATACAGTATAATAGTAGTATATTTCACGGTTGAATGAGTATGGTGTTGTTGCGACTTTCAATAATAATGATATTAAGGCCTGGTGCACACAACAGCATTTTCATTTAGGCCCACAGAGAAACATCTCTGTGCACACAACACATTACAGAAGCAACCACGCATGCACACGGATCCACCGAAGGTGTGAAAACTGCTATTGTAACTAACAAATGACAAATAGAAGTTTTACTAGGGACTTTGGATTATAACTATAAATGCCAGATTCCACCTGCAGGAAATATTTATATTCATTTTTTTAAGCTGAAAGAATGAGGGAGTCATAAATAAATAAATAAATCAGCAGACAATAAAAAAAATCTGACTTACTGACAGTTGGTTTGAATATTTGATAAAGAGTCTTCAATCATATCCTTTACAAAAGCATTACAAGTAAGAAAAGAAGTGATGCACAGCAGCACAAAACTGGATAAAAACATCAGCTGCTCCAGTGATTTGTTCATCATTCAGCAAAGGTAGGCATCCTCCTCAATTATAATTTCGATGATTATTTTTCTATATACTGTAAGGCTGCATCTATTGTGTAAAAAAAGTGTTCTACAGATACCATTAAGAGTCTTTTTAACTTAATCCTAACTATAAACACTTCAGGGTTAAAGTTTAAACACAGAACTAGTATTTCTGTGAGAAATACAGCAATACAAGCTCTGTATTTTTTTCCTCTGTAAGAAATAAATGCTATTTGGTGTGTGGATTGGCGGAAATCTATTGTAAATTGGGGCTCTAACATGCCATTGCTCTTCATTTCTGTACACAAGGATGTGCAAAATCAGTGCAGAGAAAACCTCTCCGCTCTGGAGATTTGTTTCAAATCGCTACACTTTCACACTTCCAAATACCCTGCATCACATGCATGGACAGCTAAACTGTAGACGAACTTCCACAGTTTGGGGTAAAAACGTTGTGTGTACGGCCCCTAACAGTGCAATGGAAAGGAACATTCTTTAACTGCGCAAAGTAGTAGCAGAGCCATGTGCAGTCTCTATGTGCAGTGCAGATTGTAAAGTCTGATAGCAGAAGATAAGGATATGTGAAACCTCTCCTCTGTGCCAAATGTCACCAAACTTGCATTTTGATTAAACAGTTGTGCAGCATTTTTACTCTACCTTGAGTTGAACAACTGCATCCGAACCCTCAAAAATTCTACGGGCCAGTCCTTTGTTCTGCTTGCTCATCACATCCAGGAAGGAGTAGTCCACATCGTTTCCAAATCCAAGACAGAACAAAGACATCTTCCCTGCTATAGCAGAATGCACATTCCTTTGGATAGTCTCTGTGTTTATCACTCCTGTAGGTCCAGACAAAAATAACTTTATGACGGTACTTCTTACATAATTCTAGATGTTTGTCAAGACACAGTTCAACTGAAATTAATGTATTGCCTTTTGGAATTTAGATGAGAAGATACTACTCTTTTTGTTGACCACAGTAAACCACTTTTCTCTGTTAGGCAATCACACCATAAATGTAATTCTGCCAACAATAAAGGATTTATGTTTTATGATTGGCTGTGTGCTTAGCTACATAGCTATCTATGGATAGTGTCAACAGTAATATAATACTGTTATGCTACTGTTGTTAGATCTAAGATAAGATAAGCCTTTATTAGTCCCACAATGGGGAAATTCCAGGATTGCAACAGCACAGGGATAGCAACACTCAGAGCAATAATTAAGAAGATATGAAAAATATAAGAGCAGTGGATATACATACGTAAACATAAATATATAAATATATATACAAAGTGCGGAGAAATGTAGCAAGATGGAATAAACAGCATAACCGTCTACTTAGTTATCCTACATAGTATGAATATGTACCCATACATATTGTCACCCTCCATAGCGACTGATATTGTCCTAGTTGTATACTGGAGGGGACCATTTGTGTAAGTCTGTTGCATCTTTTGCATTCAATACTACTAGGTCGTCACGTTTTTTTGCTATCTCTGAGAGCAGCCCTGCTTAGGTTATACAGTCTGACAGCCGTTGGTAGGAAGGACCTGCGAAACCTCTCGGTTGCGCACCTAGGATGATGTAGTCTGCTGCTAAATGAGCTCCTCAGTGCGTTCAATATGTCCTGCATAGGGTGGGACTCGGACTCCAGCAGAGATGACAGTTTAGCCACAATCCTTCTCTCTCCTATCTCCTCCACTGGGTCAAGGCATTGCCCCAGGACAGATCTAGCTTTCTTGATCAGTTTGTTCAGTCTCTTCCTATCGGCTGCTGTAATGCCATTGCCCCAGCAGACCACTCCAAAAGTGATGGCTGATGCCACCAGCGTGTCATAGAATGTCTTCAGCAGCGCCCCTTGTACACCAAAAGACCTGAGCCTCCTCAGTAGGAACAGCCTGCGCTGTCCCTTCTTGTAGAGTGCGTCGGTATTGTGTGACCAGTCTAGTTTATCGTTCAGATGAACACCAAGGTACTTGTAGGATGTCACCATCTCAATGTCTGTTCCCTGTATGTTTACTGGTGCTGTGAGGGGTTGTCCTTGCCTGCGGCAGTCCACCACCAGCTCCTTAGTTTTTCTTGCGTTGATCTGGAGGCAGTTCCGATGGCACCAGTCCACGAAGTCCTGGATAAGTCCTCTGTACTCAGCTTCATCTCTGTTGGAGATGAGGCCGACGATCGCAGAGTCGTCAGAGAACTTCTGTAGATGGCAGTGTGTTGTGTTGTGTGAGAAGTCCGCAGTATAAAGGGTGAACAGGAAGGGAGCCAACACCGTTCCCTGGAGGGCCCCCGTGCTACCGATGATCGTGTCAGACACACAATCTCGGGTTCTCACAAACTGTGGCCGGTTAGTGAGGCAGTCTAGGATCCATGATGACAGGTGCTGGTCCACCCCTGTGCACAGCAGCTTGTCCTTCAGGATCATCGGTTGGATGGTGTTGAAAGCACTGGAGAAGTCAAAGAACATGATCCTCACCGCATTCCCGGGCTTCTCCAGGTGGGACAGAGAACGGTGAAGGAGGAAGATCATTGCATCCTCCACCCCAATGCCATGCTGGTAGGCGAACTGGAGTGGATCCATCGCTGGTCCCACCAGGGGGCGGAGGTGAGCAAGGAGCAGTCTCTCCAGGGTCTTCATCATGTGAGACGTCAGGGCCACTGGTCTGTAGCTGTTCAGATCTTTGGGGTGGGAAGTCTTTGGTACAGGTACCACACAAGATGTTTTCCACAACTGTGGTACCCTCCCCAGCTTCAGGCTCAGGTTGAAGATGTGCTCCACAATCCCACACAGCTGGTCTGCACAGGACTTGAGGAGCTTCGCGCTGATGCTGTCCGGTCCCAAGGCCTTCCTCGCCTTGATCTTCCTCAGCTCCGTCCTCACCTGGGTCTTAGTGAGGGTCAGGTTGGGGGACTGTGTGCTAGGAGTGGGGGGGTGTTGGTGGAGTGGGGTGTGGACAGCAGGTCTCGATGACTTTAGAGGCAGCAGTGGTTGTTGTGCAGTCGGGGGGGAGGGCGATTGGTCAAACCTACTAAAAAACAGGTTCAGATTGTTTGCCCACTCCCTGCCCCCCATGGCCTGGGGGGAGGTATTCTGGAGCCCAGAGATGGTTTTAAGGTTTCTCCAGACCCCACCGATGTCGCTCTGATGCAGCTTGTCCCCCATCTTCTTCCTGAAGCTGTCCTTGCCTTCTCTGATCTTCCTCCTCAACTCCCTCTGTACGGACTTCAGCATCTCCCTGTTCCCCGACCTGAAGATCCTCTTCTTCTCTCTCAGAAGTGTTTTTATCTCAGGGTTGATCCAGGGTTTGTTGTTCGAGCAACACCGTATGGTCTTGGTGGGTACAGTGTTGTCCACACAGAAGCCGATGTAGTCCGTGATGGTGTGAGTGAGGCCATCAATGTCCTCACCATGTGGATCGCAGAGCTGCTCCCAGGCAGTGATTTCAAAACAGTCCTTTAGCGCGTCCATTGCCTCCTCAGACCATAACTGCACCGTACGCATGACCGGAGGTTGTCTGTGTACTAAGGGTTTGTACACCGGCAGAAGATGAACCAAGTTGTGATCCGATCTCCCGAGTGGGGGGAGTTGTGATGTGGTGTACGCCTCCTTAGTATTTGCATAAAATAAGTCCAGTCTTTTATTGTCTCTAGTGTGGCATGTGACATACTGGGTGAGCGTGGGTAGAATGGGGGACAGTGAAATATGGTTGAAATCACCTGAGATGAGGAGAAGAGCATCTGGGTGTTCTGTCTGCAGCCTGCCAGTTACTGAGTGGATGACGTCACGCGCTGTCCCAGCGTTCGCCATCGGATTTGCATAAATAACAATGCAGATCACGTGTGAGTATTCCCTCGGGAGATATGTAGGCCGCATGCTAACAGCTAGCAACTCAATATCTTTGCTACAGTGCTGTTCCTTAACCGTGATATGTCCCGGTCTGCACCAGTTGTTATTTACATACATTATCACTCCTCCACCCCTTGTCTTCCCACTGTCTGGTGTCCGGTCTGCCCGTATTGGTGGAAACCCTCCAGTTCGATGTAGCATTTGTTGCTAGTTCTGTTAGCCACGTCTCAGTATACAGCATCAAACTACTCTCTCTGAAGACGCTCTCGTAGCGGGAGATAGCCACTAGCTCATCAGTCTTACTGAGTAGCGATCGAACATTCCCCATAATAACGGATGGAAGGACGGGTCTGTACCTTATATTCCTCGCCCGCCGTCTTACTCCAGCTCAACACCCACGCCGTTTCCGTCTTATTTCTCCCGGTATGTCGAGCTTTTGCATTAGCATCGTGGGCCGGTTAAGTGCTAACAGTTGGTCTCTATTGTACTGCCTCCTGCAAGAAACAGTGGCTCCGTCCGCTGGCTCAGGAGACATTTGGGCGATCTACGTGTTTGGATGGAATAAAGGTGACGCTGGATCAGAAAGATTGGCAAGACAGCCAGATAGTAAATAGAAATAGGCAGAAATTGATCCGCTGTTGCAAAAAGGCAGCCTACTCGTGTGGCGCCGGAAGAATGAAAAAAATGGTCTGTCCATAGATCTGTTACCAGAGTTGTGGTCTAGTGGTTGAGCATCCGTCCCCACAGCAGGGAAGTGGTAGGTTCATGTCCAAGTCATACAAAACATCACATAAAAAAGGTAATGTCTGCCTTATAGTTTGGTGCTCAGAATAACTATGACTGGAGAAAGGAAAGTTAATGCACAGAGCTACCAGAGGACTGACCCCCAACAACTTTTCCATATACAGAAGGGAAAATAAGTATTGAACATGTCAACATTTTTCTCATTAAACATACTGTACATATTTCTGATGGCACCACTGACCTGAGATTTTCACCAGATATCAGTAACAATCCTAGTAATCCATACATACAAAGAAATCAAGACAACTGTGTTCATAAAACAAGTTATATTTAATAAAGTGGAATGACACAGGGAATAAGTATTGAACACGCAAAGAAAAAGAGGCGCAAAAAGGCATAGAAAGCCAAGAAATCAGCTGAAATCCATCAGAATTTCAGAAGCCATCCCATCCCCCTTCAGTGCAAATTAATTTCTGCTGGTTAAGTCCTGACTGATAGCTTTTAAAAAAGTCTGTGAATATCAGATTGTCACACCACAAAGAGCTCTCTCTAGACCTTACTAACTTATTAGACTAGACCTTACCAACTTATTGTTGCAAAACATAATCATGGCATGGGTTACAGGCACGTTTCTAAACTGCTAAATATTCCAGTGAGCACTGTTGTAACCATCATTTGGAAGTGAACAGAACATTATTTTACCATAAATCAGCCATGACCAGGGGCTCCTCGCAAGACAGAAGAGTCAAAGGAATTATCAGAAGAGATATCTAAGAGCCAAAGACAACTTGTGGAGAGCTCCAGAAGAGTTAGCAGGTACTGCTGTTTCAAAGAAAACAATAAGTAATGCATTCAGCCGACATGGGCTCTATGCCCACTCACCTCGCAAGACTCCATTGCTTACGAAAAAACATGCTGAAGCTCGTTTATGTCATGGTCTGAGCTGAGTCCTAGGACCATGTTCACAGTTTGTGATATTATTATGATTATTTGCCTGTGTTTTACCTTCTGTGTCTCCCCTGGGTCCTCTGTGATTATTATTGTCTTCCCCGGTCCTCAGTCTGTCATGTGGTCGCCATTACCAACTGTTGTGGTTGACCAAGGTGTCCTGCCTTGGTCATCGGTACAAGTCTTCTGTGTGTGTGTTCCCTGTACTCCCTTTTCTATCATTCTCAGTCCCTCATGTCTTCCATAGTCCTAGCCACTTCTCCTCATGTGTTGCTGATTAATCCCTGATTACTCTCACCAGCTGTCTCGTGTTTCCTCTGATCATCTGTTTCCCTATACAGTATATGTCCTCGTCTGCATTCATTTGGTGTGGCGTCATACTGTGGATTTCCCTCTGACTCCTGTCCCGTGATTGTGCCTTCCATTGTCTATTAGTTTTCAGCCTTTCATGGCTCGCTTTATGTTCAGCCCTCATGCTGGTTATTATTTTATGTTTGTGGGAAAATAAACCCAGTTAAACTGAAGTCCTGCCTGTGTTAAGGTCTATCATTTCTACCAGTCAGAGTTTGCCCATGACAGTTTAAAGTGTGCTGCACAACATTTGGGCAAGCCAGTAAAATACTGGGAGAATATATTCTGGTCAGATGAGACCAAAACTGAACTTTTTGGACACAACATGTTTGGAGAAGAAATGGCACTGCATATCAGCCCCAAAACACCATACCAGCAGTGAAGTTTGGAGGTGGGAACATCATGGTGTGGGGGTGTTTTTCAGCACATGGTACAGGCAGACTTCATATAATTGTAGGAAAGATTAATGGACAAATGCACAGCAATATCCTTGATAAAAGCCTGTTGCCATCTGCCAAGATGCTGAAGATGAAACGAGGGTGGACATTTCAGCAAGAAATCATCCCAAACACACAGCCAAGGAAACTCTCAACTGGCTCCAGAGAAGGAAAATAAAGCTGCTAGAATGGCCCAGTCAGTCACCTGACCTGAATCCAATTGAAAATCTATGGAACGAACTGAAGATCAGAGTTCATAGAAGACACCCACGGAACCGTCAAGATTTGAAGACAGTTTGTGTGGAAGAATGGGCTAAAATCACTCCTGAACAATACCTGTACCTAGTTTTTCCATACAGGAGGCATCTGGAAGCTATTATTACCAACAAAAGCTTTTCTACTAAATATTAAATGAATTTCACCAAGTGTGTCCAATACTTATTCCCTGTGTCATTCTACTTTATTAAATATAACTTGTTTTATGAACACAGTTGCCTTGATTTCTTTGTATGTATGGCTTACTTTGGTTGTTACTGATATCTGGTGAAAATCTTAGGTCAATGGCTCCGTCAAAAATATGTTTAATGAGAAAATCTTGGCATGTTCAATACTTATTTTCCCCGCTGTAATTAATGGGGCAGAACCAAATTACGATAAGTAAGTAAGTAATAAAGTTTATAAAGCATATTTGACAGACATATAGTCACAAAGCACTGTACAATAAAATAAAATTAAAAAACAACATTGTTAAAAAAGAAAAGAAAAAATACAGAGAACAAATTAAAACACAAGATTAAAAGATTTTAAAAATATCAGACATACCATTAAAAAGCAACTGAATTAAAATTCAACGGAAAGCCTTGTTAAACAAAAAAGTTTTCTACTGCTTTTTAAAAGAGTCCACACAGTCAGCTAAACATAGTGGGAGATTATTTCAAAGCTACAGATTGAAAGGCTCTGTTCCCCCTGGTCTTGAGCCTCATTAAAGGAACAACTTACAAGTTGTGGGCTTCAGATCTAAGAGTGCGAGCAGGAGTATGTTTGAGAAGGAGATCAGATAAATAAGATGGGGCTTGTCCATGTAGTGCTCTGTATGTTTAGTTTAGTTTAGTTTAGTTTGTCAGGGACCATGTACAGAAAAAAAACAAACACAGGGTAAAGATGCTCTGTACCAGATTATAGTGTTCTCACTAATTTCCATCTGTAGTCCCTGAGGCAGGCAGGAAGATATTAAAAGAAAAACAGCACACGTAGAAAGCAATTCAGGTCAGGTTTCAGAAACTGTTGACCCTGAAAAAAGCAGGGAGTAAGTATAAAAGGTAAAAAGATAAGAGGAAACGGCACACATAAAAACAGTTTAAGAGTACAATTTCAAATCCCATTTGAGGGAGAGAGTCAATGCTTGATTACTTGAAATCCATTTTTTAGTCTCTGTGGAAAAGTCTGTAATTTGTTTTCAAAGCAGTGGGGAGCTTGTTCCATTCCACTACAGCTTTGTATGAGAAAGCTGATTACCCAAAAGCAGTTTGTAAGTGTAAAAACTTTAAAACGAATCCTAGTGGACTACAGGAAGGAGAGGGAAGAGACACATGACCCCATTCATATCAATGGCATAGCTGTTGAACGTGTCCCCAGCTTCAAATTCCTGGGGACCCACATCTCGGAGGACCTGTCCTGGTCAGTTAACACCACCAGCCTGATCAAGAAGGCCCATCAACGCCTCTTCTTCTTGAGGACATTGAAGAAGAACTATCTGTCAACTGACATCCTGGGCAACTTCTACCGCTGCGTGATAGAGAGCACCCTGACCAACTGTATCACACTCTGGTATGGGAGCTGCTCTGTAGCTGACCGCAAGGCGCTGCAGCGGGTGGTGAAAACCGCCCAACGCATCACAGGGACTCCACTTCCAGCTATAGAGGACGTCTACAGGAAAAGATGTCTGCGCCGGGCACGCAGCATTCTTAGGGACTCCAACCATCCTGCTCATGGACTGTTCCAGCTTCTCCCCTCCAGAAGACGTTTCAGAAGCCTTCGGACTAGAACCAGCAGGTTTAGGAACAGTTTCTTTCCAACAGCTGTCACGTTATTGAACTTAGTTCCCCGCTGACTCTCTTACAATCATCTTTTACCATCCTCACCTGTACATAACTGCATAACTACATAACTACATCTAACTTATTGCACATTATTTGCACATAACAGTACTTTTAACTTTCTGCACTGCTGCATATATTTGCATATATTTGCTTAAATTGCACATACTGTTAATTACCGTATATACTGTACTGCTGTCCTTTGCACTTCTGATTGGATGCTAAACTGTGTTTCGTTACCTTGTATTCATACATGTGTAATGACAATAAAGTTGAATCTAATCTAATCTAATCTAAACTCCACTGGCAGCCAATGTAATGTATATAATATGGGGTAATATGATTTTCTAGAATGTGTAAGTAGTCTGGCTGCAGCATTTTGGATATACTGGAGATGACAAAGAGAAGATTTGTCTAAACCAGTAAACAAAGCATGGCAATAATCTAGACGTGAAGACACAAATACATGGATTATTTTTTCAAGCTCACTTGAAGAAACAATCACTCTCAATTTGGAAATGTTCCTTAAATGAAAAAAGCATGAACATGAAATTGAATTTACATGGGAATTAAAACCAAGGGAGGATTCAAAAATAACACCCAAATTTCTAACAATGGACTTAGGAGATGAACAAAAATAAGAAAGTGTCTTACTGATTATTGGATGAAGATCAAAAGGGGCTACAATCATGGTCTCAGTTTTATTGGAATTTAAGCTGAGGCAGTTGTTGGAGAGCCAGTCACTGATCTGGGTTAGACAGTTAACTAGGGTGAAGAGCCTGTCAAGCTGGTGAGGTTTAAAAGACATGTATAACTGGAGGTCATCCACATAAAAATGATAAGAAATGTCATTAAAAGATTGAGTAATATGTGCTAAAGTAATTACATAAAAGGAAAATAGTAACGGACCCAGGATTGAACCTTGCGGAATCTATCATCCATAAGCCTACCATCTATGAATATACAACAGAAATGGTTGTATATAACCCATAGTTGTAGGTCAGGATCCCAAGGTTAACCTGTGTAGCAAGTTTGGTGACCCTAGCTTTATTCATTCTTTAGTAAGAGGGCATAGGGAATGCTAATGTTGACCTTTGACCTTTTGACCCCAAACCCATAGCTGTAGGTCAGGATTCCAAGGTGAACCTGTGTTGCAAGTTTGGTGACTCTAGCTTTTTTTTTAATTGTTGAGATATAGCTTATATGACATTTTGATGGTGACCTTTGACTTTTTGACCCCAACCCCATAATCAATGGTTAGGGTCAAAGGATGAACCTGTGTACCCGATTTGGTGACTCAAGCTTTACTTGTTCTATAGTAACAGTGCAAATGTTAACTTTGACCTGTTGACCCCAAACCCATTGTCAGGTCAGGGTGCAAGCCCTCCAAGATTTGAAAAGCCGACATCATTTCTTTCATTAGTTATTGTGTTGACAAGATTTAGGGAAAACTGACCTCTGAGTTTGACCTCAAGGTCTATAACTGCTGCAAAAACCATCCAGTCAGAGCCAAACTGGAATATGCCATTCATCAGTGTATATCAAACCCCGGTGCCACATTTCAAAACATTTGGAACAACACTGTAAGAGGACTTGATTTCACAAAAGTGGGAGGGACGGACAGATGGATGGACGCATAGACCACCCTTCAACATAATTCCCCTTTGGTCTTCAACCAGCAGGGGATAAAAAGGTTTCCGCCCTGTATCTGACATGTTTGATAAAACCCAGAAGCAGACTCAGACTCGGAATAAATACAATTATCTTTTATTTTATACAGCAGGAGACGGTACAGCAGGGAACAGCTGCTTGCACTTAATCGCCACTCGGTGCTGACGAAAAAACTCGACGTACCGAGAGAAATAAGGCGAAAACGATGTGGTTGTCGGGCTGGTGTTAGACGGCGGACAAGGAGTATAAGGTACAGACCCACCTTCCCATCCGTTATTATGGGGAATGTACGCTCTATACTGGGAAAGGTAGATGAGCTAGCGGCTATCTGCCGTTACGATAGCACATACCGGGAGTGCTCTCTCCTTTTGTTTACTGAGACGTGGCTAACTGAACTAGCAGCAGATGCTAACATTGAGCTGGAGGGTTTCCACATGATACGGGCAGACCGAACACCAGACAGTGGCAAAGCAAGGGGCGATGGAGTGATAATGTATGTTAACAACAACTGGTGCAGACCGGGACATATCACTGTTAAACAACGTCACTGCAGCAAAGACATTAACTAACTAACTAACTAACTAACCTGCACTTATATAGCGCCTTTCTAGTCACAAAGACCACTCAAAGCGCTTTCATTAATACTAACCCTCTATTCTAAGGGCCTATAGGAAACAAATATCTAGGGACAATTTAGAACAGCCAATTAACCTAACATGCATGTTTTTGGCATGTGGGAGGAAACCGGAGAAATCCCGGAGTAAACCCACGCAACACGGGGAGAACATGCAAACTCCACACAGATCACTGTTGGTCGGGGGCTGGGATCGAACCACGATCCCACGATCCCCACAATCCCCCGGCCAAGGGTAAACTGTGCTGCCGCAGTGCTAACCACTGCGCCACCGTGCAGCCAAGATAAGATAAGATAAGATAAGCCTTTATTAGTCCCACAACGGGGAAATTCCAGGATTGCAACAGCACAGGGATAGCAACACTCAGAGCAACAATCAGAAGGCAAGAAAAAAACAAGCAAGCAAGAGCAGCTAATATACATATGTACAAATTACTATAATATATATATATATACACACACACACAGACACACAGTGCAGAGCATTGTAGCTGGATGGAATAAATATATGAATATATGAACACACAGTGCAGAGCATTGTAGCTAGATGGAATAAATATGTAAATATATAAACACCCACAGTACGGAGCATTGCAGCTAGGTGGAATAAATATGCAAGTATATAAACACACACAGTGCGGAGCAATGTAGCTAGATGGAATAATATGTAGATATATAAATATAAACACACCCAGTGCTGAGCATTGTAGCTAGATGGAATAAATATGTAAATATATAAACACACACAGTGCAGAGCATTGTTGCTAGATGGAATGAAACAGCATAACCGTCTACTTAGTTATCCTACATGGTATGATTATGTGCCCATACATATTCTCACCCTCCATAGCGACCGGTATGTTCCTAGTTGTATGCCGGAGGGGACCATTGTGTAAGTCTATTGCATCTTTTGCATTCACAAAAACTATTAGTTTGTTACGTCTTTTTGCTATCTCTGCGAGCAGCCCTGCTTAGGTTGTACAGTCTGACAGCCGTTGGTAGGAAGGACCTACGAAACCTCTCGGTTGTGCACCTGGGATCATGTAGTCTGCTGCTAAATGAGCTCCTCAGTGCATTCAGTATGTCCTGCATAGGGTGGAACTCGGACTCCAGCAGAGATGACAGTTTAGCCACCGTCCTTCTCTCTCCTATCTCCTCCATCGGATCAAGGCGCTGCCCCAGGACAGAGCTAGCTTTCTTAATCAGTTTGTTCAGTCTCTTCCTATCGGCTGCAGTAATGCCACTGCCCCAGCAGACCACTCCAAAAGTGATGGCTGATGCCACCACCGTGTCATAGAATGACTTCAGCAGCGCCCCTTGTACACCAAAAAACCTGAGTCTCCTCAGCAGGAACAGCCTGCGCTGTCATTGAGTTGCTAGCTGTTAGCATGCGGCCTACATATCTCCCGAGAGAACACTCACACGTGATCTGCATTGTTGTTTATGCAAATCCGACGGCGAATGCTGGGACAGCGCGTGACGTCATCCATTCAGTAACCAGCAGGCTGCAGACAGAACACCCAGATGCTCTTCTCCTCATCTCAGGCGATTTCAACCATGTTTCACTGTCTCCCGTTCTACCCACGTTTACCCAGTATGTCACATGCCACACTAGAGACAATAAAACACTGGACTTATTCTACGCCAGTGCTTCTCAATTATTTTTTGCAAAGCCCCCCCTAGGAAAGAGAAAATATTTTGCGCCCCCCCCCCCACTCGCCGCGGTGACTATAAATAAGATCATTATCTATAAAAATTGTATAAGTATACCTAAAATTGTATCCTTTTTAACATTAACAAAAGAAAAAAGCAATATAAATCAACTTTCAACAAATATTAACTTTATTATGCCACACAGAAACCCTGTTATAGTCTAAAACAGAAAAAAAAAACTTAAAGTGCATCAAAGTGCCTGAAATAAAAAATATGTCAATCCTTATTTAAACTAGAAACATTTTTGACCAACTGAACCATTTGATGCTGAGAAAAATAATTCAATCAATAAATAATATTAAATGTAAATTGATCTGGAACATTAACACAGGAGCACCAATATATTTAACAATTTTGTGGGGTTTTTTGCACTACGCAATTTGGTACGCCACTTTAAATGATGCTAAAAGTGCTCGCTGGTTTACTGATGTAGCGTTCACAAAGCGGGATGATTGTTGGCCGTACTCCGCACGTTTTCGCTGAAAAAAATCAAGCAGCTTATCAATGTGTTGAGGATGTAATGTCTGTAGGTGACGTCTTAATTTATTTGGCTTCATGCTGTCCGCTGCAAACATTTTCAGACACAGTGAACACACCGGTCTTTCCTCGTCTCCCACCGTAGTCAGAGTGAAGCCAAGCGCTAGATAAGCTTCGTCATATTTCCTCGTCTTAGCTTTTGGGAGATTTTCATTTGTCTCTTTACCTGTGTCGCTCTCCGCCATTCTTTTCGTTACTGTTAAATATTTCTCCATGGTGTCTCTCGAGGGGTTTGTTGACAGCAATTTAAAAAGTTTTAAACTCCCGCACAGACTTTGACAATGAGAGCGCCACTGCACCACCTGCTGCCGTGGATGTGCAATTACACTTTACACGGCAAAAGCAAAGCCTGTTCCCCGGGGTCATACGCGCCCCCCCTGGCATCGCCCCACTATTTGAGAAGGACTGTTCTACGCAAACACTAAGGAGGCGTACACCTCATCACAACTCCCCCAACTCGGGAGATCGGATCACAACTTGGTTCATCTCCGGCCGGTGTACAAAGCCCTAGTGCACAGACAACCCCCGGCCATGCGCACAGTGATGTTATGGTCTGAGGAGGCAATGGACGCTCTAAAGGGCTGTTTTGAAGCCACCGCCTGGAAGCAGCTCTGCGATCCACATGGTGAGGACATCGATGGCCTCATTCACACCTTCGCGGGCTACCTCAGCTTCTGTGCAGACAAATCCGTTCCCACCAAGACCATATGGTGTTGCTCAAACAACAAACCCTGGATCAACCCTGAGATTAAAACACTTCTGAGAGAGAAGAAGAGGATCTTCAGGTCGGGGAATAGGGAGATGCTGAAGTCCATACAGAGGGAGCTGAGGAGAAAGATCAGAGAAGGCAAGGACAGCTTCAGGAGGAGGATGGAGGACAAGCTGCAACAAAGCGACATCAGCGGGGTCTGGAGAAACCTCAAAACCATCTCTGGGCTCCAGAATACCTCCCCCCAGGCCACGGGGGGCAGGGAGTGGGCAAACAATCTGAATTTGTTTTTCAATAGGTTTGACCAACCGCCCTCCCCCCTGACTGCACAACAACCACTGCTGCCTGTAAAGACATCAAGTCCTGCTGCCCACTCCCCACTCCACCAACACCCCCCCACTCCCAACACACAGCCCCCCATCCTGACCCTGACCAGGACCCAGGTGAGGACGGAGCTGAGGAAGATCAAGGCGAGGAAGGCGTCGGGACCGGACGGCATCAGCGCAAAGCTCCTCAAGTCCTGTGCAGACCAGCTGTGTGGGATTGTGACATACATCTTCAACCTGAGCCTGAAGCTGGGGAGGGTACCACAGCTGTGGAAAACATCTTGTGTGGTACCTGTACCAAAAACTTCCCACCCCAAAGACCTGAACAGCTACAGACCGGTGGCCTTGACGTCCCACTTGATGAAGACCCTGGAGAGACTGCTCCTTGCTCACCTCCGCCCCCTGGTGGAACCAGCGATGGATCCACTCCAGTTCGCCTACCAGCATGGCATTGGGGTGGAGGATGCGGTGATCTTCCTCCTTCACCGTTCTCTGTCCCACCTGGAGAAGCCCGGGAATGTGGTGTGGATCATGTTCTTTGACTTCTCCAGTGCTTTCAACACCATCCAACCGATGATCCTGAAGGACAAGCTGCTGCGCGCAGGGGTGGACCAGCACCTGTCATCATGGATCCTGGACTACCTCACGAACCGGCCACAGTTTGTGAGAACCCGGGACTGTGTGTCCGACACAATCATCAGTAGCACGGGGGCCCCCCAGGGAATGGTGTTGGCTCCCTTCCTGTTCACTCTTTATACTGCGGACTTCTCACACAACACAACACACTGCCATCTACAGAAGTTCTCTGATGACTCTGCGATCGTTGGCCTCATCTCCAATGGAGATGAAGCTGAATACAGAGGGCTTATCCAGGACTTCATGGACTGGTGCCATCGGAACTGCCTCCAGATCAACGCGAGGAAAACTAAGGAGCTGGTGGTGGACTGCCGCAGGCAAGGACAACCCCTCACAGCACCAGTAAATATACAGGGAACAGACATTGAGATGGTGACATCCTACAAGTACCTGGGTGTTCATCTGAACAATAAACTAGACTGGTCACACAATACTGACGCACTCTACAAGAAGGGACAGCGCAGGCTGTTCCTACTGAGGAGACTCAGGTCTTTTGGTGTACAAGGGGCACTGCTGAAGACATTCTATGACACGGTGGTGGCATCAGCCATCACTTTTGGAGTGGTCTGCTGGGGCAGTGGCATTACTGCAGCCGATAGGAAGAGACTGAACAAACTGATCAAGAAAGCTAGCTCCGTCCTGGGGCAGCGCCTTGATCCAGTGGAAGAGATAGGAGAGAGGAGGACGGTGGCTAAACTGTCATCTCTGCTGGAGTCCGAGTTCCACCCTATGCAGGACATACTGAATGCACTGAGGAGCTCATTTAGCAGTAGACTACATCATCCCAGGTGCACAACCGAGAGGTTTCGCAGGTCCTTCCTACCAACGGCTATCAGACTGTACAACCTAAGCAGGGCTGCTCGCAGAGTTAGCAAAAAGACGTAACAACCTAATAGTTTTTGTGAATGCAAAAGATGCAATAGACTTACACAATGGTCCCCTCCGGCATACAACTAGGAAAATACCGGTAGCTACGGAGGGTGAGAATATGTATGGGCACATAATCATACCATGTAGGATAACTAAGTAGATGGTTGTGCTGCTTCATCCCATCTAGCAACAATGCTCTGTACTGTGTGTGTTTATACATTTACATATTTATTCCATCTAGCTACAATGCCCCGCACTGGGTGTGTTTATGTTTATGTTTATATTTATATATCTATATATTCATTCCATCTAGCTACAATGCTCCGCACTGTGTGTTTATATATCTACATATTATTCCATCTAGCTACATTGCTCCACACTGTGTGTTTATATATTTACATATTTTTTCCACCTAGCTGCAATGCTCCGTACTGTGTGTTTATATATCTTCATATTATTCCATCTAGCTACATTGCTCTGCACTGTGTGTTTATATATTTGCATATTTATTTCATCTAGCTGCAATGCTCCGTACTGTGTGTTTATATACTCATATGTTTATCCCATCCAGCTACAATGCTCTACACTGTGTGTCTGTGTGTATATATATATATATATATACTGTATATTTATAGTAATATGTACATATGTATATTAGCTGCTCTTGCTTGCTTGCTTTTTTTTTCTTGCCTTCTGATTGTTGCTCTGAGTGTTGCTATCCCTGTGCTGTTGCAATCCTGGAATTTCCCCCTTGTGGGACTAATAAAGGCTTATCTTATCTTATCTTATCTTATTTGTAGTGTGAGTGAATGTGAATGTGTGCGTGTGTGCTGAAGTGGGCAGCTGGGCAAGCAGAGCACGGACGAACTGGCAACCCTATGAGAGAGGACAGACAGGCAGATGAGTATACTGAGACCAGGGTGAATAAACAGGTGAATATTCAGTCTTACAGATTGGATGAAAGGCTGAGGCGCTGAAGATCTCCCAGAGACTCCGAACTAGCTGTAGTCCATTCCGTGTCTGTGTTGTTGCCGAGGAGAGAGGTGAAAGGTGAGTAGGTGAGTATTCCATGCAATGCAGTGTGCGGGAAGAAGCACAGGTCCGCCACCAGGAGGCTTCCACCTGTGCAGAGGGGAGAAAAGGTGAATCGTGGAAGGGATGAAATCCTGAAGGCTTACTTGATGTTGGACAGCCTTAGCTCTCAGAAGACCTGACGGAGCAGGATTGGCGAAGAAGAGGATTCTCCGGAGCTGGATGACAGAGTTGTCGATGAGGTCCTTCTAGACCAGAGGAGCGCTGACGTCTCCGTGAAGACCACAGGGCAGCACGGCTTAAGAAGGCTGTCTAATGAGGTGAACAGGTGTGCATGCAGCTGTGGAGGCAATTAGGGCAGCAGGCACGCAGAGCAGGTCACCACAGTACTCCCCCCCTACGAGACACCTCTCGGCGGCCGATCCAACCTACCCGGGTGTGTCCGGTGGAAGTCCCTGATGAGCTGAGGATCCATCATGAAGGAGGGACGCACCCAGGATCTCCATTCCGAACCATAACCCTCCCAGTCCACCAGGTACTGAAGGCCACAACCCCTGAGTCAGACATCCAGGATGGGGTTGACCTTCCAAGCGGGGTCACCATCGATCATCACCGGTGGAGGTGGTGCCTTGGGAGGGGGGCACAGAGGGCTGGACACGAATGGCTTGACGTGAGAGAAAAGGAAGGTGGGACAGATGCGGAGAGGGGGGTGAGAGCCAGGCATACAGCGACAGGATTCACAATGTGGGAGATGGAGAAAGGACCAATAAAGCGCTGGGAAAGTTTCCTGGACTCAGTTTTAAGATTAATGTTCTTTGTGGACAACCATACCTGCTGCCCGACCCGGTAGGACAGAGCCGGTTTCCTGCGGCGGTTGGTGATGTCCGAGTTGCGGTCCGCTGTGCGCCGAAGCACAGCCCAGGTAGCCTTCCATAGCCGGTGACAGCGCTTCATGTGGGCCTGCATGGAGGGCACAGCAATGTCTCTCTTCTCTTCTGGGAACAGTGGGGGGTTGTACCCAAGGGAGGCCTCGAATGGAGAAAGACCTGTAGCAGAGGAGACCATGGTATTATTTGCATATTCGACCCAAGGCAGGTGGGAGCTCCAGGATGCCGGGTTGGAGGCAGTAACGCACTGCAGTGCCGCCTCCAGCTCCTGGTTGGTATGCTCGCACTGACCATTACTCTGGGGGTGGTACCCCAACGACAGACTCACCGTGGCCCCGATGGCTTTGCAGAAGGCTCACCACACCTGCAAGCGGAACTGTGGGCTCACGGTCCGACACGATGTCCATCAGGATGCCATGGAGCCGAACCACATGTAGGGTGAGCAGGTCCGCTGTCTCCTTGGCCGTAGGGAGACCCTGTAGGGGGATGAAGTGGGCCGCCTTGGAGAATCTGTCCACTATGGTGAGAACGATGGTGTTGCCTGCAGAGGGGGGAAGACCAGTCACAAAATCAAGAGCCACATGGGACCAGGGTCTGCTGGGGATGGGGAGAGGATGAAGCAGGCCCGCCGGTGGAGAGGAGGATGTCTTGCAAGTGACGCACTGGGGGCAGGTTTGGATGTACTGTACTCCCCGATCTCCCTCCGTAGCGACAACCACCAGAAGGTTCTCTGAAGTTGAGCCACAGTGCACGTCATCCCCAGGTGGCGCAGTAGTTTAGAGGAGTGTGCCCAATTAATGACCTCCCCCCGGACCGCAGAGGGCACATACATCCTTTCCGCTGGCCCCCTGCCCAGGTCAGCCTCGGTCTTCTGAGCTCTCCTGACCCTCTCCCTGATGCCCCACAAGAGGGCGCCCACAATGCGTGAAAGGGACACAATGAGAGAGGGTGGCACCTCAGCAGCATCCGAGCAGAATTGCCTGGAGAGGGCATCTGGCTTGATGTATTTGGACTCCGGGCGGTAGGTGATGGTGAAGTTAAACCTGCCGAAAAACAGGGACCAGCGGGCTTGCCGAGAGTTGAAGCATTTGGCCGTCCTGAGGTACTCCAGATTCTTGTGGTCCGTCCAAACAACAAAAGGCTGGGAGGCCCCCTCCAGCCAGTGGCGCCACTCCTCCAGGGCCACCTTGACCGCCAGCAGCTCCCTGTCCCCAATGTCGTAATTCCTCTCTGCAGTGGATAGATGGCGGGAGAAGAACACGCAGGGGCAGAACATGTTGTCAGCGGGAGAACGTTGGGACAACACCGCTCCCACGTCGGAGTCAGAGGTGTCCACTTCCACCAGACATTATAGAGCAGGATCAACCTGGGCCAGAATAGGAGGAGAGAAGAACAATGATTTTAATTGCAGAAAAACCACCTCCGCCTCCTTCGTCCACCGGAATGGCACCTTGGTGGAGGTGAGGCGAGTGAGGGGGTAGGGCAATGGTGCTGTAGTCTTTAATGAAGCGGTGATAGAAATTGGCAAAGCCCAGAAACTGCTGCAGCTGCTTCTGGGAAGATGGAATGGGCCACTCTACCACTGCCTTTACCTTATCTGGGTCTGCGATGATCTGGTTATGGGAGATGACGAATCCCAGAAGTGTGGTGCGTGGGGCGTGAAACTCACATATTTCCACCTTGACGAACAGTTTGTTCTCCAATAACCGCTGAAGGACCCGCCTGACGTGCACCCGATGCTTGTCCAGGGACTGAGAAAAAATAAGGATGTCATCCAGATAAACAAATGCAAAAGAGTCCAAAAAATCTCTCAATATGTCATTGATTAGCCGTTGAAATACAGCAGGAGGATTAGTTAAACCAAAGGGCATCACTGAGTATTCAAAGTGGCCACTAGGAGTGCAGAACCCCGTCTTCTTCTCATCCCCCTCCTTGATCCTCACCAGGTGATAGGCGTTGCAGAGATCCAGTTTAGTGAACACCGAGGCCCTCTGGGGGGACTCAAAAGCGGTGCTAATGAGGGGGAAAGTCTACTTGTCCTTAACTGTGATGTTGTTCAGCTCCCTAAAATCAATACACGGCCTCAGCGAACTGTCCTTCTTCTCCACAAAGAAAAATCCCGCCCCCACAGCTGAGGATGATGGCCTGATAATACCCGAGCTAAGGAGCTCCTTAATGTATTTATCCATCGCCTCCCATCCTGGGGCAGACAGGCTATAAAGCCGGCTGGATGGTAACGGAGCCCCAGGCAAGAGGTTAATAGCACAATCATAGGGGCGGTGAGGGGGAAGAGATAACACTTGAGCCTTGCTGAACACGGCGCCCAGATCATGGTATTCGGGGGATACCAGTGAAAGATCAGGCAGGGGTGCGTCAGGAGAACAGAGAAGAACGGAGGGAGAGCAAGCAGCAGACTGCACACAGGTGCTCAGACAAAAAGAGCTCCAGGACACAATGCTTCCCAATCACCAATCGATAACAGGATTGTGTAACCGGAGCCAAGGGTAACCCAGAATCACTGGAGAGGCAGAGACGGGAAGCACGAAGAACCTAATCTGCTCCCGGTGATAGCCTGATACCAACAACGAGACCGGGGCAGATTGCTTCGTGATGATTGCCAGTGGAGCCTTAGACAGAGCAATTAATTTCAGTGGGGTCTTCAGCTGATGGCACGGGAGCCCCAGCCGGGTTGCCAGATTCTCCGAGAAGAAGCTCTGCTTAGCCCCAGAAATAATGAGTGCATGGGTGGATATTTCATTATGATTGTGAAAAAAACGAATGGGAAGCAGAAATTGCGTAAGGGAATTATCACGGGGTGAGTCCATGAGTCCCCCTACTGTGATGCACGGACCCCCCCTTTTGGCCGAATGGGGCAAGAAGCCAGCTCGTGCTCCTCACTAGCACAATATAAACACAATCCAAGCTCCAGGCGGTGTTGCTTTTCAGCCGGAGGCAGCTTAGATTGTCCCATCGTCATGAGCTCCTCAGACTCTAAGGGATCAGAGGGGGAAAGGTTTAATGGGGGAGCTACGGGGAGCGGTGAAACTGTGAGCCCAGATGACCCGGAGGTCAACACTCGCTGGCTCGCTCCCTCAGCCGGTTATCAATGCTAATGGCGAGGGAGATTAGCTTGTTCAGTTTACCAGGCTTCTCTATGCGGGCCAATTCATCCCGCAGGCTAGGACTAAGGCTGCAAGTAAAAATACTACAGTGAGAGGAATCCTCCCACCCTACCTCCGCAGCCACCACCCGGAAGTCTACAGAATAATCAGCTACAGACTTACTGCCCTGCTTGAGATTAAGTAACCGGGTGGTGAGGATACTATCTCGGTCAGAGTGGTCGAAAACTTCATTGAGCTCACACACAAACTGATCGTAGGTCAAACTAGCATAATCAGACTGCTCCATTATGGCGTAAGCCCAGGCTAAGGCTTGCCCCTCCAAGAGATTAACCACATACCAAATGCGGCTATGATTGGTGAGGAAATCCCCTGGCACACACTGGAACACAATACTACACTGAAACAGGAAACCCCATGCCTCCCCTAGCTTACCACTGAATCACATTGGTGAAGGGACTGGCGTCAGCAGGGACTGCTGGGAGTGAGGAGGGGAGGGACTAGCTGGCCCTGCCGCTCCCCCGGGAGCAGGTGAAAAGGGCTGTGTAGGAGTGAGTTGATCCAAGCGAGTGTTAATCAGCATGAGTTGTGTTAATATGACTTGCTGCTGGTGAGATCTACCCGAGCCTCGGCGGTGTTAAGTCTTTGTGCAAAAGCACTGTCTGCTGGATTAGTCTGATGGAGATGTACTGACATGTTTGATAAAACCCAGAAGCAGACTCAGACTCGGAATAAATACAGTTATCTTTTATTTGTAGTGTGAGTGAATGTGAATGTGTGCACGTGTGTTGAAGTGGGCAGCTGGGCGAGCAGAGCACGGACAAACTGGCAACCCTATGAGAGAGGACAGACAGGCGGATGAGTATACTGAGACAAGGGTGAATAAACAGGTGAATATTCAGTCTTACGGATTGGATGAAAGGCTGAGGCGCTGAAGATCTCCCAGAGACTCCGAACTAGCTGTAGTCCGTTCCGTGTCTGTGTTGTCGCCGAGGAACGAGGTGAAAAGTGAGTAGGTGAGTATTCCGTGCAATGCAGTGTGCAGGAAGAAGCACAGGTCCGCTGCCAGGAGGAGTAGGTCCGCCGCCAGGAGGCTTCCACTTGTGCACAGGGGAGAAAAGGTGAATCGTGAAAGGGATGAAATCCCGAAGGCTTACTTGACGTTGGAGAGCCTTAGCGCTCAGAAGACCTGACGGAGCAGGATTGGCAAAGAAGAGGATTCTCCGGAGCAGGATAACAGAGTTGTCGATGAGGTCCTTCCCGACCAGCAGGCATGCAGAGCAGGTCACCACAGTATCCTAGCAACAGGATGACCTGTCACTCAGCTCACCATGGGCTTTTTGCATTGAAACTCACTGCTAACTATTATCCTGCAACAAACTGGTAAGAAAACACACATCCCTCTAAACTTTTGTTTTGAAATATTGATCACGGTATCATTTTAACCTGATTCTGATTTTATTTTTGTCAGGTAATATGGAGAAACTGCACCAAATCGCTGGACGTAAGTTTTTTTGAATATTTTATTAGAGAGCTGGTCACCCAGACACAACTCGAGGGCTTAACAAAAAACCAAAACTGCAGCTCGGAAGTGCAACAAAAACCACGGGAAAAAAAACAGGACAAGCAGGTCCAGCAGAAGCGTGTGTGTTCACACCACAGGATAAATAATGGAAGCGTGCACTCACACTGACAGACAGGCAGACTAAACAGAAGCGTGTAATCACGCCAGAATGACAAAGAACCCAAACTGAACAGAAGTGAAACCAGACCTTAAATAAAAGAGACAACATAACACAGCACAGGTGGAGAAATCAATAATCACTGACAGCTGACACATGAGGCAACTGACAGTGACAGAAGGGGCGGGGCTGCATGCACACACACACACACAGAGGGAGACAGACACAAGCAGGGAATCAGGGGAAACATGACCATAACAAACAATGACAGAACTAAGAACAGAATCATAGATCTAAAAAACAATAATAAATGCAGAAAACACAAAATAACTTGAAGTGAGGACGTGGGTCAACCCACATCTTGACAATTTTTAATTGTTCAAAAAATTATAATATTAATTACCGTGGTTCGGCATGCCATCAGTCAGGAGAAAAATCATATCTGTGCTCCTCTCTGGAACTTTCTGCTGTTCCCTTTCTTTCTTTAGCATGTTCACTGCCTTCAGTACAGCATCATTGATATTGGTGCCTGAAACAATATTTTAAGCAGATTAACATGAAAAACACATCAGGAATCATCAAAGAAACAAATTAGGTATCAGGTGACCAGTTTTTAACATGTTCTTTAATCTATTAACTGAACATTTTTCGAACATTTTCCACTTTCCTGAGCATCTGAAGATTGATATTCTGTACAGCAGTGAAAAAATAGCTAAGTAATATGATAAATGCCAAAGTATAGAAGATAAACAATACACTTTTTCTTTAAATGAGAAGAAAGTTAGTTTTGTTTATTTTATTAGAAAGTATGAAAAGAACATCAGAATCCCAAATCATGTTGCTGAGGAATTATTTGAGGATGGTGCTACTACAGTGGTGTGAAAAAGTGTTTGCCTCCTTCCTGATTTCTCATTTTTTTGTATGTTTGTCACACTTAAATGTTTCAGATCATCAAACAAGTTTAAATAGACAAAGATAACACAAGTAAACACAAAATGCAGTTTTTAGATAAAGGTGTTTATTATTAAGGATAAAAAAAAAATCCAAA
Organism: Pholidichthys leucotaenia; assembly: GCA_020510985.1. Taxonomy (NCBI): domain Eukaryota; kingdom Metazoa; phylum Chordata; class Actinopteri; order Cichliformes; family Pholidichthyidae; genus Pholidichthys; species Pholidichthys leucotaenia. Next base: position 183,963,469 of record CM035837.1, on the reverse strand, counting down.
CCTACATGGCCCTGTGTGAAAAAGTGAGTGCCCCCCCCCATTAAAACTTAAATTAACTGTGGTTTATCACATCTTTGGAAAGCTGAGTTCAATTTCTCTAGCCACACCCAGGCCTGATTACTGCCACACCTGTTCTCAATCAAGAAATCACTTAAATAGGACCTGCCTGACAAAGTGAAGTAGACCAAAAGATCATCAAAAGCTAGACGTCATTGCTGTGATCCAAAGAAATTGAGGAACAAATGAGAAACAAAGTAATTGAGATCTATCATTGTAGAAAAGGTTATAAAGCCATTTCTTAAGCTTTGGGACTCAAGCGACCCACAGTGAGAGCCATTATCCACAAATGGCGAAAACATGAAACAGTGGTGAATCTTCCCAGGAGTGGCGGGCTAACCAAAATTACCCCAAGAGCACAGAGACGACTCCTCCGAGAGGTCATATAAGACCCCACAACAACATCCAAACAACTGCAGGCCTCACTTGCCTCACTTAAGGTCAGTGTTCATGACTCCACCATAAGAAAGAGACAGGGCAAAAATGGCCTGCATGGCAGAGGTCCAAGACGAAAACCACTGCTGAGCACAAAGAACATAAAGGCTCGTCTCAGTTTTGCCAGAAAACATCTTGAAGATCCCCAAGACTTTTGGGAAAATACTCTGTGGACAGACGAGACAAAAGTTGAACTTTTTGGAAGGTGTGTATCCCATTACATCTGGTGTAAAGGTAACATAGCATTTCAGAAAAGGAACATCATACCAACAGTAAAATATGGTGGTGGTAGTGTGGTGGTCTGGGGCTGTTTTGCTGCTTCAGGACCTGGAAGACTTGCTGTGGTAAATGGAACGATGAATTCTGCTGTCTATCAAAAAATCCTGAAAGAGGATGTCCAGCCATCTGTTCGTGACCTCAAGCTGAAGGGCACTTGGGTTCTGCAGCAGGACAATGATTCAAAATACATGAGCAAGTCCACCTCTGAATGGCTTAAGAAAAACAAAATGAAGATTTTGGAGTGGCCTAGTCAAAGTCCTCACCTGATTCCGACTGAGATGCTGTGGCATGACCTTTAAAAGGCGGTTCATGCTCGAAAACCCTCCAATGTGGCTGAATTACAACAATTCTGCAAAGAAGAGTGGGCCAAAACTCCTCCACAGCACTGTAAAAGATTCATTGCCAGTAATCGCAAAGGCTTGATTGCAGTTGTTGCTGTTAAGGGTAGCACAACCAGTTATTAGGTTTAGGGGGCAATCACTTTTTCACACAGGACCATCTAGGTTTGGATTTTTTTCCCCTTAATAATAAACACCTTCATTTAAAAACTACCTTTTGTGTTTACTTGTGTCATCTTTGTCTAATATTTCAATTTGTTTGATGATCTGAAACATTTAAGTGTGACAAACATGCAAAAAAAATGAGAAATCAGGAAGGGGGCAAACACCTTTTCACACCACTGTAAGTAATGAATCCATCAACATTTTTCTCATTAAACATTTCTGATGAAGCCACTGACCTGAGATTTTCACCAGATATCAGTAACAACCAAAGTAATCCATACATACAAAGAAATCAAGGCAACTGTGTTCACAAAGCAAGTTACATTTAACAAAGTGGAATGACACAGGGAATAAGTATTGAACATGCTTGGTGAAATTCATTTAATATTTAGTAGAAAAGCCTTTGTTGGTAATAATAGCTTCCAGATGCCTCCTGTATGGAGACTCTAGGCACATGCATTGCTCAGGAGTGAATTAGCTCATTCTTCCACACAAACTGTCTTCAAATCTTGATGGTTCTGTGGGTGTCTTTTATGAACTCTGATCTTCAGTTCATTCCATCCATCCATCCATCCATCCATTCATCTTCTACCGCCTTTCCGGCGGTCTGGGTCACGGAGGTAGCAGTTCAAGCAGAGAAGCCCAGACTTCCCTCTCCCCAGCCACCTGCTCCAGCTCTTCAGAGAGGATACCAAGGAGTTCCCAGACAAGCTGGGAGACATAGTCTCTCCAGCGAGTCCTGGGTCTGCCCCGGGGTCTCCTCCCAGTGGGACGTGCTTGAAACACGTCAAGTGGGAGGCGTCCAGGAGGCATCCTAATCAGATGCCCATACCACCTCAACTGACTCCTTTCAATGTGGAGGAGCAGCGGTTCTACTCTGAGCCTCTCCTGGATGACTGAGCTCCTCATCCTATCTCTAAGGATGAGTCCAGTGATCCTACGGAGAAAGCTCATTTCAGCTGCTTGTATCCGCGATCTTGTTCTTTCGGTCATTAACCAAAGCTCATGACCATAGGTGAGAGTAGGAACGTAGATTGACTGGTAAATCAACAGCTTTGCCTTGGAACTAAACTCCCTCTTCACCACAACAGACCGGTACAACGTCCGCATCACTGCAGATGCTGCTCCAATCCATCTGTCAATCTCTCGCTCCATTTTCCCATCACTCGTGAACAAGAACCCAAGATACTTAAACTCTTCCACTTGGGGCAGGAGCCTGTTCCCAACCCAGAGAGGACAATCCACCTTTTTACGGCTGAGGACCATGGACTCGGACTTGGAGGTGCTGATTCTCATCCCAGCCGCTTCACACTCAGTGGCAAACCGTCCCAGCAAAAGCTGGAGGTCATTGCTGGATGAAGCCAACAGGACAACATCATCTGCAAACAACAGAGATGAGATCCTGTGGTCACCAAGCATGACACCCTCCATTCCCTGGCTGCGCCTAGAAATCCTGTTCATAAAAATTATGAACAGGATCGGTGACAAAGGGCAGCCCTGGTGGAGTCCAACTCTCACTGGGAATGACTCCGACCGAGTTTTGGAAATACAAACCAAACTCTCACAACAGTCGTACAGAAACCGAATAGCTCGTAACAACAAGCCTGATACCCCATACTCCCGAAGCACCCCCCACAAAAAAACACAAGGGATGCGGTCAAATGGAACGAATTGATCCCAGTTCGTTCCATAGATTTTCAATTGGATTTAGGTCAGGTGACTGACTGGGCCATTCTAGTAGCTTTATTTTCCTTCTCTGGAGCCAGTTGAGAGTTTCCTTGGCTGTGTGTTTGAGATCACTGTCTTGCTGAAATGTCCACCCTCGTTTCATCTTCAGCTGGGGTGCCCAACCAGTCAATCATGATCGACTGGTAGATCACGGACCGGATGGTGCAGTGGTTAGCACTGTTGCCTTACAGCAAGAATGTTCCTGGTTCGAATCCCCAGGCTGGCAGGGGCTGGAACCTTTCTGTATGGAGTTTGCATGTTCTCCCTGTGCTGCGTGGGTTTACTCCGGGGGCTCCAGTTTCCTCCCACAATCCAAAGATATGCATGTTAGGTTAATTGGTTGTTCTAAATTGTCCCTAGATATCTGTTTCCTATAGGCCCTTAGAATAGAGGGTTAAGTACTAGTGAAAGCGCTTTGAGTGGTCTTTGTGACTAGAAAAGCACTATATAAGTGCAGGTTAGTTAGTTAGTTAGTAATTCTCAATCGATCATGACTGCATAGTCTGCAAAGTTTCCTCTGCCATTGCTTAGTACACACACATATACATACATACACAAACACAGCACCGCTCAACTGGACCACACACATGGCACTGCGCATACATGCAGTACATACCATACGTGCGTATTGATGTGCAAGTACAGCATGCTAGGTCACAGATTACAAGTGTTGGACTAGCCACCGTTAAAGTTCGGTAGCAGCCCGTGGAGATGGCAAAAGCTAAAAAGACAAAAACGTACCATTTTCATTCAGAGTGGGAGAAGGATTATTATTTTTTTATTCAAATTCAAAGTCCATTTGTCTCATTTGCAATGTCGACGTGGCCATACTAAAGAAGGGCAATCTGGAGCGACATTTCAGAACAGTGCACAAAAGCTATGACCCAGATTTCCCTGTTAAAACTGCTCTATGCACTCATAAAGTGCAGGAATTGAAGAGTTAGCTTGCACCACGGCACCCATTTTTACGAGGCCCAACACCAAGGGTAAAGCAGCAACCATCACATCACATCAAGTCAGTCACGTTAAACATAAAAAGTCTTTCAAGGATGGCGAAGTTGTGAAAGAAGCATTCACTGAGGCTGCAGATGTGTTCTTTGGTGATTTTAAGAACAAAACGGAGATCACTGTTGCTATTAAGGGCATGCAATTATCTCGGAATTCTGTTACACAGCAGTGTGAGGTGATGGCTGAGGATGTCGAGGAGCAATTGAAAAAGGACATTGAGGCATGTGAGTGTTTCTCCCTCCAGTTTGACGAGTCGACTGATATGGTGGATGTGGCTCAGTTATGTGTTTTCATTAGAATGGTTTTTGACGTCATGACCACAAAGAAGAGCTGCTCACAGTTTTGCCATTGAAAGGACATACAAGAGGTGAAGATATTTTCAATGCTTTCATGGAGTTTGTTAACAAGAGCCAACTGCCTCTTTTCAAGCTCATCTCCATCACATCTCCATCACAACAAATGATGCTCCAGCAATGGTAGGCCACACTAATGAATTCATTGCATTGTGCAAACAAAGTGAATCTTTCCCAGACATCCTTAATTATCATTGTATTATTCACCAGCAAGAACTGTGTGGGAAGATTTTAAACATGAAAGAAGTGATGGATGTTGCTATGAAAATAGTGTGCTCTGTTTGAGCCAGGAGTCTACAGAGAAGGTTATTCAGGGCTCACTTGGAGGAGACAGGAGCTGAACACACAGACCTTCTGCTTCACACAGTTGTAAGATGGCTTAGCAGAGGTAAATTTTTGGGGAGGTTCAGTGAGTTGTTGCCTGAAACCAAAGATTTTCTGAAGCTTTCAAAACAAGAAGAATATGCCCAGCTTGAGGACTGCCAGTGGCTTTTGGACTTAACGTTCCTGACAGATCTGACTGGCATGCGCAGTGATTTGAATTTACAGCTTCAGGGTCAGGATAAACTTGTGATCAACATGATTAGTTCAGTGAATACATTTAAAAGCAAGCTGCAACTGCTTTCAAGTAGGCTGCAACACTTTGACCTGCAAAACCTTCCTCACATGCAAGCAGAACTCCAGTGTCATGGCAAAGATTCTGCACAGCTCGACAGTGCATGATATGAGAATCAAGTTCAGAGCATCTTTTCAGAATGTGAGAAGCGTTTCACTGACTTTATGTCCATCGAGCCTGTTGCCAGCTATCTGTGTTTTCCATTTGGGGAGGGCATCAATGTGGATTACACTACTTCTAAAGTAGCATCACTGTTTCAACTGGATAGCTCAACTGTTGAGAGTGAGATTCTCACACTGCAAAATGACTTTGAGATCAAATCCAGGGCAACACCTGGCATGAAAAGAGACTTTTGGAACTTACTGCTGGAGCAAAAATATCCGAACCTCAGAAGATGTGCCTTGAACTTGACTGCACTTTTCGGATCACCGTATTTGTGTGAGACTGCTTTGTCTCACATGAAAATTATCAAGTCGAAGTACAGATTCACAATGACAGACATTCACCTTGTGGCCTGCCTAAGACTTGCAACCAGCTCCTACTGCCCTGACTATGAGAAACTAGCTGCCTCCTCCCAATGCCAAAGATCTCACTGAGGTACGGAAATACATTTATTTGCAACTGCTTTGCAACTCACAGACTACTTTTTATTATATCTGAATGGGTTTTCTGTTTGTTGTGTGCATATTAAATATGTATTAAATGTAGCCTATGTAAACTGGTAGAGCTCAACATGCTCACAACTTTAAAAGTAGGTCTTGGTTCAAAAAAGGTTGGGCACCACTGATCTTCAGCATCTTGGCACATGGCAACAGGTCCTTATCAAGGATGTCTCTGTGCATTTGTTCGTTAATCTCTCCTTCAATTATATGAAGTCTGCCTGTACCATGTGCTGAAAAACACCCCCACACCATGGTGCTCCCACCTCCAAACTTCACTGTTGGTATAGTGTTTTGGGGCTGATGTGCAGTGACATTTCTCCTCTAAACATGCAGTGTGTTGTGACATCCAAAAACTTCAATTTTGGTCTCATCTGACCAGACTATATTCTCCCAGTATTTTAGTGGCTCACCCAAATATTGTGCAGCAAACTTTAAACAAGCTTCAGCATGCGTTATCTTCAGCAATGGAGTCTTGTGAGGTGAGTGGGCATAGAGTCCCTGTCAGTTGAGTGCATTAGGTACTGTTTTCTTTGAAACAGCAGTACTGTACCTGCTTACTCCAGGTCTTTCTGGAGCTCTCTAGGAGTGGTCTTTGGCTCTTGGATAACCCTTCTTGTCACGAGCTGAGCACTGGAAGTTTCTGCCATGCTCATTCTCGTGGCTTTTTTTTCTCTGTATCTATATATACTTGTTGTATTATTTTGTGCTTTTTTGAGTTCAGTATTCTTGTACTGCTTTCTATTTTTCTGTTTGTATGTTTCAGTTTTGTTATGCTCATGTTTTTTACCATTGGCAATTATTTTATCAGTCTGTATTTGGTATGTCTATTCTTTATATCCTTACTGTGGTGTTCTTTCCTGGGGTTGACAGCTGTCAGGTGGCATTTCCAGGTTTGTGCTCTGTGTGGGCATCGCCCTGTCATCTGTCAAGCCCAGCCACTTCTTCCTCATTTCTCCCAGCTGCCCCAGATTATCAATCAGTGTTTTCTCCTGCCCACTCTGGTATTCACACCTGCAGCATATTAGATCAAATCAAATCAAATCAAATCAACCTTTATTATCATATTGCTGTACATACAACTGTAGTGTAGGCAAGATGAAATTGCGTTTTTCTCGGCATCCATATAAGTAAAAAAGCATGATTTAAGACACACTCACACATATCCTCACCCCCCCACCCCACCACATCCACTCACACATCCCTGAGACATACTTGAAAAAAAACTAACCAGAATAATATACAAATAATATACATAATGTCCGTAGGTGCAGTAATATGTATGAGAGATTCCGGATCAACTGTTCAGCATCCTAACAGCTTGTGGAAGGAAGCTGTTAATCAGTCTGGTGGTTCTGTCTCTGATGCTCCGGAATCGTTTGCCAGATGGCAGAAGTTCAAAGTGTTTATGCAGAGGGTGAGAACGGTCCTTGACAATGTTCAGCGCCCTGCTCTTGCAGCAGCTCTGGAAAAGTTCTTGGACAGAGGGGAGGGAGACTCCAATTACCCTCTCAGCTCCCTTGACTATCCTCTGCAGGGCTTTTTTGTCTGACATACTGCAGCTGGAGTACCATGTAGCAATGCAGTACATCAGAACACTCACCACCACACCTCTGTAGAAGGTCCTGAGGATGCAGATGGGGAGAGAGGCCTGTTTGAGTTTCCTCAAGAAGTCCAGCCTCTGCTGGGCCCGCTTCCTGATCCCCAAGAAATTCTTGCTCCATGTCAGGTCCTGCGAGAGCTGCACTCCAAGGAACTTGATGTTCTCCACTCTCTCCACTAAACGGCTGCCGATGCTGAGGGGGACGTGTTCAGGCTGTGACCGCCGGAAGTCGATAATCATCTCCTTCGTTTTGTCCACTATGAGCACCAGATTGTTCTCCCTGCACCAGCCCTCCAGGTCTCTCACTTCTTCCCTGTACATTGATTCCTCATCCCTCTGAATAAGTCCCACCACCGTGGTGCCGTCTGCAGACTTAATAATCTGGTTCCCCTCGTGTCTGGATACACAGTCATGTGTTAGAAGATTATGCCCTATTTAAGACCGCTGCGCTTTTCTGTCCTCGCTGCGGTCTTGACCTTGTTGACTCTGTTGACTCTTGTGTCATCAGTCTCCTCTCCTAAACGTAAGTGTTAACGTGTTCTGTTTTTTGTCTCGTTAATGGGTTATTCCTCTCGTGTTTTTGAGTTATTTTGTACACCTTCTATTTCCCAATAAATCTCACAATTTCACAGTACAGCGCATGGGTCTTTCTCTCTGCCCATACAGGCAATTCATGACACTTCTGATAATTATTTTGACTCCTCTGTCAGAAATCTTGCAAGGAACTCCTGGTCATGGTTGGCTTATGGTAAAATGATATTCTTGCCACTTCCAAATGATGGCGCCAACAGAGCTCACTGGAACATTCAGCAGTTTAGAAATGCACCTGTAACCAATGCTATCATTATCTTTTGCAACAATTAGGTTGTGAAGGTCTAGAGCAGGGGTGTCAAACTCAAATTCACAGTGGGCCAAAATTAAGCAGTGAAGTAAAGTCACGGGCCAAACTCAATATTTATTGAAAAATTAACTGCAACTGATATGTAATGTTTAACCTTTTCATATGGAAACAAACTTTAGTTTTGCTTAAACACAGAATCTGGAACAACCAAAGCTTGATATTACAAACACATGAGAAATTAAATTTGAAATAAAAGACACATCAGTGGAATTCATTTCTTATTTAAATAAATAAATAAAGTATGTCTCTCCCTGTATCCTTTCAAGTTCCTTTTTAAAGTAAATCTTTTTCAAAGCCAACAACAAAAGAACCAAAAATAATAATGTCATTCAATAAAAATCCAACATTTCAACTATTAACAGACCATGCCTTGCAGTAGAAAAAGTGCATAAATAACAGATATATTCAAGCTCAGTTTGCTACACTCTGATTTACTCTGCACATTGGTCTAAGCCAGATACCTGGCATCTTTTCTTAGATGCAAGTTTATCAATGTCTGGGGTCAGGCTCTGAGCTGAGGAAATCCTCAGGACGGAGTGAAGGTGTTCATCAGTGAGTCGACTTCTGTGAGGTGCTTTGTTCACCTTCATCATAGAGAACAGTTGTTCCCATAGATATGTGCTGCCGAACACTGAGAGCATCTGAGCAGCTTGGGTGCGTAATTGAGGCATTGTGTCGGGGAGGAAACATGGAAACTGCGCAGCACCAACAGAGTCATATTTTGATTTGAGCATGTCATTACATTGGAGTTCAATTAGCTCCATTTGGAGGCTGGTTTGTGCACTTTCCACGTTGATCGCAAACGGGTTACTGAGCAGTTCAAATCTCCCTTTCTGAGCCTCAAAGTCGGCAAATCGCCGGGAAAACTCGGCGCTGAGCGCGTTGATTTTTTCAGCAAACTGTGCGCTAGGCAGCACGGCAGGAGAAGTTTGCTCTACCATGGTTTGGCAGCACGGAAAATGACCCAAGTTTCCTTGCAGCATCTGAGTCTTCCACAGACACAACTTAGTTTTAAAGGCCCTCACTGCTGCGTACATGTCTGTGATGATGTGACCCCGTCCCTGAAGCTGCAGGTTAAGCACATCGAGATGGCTCACAATGTCAGACAGAAATGCAAGCTCACACAGAAACTTTTTATCTCTCAGCTCTGTTGTGTCCTTCCCTTTGTTTTCCATAAACTGACAGATTTCCTCACGTAGCTCAAAACATCTGTTCAGTACTTTTCCTCTGCTTAGCCATCTCACCTCTGTGTGATAGGGCACATCTCTGTATTCCGAATCCAACTCCTCCAGAAAAGACTTGAACTGCCGGTGATTCAAACCTTTGGCTCTTATGAAGTTGACTACTCGCTTTATAGAGCTCATAACATGTTCCATTTGCAGAGCTTTGCTACAGAGCGCTTCCTGATGTATGATACAGTGATAAACTGTAAGTTCACCTGCATCTTCCTCCCGCATCTTCTCCTGAATCCTGCCGACCAATCCACTCTTTTGACCGCACATCGCGGGCGCACCATCTGTCGTCAGTCCCACAAGTTTATCCCAAAGCAGGATCATTTCAGTTATACATTTGGATACCTCTTCAAAGATATCTTTTCCTGTGGTGGTGCCATGTATTGATTTTAATCCTAAAAGTTCCTCTGTGACGCACAGGCTCGAGTCTACTCCACGGATGAAGATTGACAGCTGGGCAGTACCAGACGTGTCGCTGCTCTCATCCACAGCAAGGGAGTATGCAATAAAATCTTTTCCCTTTTTTATTAGTTGTTCATGTAGATTAGTGGAAAGCTCACACACGCGCTCAGCCACGGTGTTTCTGCTCAGGCTCACATTTAAAAATTCTTGCTTTTTATCTGTGCACACGATGTCGCAAACTTTGACCATGCACTTTTTGACAAACTCTCCCTCACTAAAGGGCCGGGCTGATTTTGCTATCTCTGCTGCCACAATAAAGCTGGCCTTTACAGCAGCTTCACTTTTTGATTTTGCTTTCATGAACATAGTCTGCCGGCAAACCAGACTTCTTTTCATCTCCTCCACCTTCTGCAGCTTCTGCTTTACGTCCAGGTCCTTGTACTTTTCATAATGTTTTGTTTTATAGTGTCTTCTTATGTTATATTCTTTTGTTACAGCCACGTTAGCTCCGCACACAAGACAAACAGGTCTGTCCTTTATATTTGTGAACAGATAATCTGCCTCCCACCTGTCTTGAAAGCTCCTGTTGTCCATCTTTCGTTTGGCCATTTTTGTGGAGGGTGAAATTAATTTGTCCGATGTGACTGGAGCATGGTTGTCAATGACTGTCAACAGAAAAAAGGAGCGCTTGCCGGTTTCGACTGCGCGCCAACATACTAGCAAAGCATTGTGGGATTTGTAGTATTAGCGGTACAGTATATACCGCGGGCCAGCTCTAATGCACATTTGATATGATCTCGCGGGCCAATTATAATTACACTGCGGGCCAAATTTGGCCCGCGGGCCTGAGTTTGACACATGTGGTCTAGAGAGAGCTCTTTGCTTCTACCCATCATGAGTTCTTTGTGGTGTGACAATGTGATATTCACAGACCTTTTTAGAGGCTATCAGTCAGGACTTAACCAACTGAAATTAAATTGCACTGATGGGGGATGGGATGGCTTCTTAAATACTGATGAATTTCAGCTGGTTTCTTGGTTTTCTATGAACGCAGTTGTCCTGATTTCTTTGTATGTATGAATTACTTGGGTTGTTACTGATATGTGGTGGAAATCTCAGATCAGTGGCTCCATCAGAAATGTTTAATGAAAAAAATGTTGATGTGTTCAATACTTATTTTCCCTGCTCTATTTAAACTGGATTTCTTGTCCAAACAAGGAAATTAAAATCATTTTAATACATGTCAGTGACACTTACTTCCATCATCATTTATTCCCTTAGCATAGCTGATGGCTTGTGAAACATTTTTCTTTGTTGCCTTGGTGAGATAGTTTCTCCAGGGTTGAATGTCATCATCAAACAGGATAATACCAAAATGGTCCTCTTCATGGAGGTCATTCAGAATAGCAACCATTGCGTCCCGGGTCTGTAAATGTGAACAGGATCATGCTTCATGATGCACGTGAATATCCATGGAGTTTGTAACAGACCTATTCCTAAAATACTTCTACCTGTGCCATTTTCCTTCCATTCATTGATCCGCTTCTGTCGATGACAAACACCACATTTTTTGGGACTCGGGGCAGGTCAGGAGGAAAAAAAAAGTGCACAAAGTATCCATTCACCACCTGATGATAAAATTGGCATTTGATTAAAATATAAAAACATAAGTCTACATGTAGGGCAGCTCAGTGGAGCAGTGGTTAACACTGTGGCAGCACAGCAAGAAAGTTGTGGGTTCAATCCCACCCTTGGCTACTGGTGACCTTTCTGTGTGGAGTTTGCATATTCTCCCCGTGTCTGCGTGGGTTTTCACGGGGTACTCTGGTTTCCTCCCACAGGCCAAAGACATGCAAGTTAGGTTAATTGGCATCAGCTGGGGATAAACTGTCCTTTAATATGAATGTGAGAGTGACTGTCTATCTCCCTGCGACGAACTAGCGATCTGTCGAGGGTGTGCCCTGCCTCTCGCCCAAAGATGTTGGTATAGGCTCCACCCACCCCCACCACCACCACCACCAACCAGAAAAGGATTAAGTGGTTGAAGATGGATGGATGGAAGTCTACATGTCTGAGCATGATCAATCAGCCAGAATGGAAATCAAGATCAAAACCACTAAACGGCTTTGCATCCCTTAAAACCCTAGTCACAGAGGCGGAATGAGCCGGAATGCCATCAGAATGAAAATTCCTTGTATATTCCTGGATATTCGAAATATTCTGAGTGCATTCCAAATATTCAGGCCCATTTCTGTGGCCAGCCTGAATGATTTGCTCATGCTCAAACCTTTCCAGGCGCATTTAAAGTGGGGAAATATTTAAAGGCATTCAAAGTGTATTCTAATGGCACTATGACTAAATATTCTTACGACATTCCAACAGCATCCAAAACATTGCAATCGCATTCCAGGGAGAGCCGAGTTGCATAAAACCATGGCCAGCTGCCACTGGAACATCAGCTGCGTGAGTCCACACCCTAATCCCTGTAAGAATTTAGGTCAATTTGAAATTTCTTCCCGAATGTGGGGAGAATTTTGAAAATTCTTCATTCTGTCTGGTTCTGCTTGATTCCTACTTATTCTGAATAAGTGTGACGGGGGCATAAAGATCATATAAAAGATGAAGAAACAGTTTCCTCTCTGACCTGAACTTCCCCAAGCTTTTCTGCTCGTTTCACGTCGTACTTGATGGTGAAATCTCCAATAATTTGTGTCCCTTTACACCCTTGGCACTTCTGCTGCTCTGCTGTTGGTGAGAAAGAGATGTGTGCCTGTCAAACAAAAACAGTAATTTTACTTGTCATAATCAACTATATTTTTTTAAACACCTGACAACAGAGTAAACAACAGAAGCCTTCACCTTTGTGTCTGTGACTGTTTTCTGTACCAGAGGGAGCAGTTCATTGGTGAGGAAAGTTGCTCCTGCCTCAACAAAAGTGATGCCCTGAGGCTCGTAGATATCTGTCAGGATCTGTCTCCAAACACGTGCACACAAACATGCACAATAATCATGCACACCAAAGCAAACCAAATAGGGAATGCTAATAAAGTTGACAGGAAGTCCTCACACTACCTAATCTAGGAGAACGGAACAATTTTCCAGTTTCTGACTCAGTATCAAAGCAAAATAAGTGTGGAAAGTGTATTAACCTGAAACTCCTGCACCGGGTGTTCAATGTTAACTCGGGTCACAATCTCATAAGTGCTCATTTGGCGCTGAAGGAGCTCCTCATAGGTCAGAATGAAAGTCACGCTGCCTTTGGCTGCAATGTTGACTGACACAGAGAACTTTTCCATTTTTCTTCCAGAGGCCCTACAACAGTGAAGGTATAACCTCAACAGGGGTTCATGTTTATTATTATTATTGTGATTTTGAGAGTTTTTTTATTCAACATACTTGACCAGTCCAGCTGTTTTCCCAGCAGAAGCAGCCTCTTCATATTGCTTTGCAGCTCTCTCTTTCTCCTTCACCTCCCCAACATACACCTGACCATCTATTTCCCTGTGAGGAACAAAGTCATTTGTCAGTGCTTGAAAAAGACGAGCTCCACACTCATTAGCAAGCATACTGAGTTTTGACTGACATGTTGAAATTGGTGATGAAGGCAGTCTTGGGCAGATCCACTTCAAAGAAGATTTCCTGTGATGAGTTTGCTTTGTTTAGAGCCTTGGAGGTCATGACGGTGTGGGCGAAACGAGAAGTCACCGTGCAGGCAACTTTAACACTGTACACCTCAACCTTATGAAAGAATAAACACAGTTTTGTTTTCTTCAACAGCATCAGAAAACTGTACACAAGCTTAACGACTGTTTACAGCAAACAAGACAAGCTATGAGAACAGGCAGCTTTTAATTATCTCCCCCCTTACTTCTTATTAGAAATATCACAAACCAATAATAGGTCCCTGTTCTGTAAACACATTTTAAGATGACTTTTGTAGTTCCTCATTCTGGTAAATGCAGAAGGGAACAAGAGACAGATCGACAAATCATTTCCAGCATGTTTATTTTCTCCAGTAAAGCAAAGAGTAAATACATGCATGCCAGTGGGCGCCAGGGGAGAGAGGAGTGGGGGGCCACAGCATCTGGGAGCAATAAGATCTCTGCAAAATGTCAACTTTATTTTGAGAAGAAAAATCTATCCATCATCTTGAGAATTAATTTATTTACTTTGTGAAAAAAAATTGATCTGAAGAGTTTCTTACATTTGCAGAGTTTGTGCTTCTTTTCTGTAGGAATAAAAGGAGACAAAAATGATTTCATGATCAATATAATCAATATTTCTTATTATGGTAATTTAAGTGGGAAGATAAATGGATGAAACATAAGCACAACAAAAAGAAGAAGCAAAAAGACAGCATGTGTATGTTTAGTACCTTTATTGATCTGGTGGTCATAGCATCTTTAGTCTCCTGGAACAAAAAATAGTCATACTGTAAGGCTATTGATAAATGAAAAACAGAGCGGGAAAGAAATTGTGGAAAAACTGCATAGCTTTGTCAAAATTGGCCCTTTAGGGCAGAAATAAGGCACCATTCACCTGCTGTGAGTTTGCTCATTTAATAAAGAATAATAATGAACACAAATGCTTGCCACAAAGGGCAAATACAAAAAGGCTGTTTACAAAGACCAGGAAGGGTGATTACAGAAAAATACAAATAAGAAAAAACATGGAAGGTTACTTACAATTAAAGTCACAAAGCAGAGAATAAAGCACAGACTTTAGACAGGAATCAGGCGTGGGGATTCCTGCCTACACAAGGTGTGAGGTTGCAGCGAGGATTACACCTCGCCAGTGAGCTTAAACAATACCAGAGAAAAAAACAAAATGTGAATCAGGTGTGGAAGCACGAGTGAAAACGTAATCAGAGCCACTAAACAGCTGTGACAGGCCGCGAACAGACTTGACAGGCGGAAGTCCTGTCACAACGCTGTCAAAGTAAAAACACAAATAATAATGGCAGAAAATCAGGACTAAATACATAAACAGAAAAAGGATAAACACCAAAAGACCCGAGCATGGTACAGACCCACTTCAGCATCATGATAGTGCCCCTTCCTTAAGGGGTGGATCCAAGACACCCCACAGTAACATCAAAAGGAATTAAAATACACCCCCACCCCACCCCAAACAGAAATAACTTCAAAAACCGATGCCGGGAGGGTGGTGAGGGGATCCAAGCCTGGAGGGAGAGACACGAAAACAAAAACAACCCGAAAAACACACGATCCACACACTGACAAAACAAAGTACAAAGAAAACTAAGCAATATAAGATAAACAAGGAAACTGTTCTGGTGGTCTTCCAGAGTCCCGGCTCCACCTGACCAACAGGTGGAAAAGGTCAGGCGGCCTACCAGGTCTCCAGAGCCCCTAAACATGATGAAAGAGTCCATCGGGTGGTCTACCAGGGTTTAGAAGCCACCCCAGTAAACGAGAGAGTTTGGGCGGTCTCCCCGCATCTCTGGGCCAACGGGTCGCAGTGCACCACACACCTTCCCCTGGAGGCGGCAGATGGAACCAGCGCTTACTGCGGCCCCCTGGAACCAGGAGATGGACACGCGATGAAGGTGATGGCGGTGGGAGAAACACCACAGGTCCGAATGTGGACTGAGGATCCGCCGCAGCCTTGGACATAGGCACCACAATCTCGGTGGCTCCGGACTGAGGTGTTGCGGCACCCTCGGTGGTTCTGGACTGAGGTGTTGCTGCACTCTCGGTGGACCCAGACTGGGACAGAGCTGCAACCATGATGGTTCTCGGGCTGGAGCGTAGCACCCACAGCGGGCACACACTGGAGAGCCGCACCCATGTGGGATTTAAGCTGGAACGCACCACCCACAGAGACCCACACTGAGGAGGAACTGCACCCTCAGAGGTCTCAGGCTGGGACAGTGCCTCCACGACGACCTCAGCAGGAGGGGGAGTACCCAGCGAGGCGAGCTCAGGTGCAGCTGATGGCTGTACCTGGCTCTCCCCCCCAAGAGCCAGGCAAGATCTCTCCAATACAGAAACAACAAAAACAAAGGAGAGTACTCACCAGAGTTCAAGTTCCACCGCTGTCCAGGACTCCGTCGATCCAGCTGACGATGTCTTGGGCCCAGCCCTCTGGAGGTCCCGCTCGGACTCTGCTGCGGTGGCCCCAACAGCAGGCATGATGGTCACTGCAGTCTCGGAACCCCCTGGCGATGTGAACCATGCAGGTGGCTCGCCCAGCGTGGTGACAGGAGAACCGCTTCCTGTTGGTGCTGAATCCTGCACAGTTGAAGCCTGGGGACACTTCCTTGTCGGCTCACGCTCCGGATTGCAGACAGCCCTCTTCCTCTGTCCAGACCAAGGCTGCGGGGCTGGAACCAGGTTTTCCAGGGCCGCAGGCTCCTCCTCCATCTGGCGGCTTAATCCCAGAACCGGCGGGCACTCAGGGGGCATAGGAGGAGACACAGAGAGAGCAGGAAAAGTTTTTGTGGCTGCAGCAGCTGGTGAGAGCTCAGTGGACTGCACTAACTGAGCTTCGCCCACGGGGATCAGGCAAGGTAATTCAGAAGATGATGATATAGAGTGAAGCACTTGCCTGTTTTCCCAGGGTATAGTGATTCCTGCTGTAGCAAGCCCAGTTTCTTCCTTTTCCATGACTGCGGTGATTGTGGACCCCTCTGGAGAACATAGAGGAGCCGCCTCTGCAGGCACAGTGACGGGCAGAGCCGGGGGAGAACCAGCTGGGCTCTCAGCAGTGAGAAGAGGCGCTGTGGAGGAGGGGGGAACAGCTGCGATGACCCGGGAAAAGAGAGCTGATGAGACAGCCGGCGAGGAAACCCCAGAGGCTGAAGCTGTTGTAGAACCTTCTTGACATGGCAAAAAGGAACCCGCTGGCTGAGAGATGGAGGAATTCTTCTGACGGCTCGTGGTTGGGTAATGGCGGGGAAGTTGCGGTGATTGGACCCGGTGACTCTCCTCCGTCCGCTTTGGTATGCCCAAGTCAAGGAAGGAGTAAAGGTGTGTGCCAGGAGGCGGCGTCTACGGGCTGGAGACGAGCCTATTGCCAACCTCGGGAATTGCTGCTGGAGAACGGAGATGGTAGACAGCAGTTCAGTGACCTCGGGATAATTACCCAAACCAGGATGCACCTCCACAATCCCGACTGCTTCCACCACGCTCTCCAGAACCTTCTTCAGCAGCGGGAGGCAAGAGCTTCAGCAACATAGCCCAGGATGAACTCAGCTGTCCACTGCTCATCCATGCTGGGAGCCCCGGCTGCCATCCTCCTTCAGCGCGCTGGGAACATACTGACAGCCTTTCCTTACAGCCACGAAAAAAGGTGAGTGGAAAAAGAAAAGAAAAAAAAAAAAGCAAACCCACAGATGCTGGCACCTACTGGCTGCAACATACTGTCATAACTAGCTCTTTAGGGCAGAAATAAGGCACCATTTGCCTGCTGTGAGTTTGCTTACTTAATAAAGAATAACAATGAACACAAATGCTTGCCACAAACGGCGAATACAAAAAGGCTATTTACAAAGACCACGAAGGGTGATTACAGAAAAATATAAATAAGAAAAACCATGAAAGGTTACTTACAATTAAAGTCATGAAGCAGAGAATAAAGCACAGACTTTAGACAGGAATCAGGCATTGGGATTCTTGCCTACACAAGGTGTGAGGTCGCAGCAAGGAATACACCTCGCCAGCAAGCTTAAATAATCCATCCATTCATCTTCTACCACTTTTCCGGAGGTCTGGGTCGCGGAGGTAGCAGTTCAAGCAGAGAAGCCCAGACTTCCCTCTCCCCAGCCACCTGCTCCAGCTTTTCAGAGAGGATACCAAGGCGTTCCCAGACCAGCTGGGAGACATAGTCTCTCCACAGAGTCCTGGGTCTGCCTCGGGGTCTCCTCCCAGAGGGACGTGCCCGAAACACCTCAAGTGGGAGGCGTCCAGGAGGCATCCTGATAAGATGCCCATACCACCTCAACTGGCTTCTTTCAATGTGGAGGAGCAGCGGTTCTATTCTGAGCCTCTCCTGGATGACTGAGCTCCTCACCCTATCTCTGAGGGTGAGTCCAGCGATCCATCGAAGAAAGGTCATTTCAGCTGTTTGTAATCGCAATCTCATTCTTTCGGTCATTACCCAAAGCTCATGACCATAGGTGAGGGTAGGAACGTAGATTAACTGGTAAATTGACAGCTTTGGCTTAGAGCTCAGCTCCCTCTTCACCACAACAGACCGGTACAACATCTGCATCACTGCAGATGCTGCTCTGATCCGTCTGTCAATCTCTCGCTCCATTCTCCCCTCACTTGTGAATAAGACCCCGAGATACTTAAACTCCTCCACTTGGGGCAGGAGCCTATCCCCAACCTGGAGAGGACAATCTACCTTTTTCCAGCTGAGGACCATGGACTTGGACTTGGAGGTACTGATTCTCATCCCAGCTGCTTCACACTGTGGCAAACCGTCCCAGTAAGAACTGTAGGTCATTGCTGGATGAAGCAAGCAGGACAACATTGATCTGCAAATAACAGTGGTGAGATCCTGTGGTCACCAAACATGCCACCCTCCATTCCCTGGCTGCGCCTAGAAACTCCTGTCCATAAAAATTATAAACAGGATGGGTGACAAAGGGCAGCCCTGGCGGAGTCCAACTCTCACTGGGAATGAGTCCAATCGAGTGCCTGCAATACAAACAAAACTCTCACAATGGTCGTACAGAGACCGAATAGCTCGTAGCAACAAGCCCAATATCCCATACTCCCGAAGCACCCCCCACAAAAAACCATGAGAGACGTGGTCGAATGCCTTCTCCAAGTCCACAAAACACATGTAAACTGGTTGGGCAAACTCCCAGGAACCCTCAAGGATTCTCGAGAGGGTTTAAGAGCTGGTCCGATGTGTCACGGACAGGGTGAAAACCACATTGCTCCTCCTGAATCCAAGGTTCGACCAACGGCTGGACTCTCCTCTCCAGTACCTTGGCATAGGCCTTCCCAGGGAGGCTGAGGAGTGTGATCCCTCTAAAGTTGGAGCACACCCTCCGGTCCCCTTTTCTGAAGAGAGGAACCACCACCCTGGTTTGCCATGCCAAAGGCACTGCCTCTGACCTCCACGCAATGTTGCAGAGGCGTGTCAACCATGACAGCCCTACAACATCCAGGGCCTTGAGGTACTCAGGGCGAATCTTGTCCACCCCCGGGGCCCGGCCACCAAAGAGATTTTTAACCACCTTGGCGACCTCGGCCCCTGTGATGGGCGAATTGTCTCCCTTGTCCATAAGCCCTGCTTCCTCTGTGGAAGGCATGTCAGTGGGATTGAGGAGATCCTCGAAGTACTCCTTTCACTGCCCGATGATATCCCGTCAAAGTCAGCAGCGCCCCATCCATACCACACACAGTGTGGACAGGGAGCTGCTTCCCCCTCTTGAGCCACCGGACAGTTTGCCAGAATCTCTTTGAGGCCGAGTGGAAGTCTTGTTTCATGGCCTCACCGAACTCCTCCCATACCCGAGTTTTTGCTTCAGCAACCACCCGAGCTGCACTCCACTTGGCCTGCCGGTACACCTCAGCTGCTTCAGGAGTCCCACAAGCCGACCAAGCTCGATAGGACTCCTTCTTCAGCTTAATGGCCCCCCTCACCACTGGTGTCCACCACTTGGTTTGGGGGTTGCCACCATGAGATGCCCCGACGATCTTGCGGTCGCAGCTCTGGGCCACTGCTTCAACAATGGAGGTGGAGAACATGGCCCATTCAGACTCCATGTCTCCAGACTCCCTCGGAATGTGGTTGAAGTTCTTCCGGAGGTGGGAGTTGAAGACCTCCCAGACAGGGGTCTGAGCCAGACGTTCCCAGCACACCCTCACTATACGTTTGGGTCTACCAGGTCTGAATGGCTTCCTCCCCTGCCATCGGATTCAACTCACCACCAGGTGGTGATCAGTTGACAGCTCTGCACCTCTCTTTACCCGAGTGTCCAAGATATACGGTCGCAGGTCAGATGACACGATAACAAAATTGATCATCGACCTGCGACCTAGGGTGTCCTGGTGCCAAGTGCACATATGGACACCCTTATGCTTGAACATCGTGTTCGTTTTGGACAAACTGTGGTTAGCACAGAAGTCCAATAACTGGACACCACTCGGGTTCAAATCGGGCAGGCCGTTCCTCCCAGTCACCCCCTTCCAGGTTTCACTGTTGTTGCCCACGTGCGCATTGAAGTCCCCCAGTAGGACAATGGAGTCTCCAAGAGGAGCACTCTCCACCACCCCAGTCAGAGACTCCAAAAAGGGTGGGTACTCTGAACCATCATTTGGTGCATAGACACAAATGATGCTCAGGACCCATTTCCCAACCTGAAGGCGCAAGGAAAGAACCCTTTCATCCACCGGGGGAAACTCCAATATAGAGGCAGCAAGGTGGGGGATACAAGAATACCCACCCCTGCTCGTTGCCTCTCGTCCGGGGCAACTCCAGAGTAGGCCAAGCTCCAGCCCCTCTCCAGGAGACTGGTTCCTGAACCAGAGCTGTGCGTTGAGGTGAGGCCGACTATATCTAGCCGGTATCTCTCAACCTTATACACCAGCTCAGGCTCCTTCCCCACCAGAGAGGTGACATTCCACGTCCCAAAAGCCAGTTTAGGAAGCTTGGGATCAAACTGCCAAGGTCTCCACATTTGACCGACACCTGATCCACATAGCACCGGACCCCCATGATCTCTCCTGCAGGTGGTGAGCCCACTGGAGGACAGACCCATGTAACTCCTTTGGGCTGAACCCGGCCGGGTCCCATGGGCTGAAACCCGGCCACCAGAAGCTAGCCATCGAGCCCCTCCCCCAGGACTGGCTCCAGGGTGAGGCCCCAGTAACCCTATACCGGGCGGTGTACACTAAATCCTTGTTCTAGTATTTATCATGAAAGTCTGTTGGATTGTTCTTAGTCTGGCCCTTCACCCAGGGCCAGTTTGTCTTGGGTGACCCTACCAGAGGCACACTGCCCCGGACAACATAGCTCCTGGAATCACTAGGGCACACAAACCCCCCCACCACGATAAGGTAACAATCCATGAGGGGAGCTTAAATAATACCAGAGAAAAAAACAAAATGTGAATCAGGTGTGGAAGCACGAGTGAAAACGTAATCAGAGCCACTAAACAGCTGTGACAGCCTGCGAACAGACTTGACAGGTGGAAGTCCTGTCACGATGCTGTCAAAGTAAAAGCACAAATAATAATGGCAGAAAATCAGGACTAAATACATAAACAGAAAAAGGATAAACACCAAAAGACCCGAGCACAGCACAGACCTGCACTTGGCATCATGACAAGCACACCCTTTTAAGCAGGTTTTTCTTTTTCAAACAGTGAAGTCTTGTGTGGGAAGTATGGTTTGGACAATGTCAGACCAAAAAGCTTTAAGTGGATGTTTGAAACAACTATTGGATGTAAAGATCAAAGTGTCTCACTGAGGACTGACTCATACTCTGCACTGTGTATACAGGGAATGTCATATTGCACACTGCACTAAAGCTTGGCTTGAAAGCAACTTCAGATTTATAGCCTGAAGCCTGAACATTAAAAACCAGATTTTTTTTCAGCACTTTATGCATTTCAAATACATAACAATTTCCTATCCATTTAAAGAGTTTTTAAACATACTAATAAAGTTGGTGTGATACCTTTTTGGCAGTCAAACATTAATAAAATACATAACCAGACCGTCAGAGATGGATAGCTCATTCTGGCCTGAAAAAATCACCCCAGGAGTCAGGTCAGATCTCTTGACCATTGACCCATTGACAGACCCATCTAGTTTGTGCTTAAAGTCAGGGTCAGTGGCCTAGAAGGCATTATGTTTTTTGTGAAATCATAAATGGCTAGATCTTCTGACCTTTTTTTTTATTATTATTTTTTTTTTATTACTTATTTTGTACCCGTAGGTAGATTTGTTTTGCAGTCTGGTGACAAGCCACCAGATGCCGGTCGCTGCGTGCGCAAGTGCCCCATATCCCTAACCTGCATGTTTTTGGCATGTGGGAGGAAACCGGAGAAATCCCGGAGTAAACCCATGCAAACACGGGGAGAACATGCAAACTCCACACAGATCACTGTTGGCCGGGGGCAGGGATCGAACCCACGATCTCATGATCCCCGCGATCCCCCGGCCAAGGGTAAACTGTGCTGCCGCAATGCTAACCACTGCGCCACCATGCAGCCCCTTTGACTATGACCTTAACCTCAACTTGAATGCAGACCTTCCTGAGGGTCATTGTGAGTGAGTTTCGTGAGAATTGGGATAATTACTTAGGAGGAGTGGTGATTTTTCTAAAATCATGTAGGTGCCCAGCCCCACATCTCCTGACCTTTGACCTTGAGTACAGCCTGGATGCAGACCCTCTTGAGGATCCTTATGAATTTTGGTGACCACTGTAGATATTGCCTAGAAGAAGTAGCAAGTTTCATGACATCACTTCAGTGCCCAGCTCTCCTCCTGACCTTTGACCTTGAGCACAACTTGGATGCAGACCCACCTAAGGATCATTGTGAGTGAGTTTGGTGAACATCGGGGAAAATGTCAAGTGATTTCTGTGAAATGTGGAAGGAAAGACAGATGAACTGACATCAGACGCCACATCATCGCATTAGCTCCTCTCAGCTTCGCTGGAAGGAACTTATGAAAATGATAATTGTGCAACGTAAAGCTAAAAGAATTCATATTTAAAATAAAAGGTTTATGTATTTGTTGTTAATCAATCAAATTTGTTCATACACTGTGTAAACTGATCCAGCTTGTTTCACAGTACTACATTGAAACTTGCTTTATACATTTAAACTGATTAAATTAAATCATTTTGACAATTTTTTGGAACTTTTTATTTATTCAGCACAACTTAAACACATGAAGACTTACAAAAAAAGGAGAAAAAACCATAGTCACCTCATTTACAGTCCTCTTAAACCTATTCTACCTTTTTTCCTTATACACATCAACTACTCCCTTTCGTATTAGTTCTTGCAATGTTACAGAGAAACATATAACATTTATTTCAATTTTTTTTCCTAGTTAGTCCAATTGTACAGATATGCGTATTCACAAATCAGATTCTGGTGCTAGTAAGGAAATAAATGCACAGAAAAAAGGAAAAACAGCCATAAAAACTTCTCCAAAGAAAATAACAAACAAACAAAAACAAAAAGTGGGGGAGGCGTTTGGAGCTCTGATATTATTTGTATTACTGGTTTTCATCTTGTCTCAAATTTTTCTAGTTTCAGCTGTAGTTTTGCTGTAATTTTTTCCATAGTAAAGACCTTTTTTACTCTATCTCTCCATTGTATTATGGTGGGGGGATGTGGTTTCAGCCAAGAGGTTGTAATCATTTTTTTTGCTATCAGGAGCAGAACACCCAGGAAGTAACTGTGTTCTCTGTCTCTCAAGTCATCAGGTATTATCCCAAGTATAAACAGGGTTGGGTTAAGGTGTAATTCAAAACCCAAAACTTTCTTTATTTCTTTTTGTATATTTTTCCAAAACTCCAAGATCTTTGGGCAATCCCAAAATATGTGGGTGAAATCCCCTGTTATCCCACAATCCCTCCAGCATACGTCTGAGATATTACTACATTTTGAAGTGATAAATGGAGTGTTAAAATAGCGCATTTTCACCTTCCAATCAAATCCTCTCCATGTAGAACTGTTAGTTAATTTATGTCCAAATCTAAATGTTTCCTCCCAGTCCTCACTGGTTATTATTACGTTAGCTTCCAATTCCTATTTCTCTTTGACGTCTAAATTATTAACATCAGTTTCATATTGTAGCACCTTAGATACTTTTGAGATCATCCCCTTTTTTGATTGTCCCTCTGTATATGACATGAACAATGCTTCAACTTGAGTTGGCTCTGTACATATTTTTCCCACTCATCACGTTTCTAAAGATAATGTCTCAGTTGCAAATATTTATAAAAGTCCTTATTTGGTAAATTAATTTCCTGTTTCAATTGTTCAAATGCTTTCAAAGTCTGCCCCTTAAACATTTGTGCTATAAATATTAACCCCTTGTTAGTCAATTTTTCAAATCCTGCATCCATAGTGCACTGTACAAAATCTGGGTTTTTGTAAATTTTTGTAGCTTTGCTTACAGAGCTAGATATATTTAATTTCTTTTGTATTGTTGACCATATTTTCAATGTTTCTTTAATCCATTCATTTTGAATCTTGAGCTTTTTTCGTAGCATTCTGGTTGTAAATGGTAGTGATCCCAAAGGCACATCTGGGCAAGCCCTTTGCTCCATTTCCACCCATATTGTATCCTTATCTTTGGTGAGTCATAATATTAGAGCTCTAATTTGAGCTGCCCAATAATAGTTCCTGGTCAATTTAATTCTCCCTTATCTTTAGAAGATAGGAGAGTCTTATATTTAATTCTCGCTTATTTGTTTTGCCATAAAAATTTTGACACACCCCTTTCCAACATTTTAAAGGTGGATCCAGGTATCATGACTGGGAGTGACTGAAACAGGAACAGCAGTCTTGGCAAGATATTCATTCTAACCGTTTCCACCCTCCCAATGAGAGCCAGGGGTAAGATCTCCCGTCTGTCCAGATCAGTTTCCCATAATTTGCATCATACAACTGTGAGATATGTGGAGTAATAATAACTCCCAGGTATCTAAACCCTTTGTCAGTCCATTTAAAAGCCACTTTTTCCTTCAGCTCAGCTGGACATTCACCTGATTAGATCATAGCAATTGATTTGCTTTCATTAGTCAGATATCCTGAGATTTCTCCATATTCTTTAAGATTTTCCAGCAGAGCTGGTACTGAAAGGGATGGTTCCTTCAAAACTATTAATAAATTAGCTGTGAATAAAGATATTTTATGTTCCACCCCCCCTTCATCCCTTAACCCCAATATCTGATTGTTTTGTCTTATTGATTTGGCCAACAGTTCAATACTTAGGGCAAACAGCAGTGGACTCAAGCAGCCGCCTTGTCTGACTCCTCTTTTGAGGGAGAAGAAATCTGAGCAACACCCATTAACTCTGATCCGTGATTTGGGATCTTTGTAGATTACTTTAGCCCATTCTATAAAATCTTGAGAAAGCCCAAAAGCTGATAGTGTCTGGTATAAAAGGTTTCATTTCACTCTATCAAAAGCCTTTTGGGCATCTAAACAAAGCATCATAGAAGACTGAGTTTTATGTTTTGTACTTGAAATTATATTTAATATTCTCCTAATGTTGTTTGCTCCTTGTCTACCTGGTATAAATCCAGTTTGATCTACTTGGAATTAATTCAATTATACGTTTCTGCACTCTTTTTGCCTTTATGCTTGTGAGAATATTTAAGTCATTACAAAGTAAACTCACAGGTCTGTAACCTTCACATAGGCTTGGGTTTTTTCCTTCTTTATGCAGAACAGATATAATTGCTTCTGACCATGATTTGGGTGGGTCCCCAGATGTTAGAGCATAATTGAATCCTTAACACGGGTATTATGTTGTCTCTAAATTTTTTGTAGAATTCTCCTGGGAACCCCAAGAGATTTATTATTTTTGAGCGTTTTTATAGTATCCAGTATTTCCTGTATAGAGATTGTCTGTGTCATCTCGGCTGCCTCTTCTTTTGACATGGTTGGTAAGTTTATCTTTTCAAGGAATGTTTGTGTTTTATTCATTCATTCATTCATTCATTCATTCATTCATCTTCTTCCGCTTAATCCTTTTCGGGTCGCGGGGGGCTGGAGCCTATCCCAGCATCTTTGGAGGAGAGGCAGGGTACACCCTGGACAGATCGCCAGTCCATCACAGGGCCAACACAGAAAGACAGACAAGCATTCACTCTCACAGTCATACCTAAGGACAATTTAGAATCCCCAGTTTTGATGCCAATTTGTGTTTTACTCTCATTAATTTTCACTTCGGAGTTGTCATGTAGAGAAAGGAGGCAGGCGAGGCAACGAGCTGGATGACACAGAAACTTTATTCTTTCTCCAACATGAAGAACAACAAACAGTGATCCCGGGTCTCTGTGCATTCCACTTTTATCTCTTTATTTCCATGCATTGAAACCCAGAACTTCTGGCCATACACATTGTTGTTTGAACAAAGGAATGTGTGGCACATTAACATCACCAAAGCGTGCATTCCCGAATGCGAAAGGGAGTGGACCGACTCGAAAATGCAATGGTGCCAAGAGCTCGGAACCACCGGGTGCGGGCAGCTGGTGGAAACGTCACAGAGCAAGGGAGGGCACCCTTCTTGCACCACCCTGCTCTCCATCCTTAACCCAGTTGGCGCAGACTGGAGCGCGCAAATGTCCACATCCCCAGCTTGCTCCGCGGCCATGGCAGGGAAATCTATTCCCACGTAGACCGGGGCGATTAATGCAGGGCGATTAACAGGCAATTGGCCACTACGTTGAGCTTACCAGCAACATGTTGAATGTCTGTCATAAACTCCGAAATTGTGGCCAATTGCCGTTGCTGCCAGGCCGACCACAGTTCTGAGACCTTGGACATCGCATATGTCAGCGGCTTATGGTCCATGAACTCGGTGAACTCGTGCCCCTCCAGCCAGAACTCGAAAAGGCGCGTTGCCAGGTGGAGAGCCAGCAATTCTCTATCGAATGCACTGCATTTGCATTCGTTGTCGCATAATGTGGCCCGCTTCCTGCGCCAGGGCACGGTAGTCCTTAGCAACCAGCCGCAGCAAGTTGGCCAAGCTTGCCCTCGCTGTAGCCAGTAGGTTCCTGAGAAACAAGTGAGCGAACAGGAAAAAATTCATTGTCCTTCTCCCCCAGCGCCAGCATACTCTCCATGAGCTCCACTGCTGATCTGTCCCCTAATTCCGAACACATTAGGAGTTTCTCTGCCCTCTCACTGTCAGAAAGGGTGTAACGCTGGAGAAGCATCCTCTTGAGCGCTTCATGTTTTCCTTGGGCTGGCAGCTCCTGTAGCAGGCTCGTCACCTGTTGTGTGGTGTGTGCATCCAGCACAGTGGCCACGTAATAATATCTTGTGTCATCCGTTGTTATCCCGCAGAGTGTGAAATGGGCTTCTATGTGCAGAAACCACACAGTCGGGTTGTGAAGCAAGAAGTCTGGGAGCTTGACTGAGCCGGCGCATGCGGTGCCGGTGCTCTCCCTCCAGGTAGTGTCCAGGGTGATGCTCAGCTCGCTTTCCATGGCACGTCTTAGGGTCACCAATGTGGAGAAAGGAGGCAGACGAGGCAACGAGATGAACGACACAGAAACTTTATTCTTTCTCCAACACGAAGTACAGCAAACAGCGATCCCGGGTCTCTGTGTATTCCATTTTTATCTCTTTATTTCCATGCATTGAGACCCGGCACTTCCGACCATACACATTGTTGTTTGAACAAAGGAATGTGTGGCACATTAACATGACATTACGTCGGGGCCACTCTTACTCTCCCTGGGGGGCGCATAGACCCAACAGTCCCGTCTGCTACCCCCCAGTGACACCTCCTCCTTCGGTCCACTGTTCCCCCTTCTCCTTGCTCTCTCTGGGTGGAGAAATCTCCATCGTGCCCCCACAGTCATACAAATTCTTAGAATAGTCTGCAAAAGCTTCTGTAATTTCCTTGGGTTTTACCATGGTTTGTTTAGATATAGGGTGTTTTATTTTTGAGATTATTCTATTTGTTTGGGCCTTTCTGAGTTGGAATGCTAATAAACGCATAGCTCTATTATCCATTTCATAGTATCTCTGACTTGTGAAACGTAGGGACTCTTTTGCTTTGAATGTTAAAAGTTCCTGTGATTTCTCTCTAGTTGTTTTTAGCTCACATAATATAGACTTTTCTGGTGCTCTTTTATGTTCCATCTCCAATTCTTTAATCTTATTCTCCAATTCTCTTTGTTTTTTTAGTCTGGCCCTTTTAAGCCTAGATGTTATTTCTATAATTTTCCCTCTTATCACCGCTTTTCCTCCCTCCCATAATATTGATGGTGATACCTCACCATTATCATTTATTTGGAAATATTCCTGTAAATGTTGTTTTATTTCTTTTACTACACTTTCATTGGATAGAATCGAGACATTCATTCTCCAGTATCTGAAAGGGGGTTCATTACCCAACTCCACAGTTAGTGAAATAGCTGCATGATCGCTTATAGTAATATTTTCTGTACCACATTTCAGTACTCTGTGTATATGCTGTTGTGATACATAGAAGAAATCTATCCTTGAGTAGCTACCATGTGGATTTGAGTAAAATTTATAATCTCTCCTTTTTGGGTTGTTATCCCTCTATGGATCCAGAAGACCTAATTCTTTAGTAACATCATTCAAAACTCTGGATTTTTTTGTGTTTGGTCCCTGGTCTGGAGGATTAAAGAATGTCTCTTTCTCCTCATTTGGTGCATACACATTAAGAACTGAAATAGTCATGTCACCTACAGTATAGTTCCTACAATCATTAAATATCATCCCATATTATCCTTTATCTCTTTTTCAACCTTAAATGCTGTACCTTTACTAACTAAAATAGCTACCCCTCTTCTTTTGCCATATGGAGCATAATGTACCTGATTTACCCATTCCCTTTTTAATTTTCTATGCCCAATCTCTGTCAAGTGTGTCTCTTGTAGTAAGGCTATTGAACATTGTAGTTTTTTCAGTTGGCTCAGTATCCTCTTCCTCTTAATGGGATGATTCAGACCATGTACATTGTACGATACAAGGTTTAGCTTAGTCATATAATTTCAGATAAGACTCATAAGCTCTACACGTCATAGAACAATCACAAAATGATACACAGTAAAAAAACAACAACATGCACATCTCCATCAGAACCAGAACTAATATACAATAACAACCAAAACCTGAACAAAAACTGTCTTCCAAAAGTCCCATTTTCGGAGAGTTGTGGCATTTTCTTTCTGGGGAAAAGCACTGTGTGCTTCTACAACTTCCTAACTCTAAAGTTTAACTTAAAATTTGGATTTCACTCCTCATAAAACCAATATTTCTGTCTATTTAATAATTAGTGTAAAAACTAGCTCCTCTCCTATTCACCAATCACAGGGAAGGCAGATTTTTTTTATATTATTTGTTACCATACTAATGCATATGTTGACTTTACTCCATGAGGGCACGCAGGTCTTCTTCTGTGATGTAGGAAAGCCCATGCTTCCCTCTCGGTCTTGTTGCCGTGGTCCAGCAGCTCTGAGCCATCATTCTCTGCAGCCTCTCCATCCTGTCCTCCTCCACCTTGATCCCCATGCCTGCTAACATGGCTGCTGCTTCCATTAGTGTGGCAAATGTCTTTGTCCCAAGTCTAGAAAAACTTTTAGTGGTGCTGGATAGGGGGACTGCCTCTTTTTTTGAACCTCCATTGTATACTCATGATTAAAATAGATGGTTTGTCCCTCGTATGTAGTCTTCTGTTTCCAGGCTTGCTTTATCACATATTCCTTTACTTTGTAGTCCAAGAAGCGCATGATGATTGGGGTGGGGGCTGTGCCAGTGTTGCCAGACGTATGATAATTATCATATTTGTACGACAATTTTGCCCTCTGTATGATGTACAATCAATAATTTCAAAATTCCCCTAATGCACGATAATTTGACCCCTTCACTGCATGGCTACGTTAATACATTAGCAAACACAATCAGAATACGAATCCTGCGCAGGCATACTACGTTTGTTTTTACGCATCATCTCATGTGCGCGGGCTGTGTGGAAAAGAAAACGGAAAATTCACGTTGCAGTGGGAGAGAGGCAACCTCAGATGGAGGTTAGTGATGGGATCCTATGGAGCACCGAACTGAGAGTTGGCTGAACTGAGCAGGCGGGGCTTGCTCGCTGCTTAGGCGGGGGGGGGGGGATTCAGCTGCTGAGCCCTGGCTTCCAGTACAGCTCTGATGAGTGATTCAGTACAGTACATTCACCCATAAAAACTAGTACACTCGATTGAATTGCTCGTGTACGTTACAGCACTAACGCAGGCACGACAGACTCAACAAGTAAGCAACATCCCGATCGGGTTGAGAAATGAATGGGGGGCAGAGCCTCGTTTTACTGGGTGGTTCAAACCTGTTGTTAGTGTGATGTATTTATTCTGTGTTATTATTGTTCATAATGGCGCTCTTATTTGTGTGGTACGAGATGGCGGCCCCGGTTTCCGATTCCGCCATCTCCAGTGGTGTAAGAGGGGCTGCTGGTAGAGGGACGGTCTCTTCCGCCTTTCCTCTGCCAAGCAGCTGCATGTTCAGTCGAGTGTACAGAGTCCTGTTTCCATAATAAAGTAGTGTTCAGCTCCACTCCTGGCATTGTCATTGTCTACGAGTTATGACATAACATTTGGCAATGAATAATAAACTCATGGAGGCGTGTGGAACACCAATTTGTCCATTCCTGGAGCTCCCGGGGGAGCCGCCTGTGCCGTGGCCTTGTTGGTATGAGGCTTTCCAGACATACGTGGTAGTGCTGGACCTGGGAAGAATGGAGAAACTGCGAGCTTGTGCATTATTGGTACACAACCTGGGAATGGAGGGACAAAGAATTTTGGGCACGCTTGGAGATGCGGACACATATCAAGAAGTAGTTGAGTTAATGGCCCGCCATTTCAGAGCGCTGGACCACGTCATCATTCGGCAGATTAAGTTCAGACAGCGCCACCAACAGGTAGGCGAACCAATCCAACAGTTCATGTCAGACTTAAGACAGTTGGCTGTTGCATGCCAATTTGGGCCATTAGAAGAAGAAATGGTGCATGACCAGTTGGCGGAACACACCAACTGTGCCACAGTTCACTCCAAGCTGCTCACGTTCCTGGGGGAGTTGACGCTGATGAGGGCTGTCAAGTTAGCGCTACAGCTAGAAGCAGCAGATAAGCTAACTCGGGAGCTAAATGAGCGGCTTTCGCCGGGAGGTTCAAGATCCCCCATGGCCGCACAGGTAGTGGACCCGGACAGCGATGGGAGTGTTGATGATGACACCAAGAGCGCCAATGCTGTACGGATGAGGTCTGCCCGGAGAAGCCCAGGTGTATGGGTTGTGGGTCCACAAAGCACTGCCGCAAGGCCAGACAGTGTGCGGCAAGAGAGAAGCGCTGCAGAAATTGCAGCCGTCTCCACCATTTCGCGAGGATGTGCCAGTCAGCTAGACAAGAGAGCTCGCGCAGGACTTCAACTTCTCCCACTCCAATGGTGGTACACACGGTATCCCCGAGGATCGATGGGTGCACACGCTGCATGGTAATTCTGGATGGAGTTTCGGTAATGATGTTGGTTGACATGGGAGCGGAGAGTTCTGTGCTGAATTGTCCTACAGTCAGACAGTGTTTTCCCCACTACAGGATTGGAAGTTTCACGGCATCACTTTGCAGCTATGGAGGATGATGGTTGGGCACGGTGGGTACCATTGCGTTAACGGCTCGGTACAAGTCGGCGATGATGGCCGCTGTAGAGTTCATCGTCACGGCCTACGGCTCTAACATCATGGGCTGCAACTTGTTTTAAGCCTTGGATTCTCCATTAGGAGCGGCGCTGGGGAGGAGTGGTCAGGTAGCGGACTGTAGGACTGACTGGTTCTGAGGGTCCGGGACAATGCAATGTGGGATGAACCGTTGCTGGGCACTCTGGAAAGTGGACAGGCCGCGTTGCGCTCAGGGTCGCCGCGAGTGGAACCCGGTGCCACTCTCCGAGTTGCCCTGGATGTGGGCATTGGGTGGCATGGGGGAGGACCTGCGGTGACAAGCGGCATCCACAAGGTGCCGCTTGTGGATGCAGCAGCGGATGCACAAGCAGTCGGGCCAGGACCGTGTGGCACTGGAAGAGTGAGTGCCAGGCGGAAATACCGCAGGCTGTGCAAGGCCCCACCTGGAGTTGCAGACTGGGTTCAGGCTCGGGTGGAGGCAAGGTCCAGGTGGGTGAGACAAAAGTGGAAAATGAAGCGGTACCAGGGTCAGCTGCAGGTGATGGGTGAGCGGCACGATCGATACCTGCTGCTGTCGGACGGCACATGGCGCCATCCCAACGAGTTACAGCACGCTCCGAAGAAGACGAGTGGGCCCGACTCCAGACGGTTGGAGTGCTCAGAGGTGTGGAGAAGATGCTCCAAGGAGGAGGCGACCAGCGATGGTCCAGGAAGAGGACCGCCGCCAGGGGTGGACTGATAGTGAAGATCTGGGGGGGGGTGCCATGGGTCACCCTCACCAAATCATGGGCGTGTTATGAGTGTTATAAGTGTTCAGTTGCTCTGTGTTAATAGTTTGGGGATTATTTTGTTATTATACTTTAATTAGGAGACACTGCAGTAGTTTTTTTGGACTCTTATAGCATAGGCGGCAGAATAACCTGCCTCGTCGTGTGGGGGGTAGAACGGCAGTCTATCCATCCCCCCTAATTTTAGTTTTCAGTGTGAATGTGATAGGCCCCTTTTGGCGATTTTAGTTTGTTTATGCTTAGCGGTTGATATGGGTTCCAAATTGGGGTGGGTTGATTGTGTGTGTGTTTTGGTCTTTTGTGTGTGTGTGAGGGTGGGTGGGGGTGAAGTATTTATTCGGTGTTATTATTGTTCATAATGGAACTGTTATTTGTGTGGTATGGGATGGCGGCCCCGGTTTCCAATTCCGCCATCTCCGATGGTATAAGAGGGGCTGCTGGTAGAGGGATGGTCTCTTCCGCCTTTCCTCTACCAAGCGGCTGCATGTTTGGTCAGGTGTACAGAGTCCTGTTTCCATAATAAAGTAGTGTTCAGCTCCACTCCTGGAGTCGTCATTGTCTACGAGTTACAACATAACAGTTGGCATTAGTACTAAAGTCTTCTGTCACTGCTGCAACCCGCAAATGTCTGCAAAAATGCCACTGAATTGCAGTTCTAAATTAAACTGACAGGTTTCTGCTTCAATTATCAGAGGCATTTTAGTAGTGGATTGATTGTTTATTCCTAATGTATAAACAGAGTACTTCTCAAAATATTTATGAGGCAAGACCTTGATATATGATGATTCAACAGAAGGCATATAGAAGATAGTTAATTATGACTGATATTTTGGCCCGTTCAGTACAGCTCATCCTGTACTCCACACAGGTAGAGGTGCTTTTTTCAACCATCTGCCAACCAATCGACGGCCAAGCAGCCTGCGAACCAGCTACGGGTTGTCAACAAGGCGCGCCCCCACTCACAGCTACGCGTTGTACCAAAGACTGGTAGGATGTCTAGCAGTCATTATGGTCAAGGTCATCAGAGGTCATCAGGTCAAGGTCATCAGAAGCACCAAGTCTTCGACCCCACCACCAGACCCCATCATGTATGTTCCTATCTCAAAACTCATTTTAAAATCAATGACAATCTTAAGACTGAGCAATTAGAAACCAAGCATGATGGTTATGCCTCATTCAAAATTACATGTCCTGCCAGTTGTAGCAAGAAGTTGCTTGGAAAAAATGTGTGGCCATCTAGTTTATACTATAGACAGTTTTTTGAGAAGAAATGAACTATTTGTGATTATCATTATTGTGTTTGTCAACATATTCATTCAGTAGTAGGACCAACCTAAGAATATGTTCATTCAACTGTCCGAATGTAAAAACTTCAACTAATTAGCTCTCCAGTTTATGTGATAACCACAGCATTGTGTTGTTGCAGGAACACTGGTTGTTTAAACATGAACTGTCTATTTTGAGCAGAATACATGGTGATTTTATAGGTCAAGGTGTTTCTTTTATGGATACAGAAGAACGTGTTATCTTTGGTCGCCCCTATGGCGGCGTTGGTATCCTATGGCGGAAGTCACTTGCTGACCGTTGTGTTGTGAAAACTTATGAGTGTGAAAGAGTCATAGGTATTGAAGTCAACCTGGGTGACTTTCACTGTCTTATATTGTGTGTATATTTCCCCTGTGATAGTGTTGAAAACTTGGATGAATATTTGCATTGCATGAGTCTTGTTAAACAAATCACTGTGGATTTTCCAACTCCATATGTGTATATACTTGGTGACTTCAGTGCTAATATATCATGTTCAAATTGTTTTGGAAATGAACTGTTGTCTCCTTGTGAGAGATGCTTTTTACATATCTCGGACAGGATTATTTTACCAGGTGACACTTTTACTCATGTTAGCATGGCCCATGGTTCTACATCATGGCTTGATCACTGTGTGACTACATCCTCAGGCCATGATAGTGTGTTCAATATCAGAGTTCTGTATGGTTATGTGAGTTCCGATCATTTACCTTTATCCGTGGATATTGAGGTATCAAGTGTTGTAAGTGGCTCACGGGGAGCTTCCTCAGCCACAGCAGGTAGTAGGACATACAAATGGCGTGATGCTACAGCATCAGTCTTGTCCATGTACAAGGAACTTACTCGTAGGAAACTCTGTAACATCTGTGTTCCTACGGATGCCATTAGGTGTCAGGACCGTAATTGTGAGGCCCACAAGGATGATATCGATAGGTTTTATAGTGATATTGTTGATGTTTTAAATTTTTGTGTGAGTGAATGCATTCCTAGTCACAATGTATCCACCCAATATAACGTCCCAGGCTGGAATGATGTTGTTAGCGAGGCTCATACAGCTGCTCGGGATGCTTTCTTGTGGTGGAGGAGTAATAGCAAACCATGTTACGGTCCAATATTTAATAACATGAAAAGTTGTAGGGCTAGGTTCAAATATGCTCTGCATGCATGTAGGCGCAATGAAGAAAGTATCAAATGTGACCAGTTAGCTAGTCATATGAGTGAACTGAACATGGTAGAATTCTGGAAACAAATGAAGCGTATGAGTTCTTCCCAGTCTGTTAGATCAAACACTATTGATGGTGTGACTGGTGATGTTAACATTGCTGAAAAGTGGAAATGTCACTATGAAGCTATTTTCATCTCAGTTAAGAATGTTTCTATGAAGGATTCTATTATGTGCGATGTTCACCTGTATAATGACATGTTTGATACCTCTGATATTTCTGTTGTTACTCCTGTTGAAATTGTTTCACTGAACAATGATCTCAAGAAAGGCAAATCAGCTGGCCCTGATTGTCTTACTAGTGAATGCCTCATCAATGCTGATTTTAATTTGTGTATTCTGTTGTCATTGTGTTTTAACTGTATGTTTGTTCATGGTTACATGCCAGATATGTTGATGGATTCTGTTGTTATTCCCTTGGTGAAAAACAAGTGTGCCAGTCTGTCTGACATGAACAATTACAGACCTATAGCTGTTGCAAATATTATATCTAAATTGTTAGAGGGTTTACTCCTGAATAGAATTGAGGATTATTTGTGGACAAATGATAATCAGTTTGGTTTCAAGTCAGCTCATTCAACTAATAAGGCTGTTTATCTACTCCATGAATTTGTTGACTACTTCAGAAGTCAATTCACTAGTGTTTATGTTACGTTTTTAGATGCTAGCAAAGCTTTTGATAGGATTAACCACCGGTATTTGTTCAGAAAATTGATCGATCGAGATATTCCTATTTACATTGTTAGCATCTTGTTATACTGGTACAGAAGGCAGTCTATGTTTGTCAGGTGGGGCAATGTTACTTCATCTAAATTTTGTGTGACCAATGGTGTTAAACAAGGTGGTATACTGTCACCCTTGTTGTTTAATGTCAATGTTGATGATCTCAGTGTACTGTTGAACAATACTAATGTTGGTGGCTCCATCGGTGGTGCATTGTTAAATCACATTTTCTATGCTGATGATCTTTCTTTGTTAAGTTTGTCTGCTGCAGCTATGCAACATCTCCTCTCGGTATGTGAGAAATTTGGTGAAAAAAATTACATCTTGTTCAACTGTACTAAATATGTGTATGGCATTCAAACCGAAGGGTGTCAAAACTTCGGATCCTGTTATGCCACTTTATGGTAATAGTTTGAACTTTGTTGAAAAAGCCAAATACCTAGGTGTGTGGATTGAATGTGATAAGACTAATGTTGATTGTAATAGGCAACTCAGCAAACTCTATGCTCAAACAAATTTACTGTTGCGGAATTTCCATAGGTGTTCTCCTGATGTTAAATGTATGTTGTTCAAGACTTTCTGTACCTCAGTGTATTGCTCGCCTCTATGGTTTAATAGCAATGTTGCTGTTAGGAACAAAATCTGCATTGCATATAACAATTCCCTAAGAAGGTTGTTAGCTATACCTTGTAGGTCGAGTGCAAGCGAGATGTTTGTGTCCTTGAATATTCTGTCTTTTGGCGAGTTGCTACGAAAGAATGTTTATAGTTTTATGAGAAGGTTGCTGGCATGTTACAACCATTTTATATCCGCAGCTGTTAATTCATCACTCACACTTCACTCCAGCATTTGGAAGTGGTGGCGTTCTATTTTATACTGAGTTCATTATTGTATTTTAATGTTGTTATATGAGCGCTGTGTGATTGCTGAATTTTATATACTTTTATTTTTACACGTTTTGTATACACTATGAACCTTGAGTTCAAAATAAACATTTGATTTGAAATTTGTGTTATAGAATACAATATGCACGATCTGTGATAATGTGTTACTAAAGCAGATGGTCCTGAGCAATGTCAGAATGAAAACGGGGTGTGTACGATAATTTTCCTCAAAATACAATAATTTTAAGCCGTTGGTACGATACTTCAACATTTCCCATCTGGCAACGCTGGGCTGTGCTGTCCTTAGGTTTAGCCACCAGTGAGCGGTGTACCTGTTCAATGCGTATTTCCAGGTCACTTGTATTTTGGATTTTGGACTTAATAAGTCCCGTTATGAAGCCAATGGTGTTGTTCTTCTCTGTTCCTTCTGGGATGTCATGTATCCGTATATTGTTGCGTCTCATTCTTGATTCCAAATCATCGCATTTTTCAGACAGCTTAGCCGTCCGCTGGAGCAGAAAGGCAGCAGAGCATTCCAGCCGTGTCATCTTGTCTTCTGTAGTTCCAATTCTTTCCTCCATGTGCCCTGCTCTCTTCTTCAGGGATGCGGTTCTGTCCATAAGATCTTTCATGTTCTTTTCGAGTCTAGCCATTGCTCTTTTATTGTCACCTGCTGCTTCAGCATGTCCCTGTCTTAATTTGCACAGCTCCTCTAGTATGACCGAACCATGCTCTCCGCGACCCAGTTCTCTCTGTCCCGTCTCCGGGCTCGTCTCCTCTGCCAACTCGGTGCAACTTTTGTTTGCATCGTCCTTCTTTCCAGGCTTCCCTATCTTCACCATATCCTCCATGGATTTTGTTTATCAACTTATTTTCAAGATTTACTCACTTTCTGCCATTTTCTCTTTAGTTAATCACTAGTTTTAATTGGTTTCTACTTGAGCTACTTTTCTCACCGCCCTCTACCACATGGTGCCACCGGAAGTCCGACAATTATTTCTAAATAAAGCTGAATA
This sequence comes from Pholidichthys leucotaenia, assembly GCA_020510985.1. NCBI lineage: Eukaryota > Metazoa > Chordata > Actinopteri > Cichliformes > Pholidichthyidae > Pholidichthys > Pholidichthys leucotaenia. The sequence continues at coordinate 183,926,369 of CM035837.1, read as the reverse complement.
CAAAAAAGATACAAATACTTCAAATGTATGTTACAAATGTTTTTTTACGTCTCTATATCTATATGCTGATTTCCATTATTGTGAAGTCCAACAATTTACAGTATATTTTTAATGGCTGTAGTGGGACTTTGAGAAGTGCAGTCAAGCAGGTCTCACCCCAACTCAGGGATTAATTGAGTCCTGTGAAAATAAAATGGATGATGATGATGATGATGATGTAGTATTTAAAACTTAATTTTCTGTTTATGTTCTATTTGTTTTAAATTTGGAAGCCTAACCAGGGACAGGGGTTGCAAACTAGCCCTGGCTAGAAACCTGTATGTACTGTCATGTCTGTCACCACTCGCCGCTCACGGGCATCCACCTCAGCTGCGCGCACACCTGCACCTCGTTAGTGCACAGCTACTTATTCCACCTCGCCCTGAGCATCGGCATGGAGCCGTCTGTATTCCTTCGTGTTCTAACCCTCAGCGGATTCCTTTCTCCAGGCCTGCTGATCTTCATCACGACACGTAAGCTGTCTGTTTGTCTCACCTGTCCTCTCAGCCTTCCCCTGTGCACAGGTGGATTCCCCGGTGGCGGACATCTTCTTCCTCGTCTTCATCACTCCTCTGCTACACTGCTCCTCCTAGGACACACAGCAGGACGCTGTCTCCCAGGCTTGGGATCTTGCCAACACCAGCCACCACAGTTACTGCAAGTAAGCATATTGCCTTGTTACTCTCCTGTGTGGTTTGCCCAGCTAACCCCCTGCTCTCATCTCATTCATAGGGTTGCCTGGCTGCACGGCGTGCTGCTCTGTCCTGGCCTACATCCTTCACCTACAACACATTCACATATCACACACACGCATCCAAACACGTTACATTGGTTGAAAATAAAGCTTTCAAATCTACCTGAGCCTGCGTGCGTGTTTCCTGGGCCGAATATTATGTCAGTATGGCTCCAGCAGAGCGGCCCAGCGGACAGCGGGCTCACATGCCGTTTTTCCACCCTCGAGGCTCGGGTGGATATGATTGCACACCAACAGCAGGTTATTTTCAACCAGTTAACCATAATTACTCACCGGTTAGACCGCCTGGATCCCCAGCAGGCGTTCCCCCCGGATCCTCAAGGTGCCTCGGCTCCGGTCGCATCCACGGCTGGCCAGCCTAGCTCGGGAACGCCGACCCGGCTCACACCCATTCCGACCCCCGCTCGCTTCAACGGGAAACTCGGTGGAGCGAGGGGGTTTATCTTGCAGTGTGAGTCAGTGTTCCTGCGCGTTCCCGGGGATTTTCCCTCAGACCATAGCCGAATCGGGTACATGGCTAATCTTTTAGAGGGGCGGACGCTAGCTTGGGCTTACGCCGTTATGACGAAGCCCAGCTACGCAGACCTCTCTTATGACCAGTTCGTGCAAGACTTTTTAGAGGTCTTTGACCACTCGTGTCATGACAGCGTCCTCGCCGATCGGCTCCTTAGTGTCCAACAGGGAGGCCGGTCTGCGGCGGAGCACGCTGTTGACTTCCGGGTGGCAGCGGGGGAGGTGGGCTGGGGAGAGGCATCTCTCTGCAGTATCTTCCTCCGCAGCCTCAGTTCTGGTCTGAGGGACGAGCTAGCCAGTCGGGATCTCCCAGGGCGGCTGTCCGAGCTGATTTCTCTCACAATTAGCCTGGACAATAGGCTGCGAGAGCGGGCAGCGGAGCGGAAGTCAGTCAGCCGCTCAAGCGGAGCTTCCGTCCGCTCTCCTCAGTCTCGCCCCCTGGCGTTACCTGCTCCGGAGTCCGCCGATGAGCCAGAGGCCATGGCGATCAGGCACACTAGGCTCCCTCTTGCGGAGAGACAACGCCAGCGGGAACGGGGCCTCTGCATGTATTGCGGAGATGACCAGCATCCCGTGGAGCTGTGCCCGGTTAAGCCAAATGGGGAGGTACGCGAGTCACTGTAGGGGGCCTCGCGGACTCTAACCGGTCAAATCCCCTATCCTGTTGCACACTGCCCATACGATTCTGCCACAACTCCACCGGGCATTTCACGCACGCACTGGTGGATTCAGGGGCAGAGCAGAGTTTTATTTCCAAGAGCCTGGCAACCTGTTTGGGCATACCCTGTCAACCACTGTCTACTCCCCTGAACTTGGTCACTCTCTCCCGCTCTCCCCTGGTGGTAGTAACACATCACACCAGGCCGGTTCCCATCATCATCTCTGGCAACCACCGAGAGGATCGGACCCTGTTTGTCCTGCCCTCCTCTTCGGACCGTGTCATCCTGGGCTACCCATGGCTGCGTTTGCACAACCCTGTCCTTGATTGGAGAACCAGCAGTGTCCTCTCATGGAGCTCCTTTTGCCTGGGCACCTGCCTCCAGTCTGCGGCTTGTGCCCCGACCTCTCCTCCGCCAGCGCCGGTCTCCGAGCCTCCGGACCTCACCCTGGTGCCGCAGGAGTTCCACGACTTGGGAGTAGCGTTTAGTAAGTCCAGAGCCATGTCTCTTCCCCCTCACCGGCCATATGACTGCGCGATCAACCTCCGTCCAGGGGCCCCCTTACCATCTGGCCGCCTGTACAGCCTCTCCGCTCCTGAACGTGAGGCGATGGATGCTTATATCAAGGAGTCGCTCAGCGCTGGGATTATCCGCCCCTCTTCTTCGCCGCTCTGCGCGGGCTTCTTCTTCATGTCCAAGAAGGATGGGTTCCTGCGTCCCTGCATTGACTTCAGAGCGCTGAATGATATCACTATCAAGGATTGCTACACCTTGCCACTCATGGACACCGCCTTCCATTCCCTCCGGGGGGCGACCTGGTTCACGAAGCTAGATCTCCGCAGCGCTTACCATCTCGTTCAGATCCGGGAGGGAGACGAGTGGAAGACGGCCTTCAGGACGCCCAGCGGTCACTTTGAGTACCTTGTGATGCCGTTTGGGCTCACCAACGCACCTGCCGTTTTCCAGCGTCTCATAAACGATGTCCTACGAGATTTCCTGGAGGTCTTTGTCTTTGTATATTTGGACGATATACTCATCTTCTCCAAGTCATGGGAGGAGCACCAGGCTCATGTGAGGTGGGTCCTGCAACGGGTGCTGGAGAATAGACTGTACATCAAGGCGGAGAAGTGCGAGTTCTACGCCCGGACCACCTCCTTCCTGGGGTTTGTCATCTCGCATAATCACATTCTCCCCGACCCCGCTAAGGTCAAAGCGGTGGTCGAGTGGCCCACGCCTACCTCCAGGAAGCAGGTGCAGCAGTTTATTGGCTTCGCAAATTTCTACCGGCGCTTTGTCCCCAACTTCGGCGCCATTGTCACCCCCCTGACTCACCTCACTTCATCTAAGGTGCCCTTCCAGTGGTCGGAGGAGGCAGCCGCCGCCTTCAAGACTCTCCAGGCGGAGTTCTCGTCCTCCCGGGTCCTGACCCAGGTTGACCCCGCGCTGCAGTGCTTGGTGGAGGTCGACGCTTCCGACACGGGGGTGGGGGCGGTGGTCTCTCAGCGCTCGCCTGTGGACGGAGTCAAGCGGCCCTGCGCCTTCTTCTCTCGACGATTATCTGTGGCGGAGCGCAACTATGACGTCGGCGACAGGGAGCTCCTCGCTGTCAAGCTCACGCTGCAGGAGTGGCATCACTGGTTGGAGGGGGCAGCTCAGCCTTTTGTGGTCTGGACGGACCACAAGAACCTTGAGTATTTGAGGTCAGCGCGGCGCCTGAATGCCCGCCAGGCGCGCTGGTCTCTATTCTTTGCTCGGTTTCAATTCACCACCACGTACCGTCCAGGCTCGAAGAATGGGTTGCCCGACGCCTTATCCAGGCAGTTCGCCCCTGAGGATCCGAAGGAGTTGGACCACCCCATCCTTCCCAGCTCGTGCGTTGTGGGGGCAGTTTCCTGGTCCATCAGGGACAAGATCCGAAGGGCACAGGAGACGGAACCGGACCCTGGCGGTGGTCCAGAGGAGAGGCTCTTCGTTCCTTCGGCGGTTCGAGGAGAGGTTATTCACTGGGTCCACACCTCCAAACTCGCCTGTCACCCTGGCATCTCCCGTCTGGTGAATCTCCTGCAATGCTCGTTCTGGTGGCCGGGTCTCCAGAAGGACATCACCAACTACGTCTGGGCTTGCCCCCAGTGCGCTACCGGCAAGTCCCAAAACTCTCCACCTGCGGGTCTACTCCAGCCCCTGCCGGTCCCGGGCAGGCCCTGGTCACACATCGCCCTTGACTTCGTCACCGGCCTCCTAGTCTCTAACACCTATGACACAGTCCTGACAATTGTGGATCGGTTTTCTAAGGCCGCCCATTTTGTGTCTCTTCGGGGTCTCCCTTCGGCACGTGAGATGGCTGACCTTCTCGTCCAACATGTTGTCAGACTGCACGGGATCCCGTTGGACGTGGTATCGGATCGAGGCCCTCAGTTTGTCTCCCAGGTATGGAGGTGCTTCTGCAATGCTTTGGGGGCCACGGTTAGCCTCTCCTCTGGTCACCACCCCCAGTCCAATGGACAATGCGAGCGCACTAACCAGGAGTTGGAGGCCGCCCTGTGCTGCATGACCTCCTCCAATCCATCTTCCTGGAGCTCCTACTTGGCCTGGGTGGAGTATGCCCACAACACGGCACAGTCTTCAGCTACGGGAGTGTCTCCCTTCAAGGCGTCCTTGGGGTACGATCCCCCCTTGTTCCCCGAGCAGGAGGGTGAGTTGGCTGTTCCATCTGTCCAGGCGCATATGAGACGCTGCCGGAGTGTGTGGACCAGAACGAGGGGTGCGCTTTTACGCACGGCGGCGCGCAACAGCTCCACTGCTAATCACCACAGGAGACCAGCTCCGGATTACCAGGTGGGTCAACGGGTCTGGCTCTCATCCCAAGACATCAACCTCAAAGCTGAGAAGAGGAAGCTGGCTCCGCGGTTACTCGGTCCTTTTGTGATCACTAAAATTGTCAACCCAGTGGCTGTGCGTTTGGCCCTCACCCCCTCCCTGCGTGTGTGTCCCACCTTCCACGTGTCTAAGGTTAAACCTGTTCTCTCCAATCCACTCTGCCCCCCTCCTAGGTCACCTCCCACTCCTAGGATGATCGACGGTGACCCGGCGTGGGGTGTTACCTCCATCTTGGACTCCCAGCGCCGAGGTCGGGGCTACAATACCTGGTGGATTGGGAAGGTTATGGGCCGGAGTGGAGGTCCTGGGTGTGCTCTTCGTGGGTGTTGGATCAAGATCTCATCGCGGAGTTTCACTGGGCACACCCAGGTAAGCCAGAGCAAGGAGGCGCTGCTGGGGGGGGGGGGTACTGTCACCACTCGCCGCTCACGGGCATCCACCTCAGCTGTGCGCACACCTGCACCTCATTAGTGCACAGCTACTTATTTCACCTCGCCCTGAGCATCGGCCTGGAGCCGTCTGTATTCCTTCATGCTCTAACCCTCAGCGGATTCCTTTCTCCAGGCCTGCTGATCTTCATCATGACACGTAAGCTGTCTGTTTGTCTCACCTGTCCTCTCAGCCTTCCCCTGTGCACAGGTGGATTCCCCGGCGGCAGACATCTTCTCCCTCGTCTTCATCACTCCCCTGCTGCACTGCTCCTCCTAGGACGCACAGCAGGATGCTGTCTCCCAGGCTTGGGATCTTGCCAACGCCAGCCACCACAGTTACTGCAAGTAAGCATATTGCCTTGTTAGTCTCCTGTGTGGTTTGCCCAGCTAACCCCCTACTCTCATCTCATTCATAGGGTTGCCTGGCTGCATGGCGTGCTGCTCTGTCCCCGCCTACATCCTTGACCTACAACACATTCACATATCACACACACGCATCCAAAAACGTTACACTGGTTGAAAATAAAGCTTTCAAATCTACCTGAGCCTGCGTGCGTGTTTCCTGGGCCGAATATTATGTCAATGTCCCAGGGTTGTTTCAACCCCGTTCATGACCCATGGCTGTAGGTTTTGATCATTGCTTATTAATTCCAGCTGGCAGATTGAGCCTTGCTCTCTGCCAGCCCTACGGCCATGCCTCCTCCTCTTGCCAGACATTCATCAGCTGTTTCCATCACCACATGCACACACATGCACGCACGCATGCACACACACTCACACATGCACAAATCCAATCATTCACACACCTGCTTGCCACACGGCTGTGTCCACTTGCCTTTGTTAGTGTATTGTGTACTTATAAGGAGGCAGTGTGACCAGTGAATGTGGCAGCTTAAGTCAATCTTGGACATCCTGGCTTGTGACTGTTGGCTTTTCCTGGACTAAATCGTGTTGTTACCTCAGAGCCTTTCCGCTCCAACATGTATGTAAGTCTTCCCTAATCATGCCTTCCTCTCCACTCCTGCTCAGCCTGGAGCGCGCTTGGCATTTTCTCTACGCCAACTCAGCTTGTAGCCGGTTGTCTCACCATGACTGACTGTGGATTGTATATGGATGCTTTGTACATTTTTTCCTTTGTAAATAAACATGATACTTTCACTGTATTTTGGGCTCGCTGCCAGTAAGCTGCCACCACAAAGAGCCCAAGCAGTGAAGTCGCGTGTCATTTTTTTTCCCCTTTCATTTTTTTGTGTTTTTCACCCACCTGAACTGGAGAATTATGTGCTGGCTGGATGATGCGAAGCTGCGAGGCCTGTGTGTCCTGGAGGGTCTCCTGTCACAGATCGAGACCACCGGCACTCCCGAGGCAGTCCGTATGAGCCGGGACAGTGCAGCACGATTAATGGAGAAGTGTCCATATCTGTGGAGCTGTGTGGAGGCCACCTCCATCTTGGCCTCCATTTTCTCCTATTCAAAGGAGAGCGAGGGACAGGAGGAAGCCGCTCCGACATGGGAACAGCCCCGTGGGGAGAAGAAGCGTTCCCGGAAACTGGAGGCTTGTCACCCTCATCTCGACCATGGGGCCCTCCTCCTCTACACAAATCTGAGGCTGACTCCCACACCCGGGTTGCCAGGCAAGTGTTTTTTCATCCTTTTTCTTCTGAAAATGATAAAACTTGTCTGTCACCCGGCAGAGAGACGCAGGCTGTGCTGTCGCCTGCGTTTTCTCCTCAAGCTGTGGGAATTAAGACCTCTATTCCCTCTGTGTCTCCCCTGTCTCTGCCTGAGGGGCCCAAGTTCATCACGGACACATGGATGGAGGAGTCTGGGCTAGCTGCAGTGGACACCATCACACCTGGGGGGAACAGGCAAGTGATTTTACATTCCATTCATCAATTTGATAAATTTTCTTGCCCGTCTCCGGGGTGTGAGGCCCAGTGCATGCAGTCCACTGGGTCCTCACCACCCGTTGCAGCAGAAATTGCCTCACCTACCTTCTCCATAACTCTTGCTATCGCCTCTGAGCATCCTTCGGCCCTGGAGCTCAGTCATCGGATGAAGGAGGAGCCCACGGCACGGAATGACTCTACCCCAGCCCCGTGGAGCTTCTATGGACTGAGAGAGGGTGCTGCGGCCGGCCTGAGGCCTGAGCAGACGAAGGAGCGTCCCCTGGCTTCAGTCACCTGGGGTCCAGCGCAAGGTGAGACTCCACCTCCAGAATCCATGCTGGGAGAGTCACCCACGTTGGAATCTTCACTGGAGAAGACAGAGACTGCAGTGACCATCATGACTGCTGTGGAGGCCGCCACAGCAGAGTCGGCACCCGAGCGGAACCTCTTGGAGGCCGAACCTGAAGAAACATCGCCCGGATCGTCGTAGTCCTGGACAGCGGTAGAGCTTGAGCTAAGGCAAGTGCTTTCTTTTGTCTTTCTCCTTTCTATAATAGAGCATTTTTGTCTAGCTTTAGGTGAGGAGAGCCAGCTGCAGCCACACGCTGCATCTGAGCTTGCCTCGCCGGGCTCTGCAGCTGCCGGTGACTCTGACCCTTCCTCCTCTAACAGAGTTCTCTTTCAGGGTCATCAGAGAGAGTCCACCATCACCGGACAAGTCCGTGGATCCAGGTTCGTGACTGGAGGTCACTCAGGTTCCTGCTGAGGTGGTCGTTAGAGACACCCAGTTCCAGCCCAGGGTGCCCGTGATCGATCCCCTCCTCACTTGGGTGCTTATACGGGTGGGCTGACCCATGTCCAAGATGGCGTTGGGGTCAGCAGTGGCCTAGCCGGGGCCCACTGTGTGTGCAGCAGGGGTCCAGCTGGACTCCACTGTGGGTGCAGCCATGGCTCGGTCGGGGTCCACTGTGGGTGCAACATTGTCCCAGGCCGGGACCACCGCAGATGCAGCTATGGCCCAGCCCGGGTCCACCGCAGCTTCTTCAGAGTCTCAGTCTTACGTCGGGACCACCCAGGGTGCCACAGGACAGTTTGGGGACACCAGGGTCATTCTTTTTCTTTTGGAGGCCCTGTGGGTGTTCCTCCGCCTTCTGCTGGGCACCATCAGGGTACTATTTCCTCCGCCACCAGTGACTGAAGTGGTTCCACTTCCTCTGTCTGGCCATCCACCTCTCAGCCTCCCGGTGGGCAGGCCGCTGCCACATCTGCCCTTCTGGTCCTGGTGGCTTAACCACATGGGCAGGCCGCACAAAAGACTGATTTCCCTTGCCGGGTGGCCCATATGCCCTGGCAGGCCGCCTGACACTGTTCTGCGGGCTGCCGGCTGGAACTTGGACTCTGGCCGGCCTCCCTGAACTGTGGTACTCTTGGGGGTGGGGGGGTGTTAGCTTAATTTTGGGGTTGGGAATTGTCATTGTGTTGTATTGTGGTGTTTTTCTTTTCTTGTTTGATCCCTCCTAACCTGTTTCCCCCCACCTCCCGCCCTGGTTTGTTGTGTTGGCCTTTTGAGTGGGGGGGCGGGCAGGTTGTGTTTTCTGTTCTGATGATACGGTGGGTGTCTGGGCTCTGTCGTGTTGGGGGTTGTTTCAACCCCATCCATGACCCGTGGCTGTATGCTTTGATCATTGCCTATTAATAACAGCTGGCAGATTGAGCCTTGCTCTCTGCCAGCCCTATGGCCACGCCTCCTCCTCTTGCCAGACATTCATCAGCTGTTTCCATCACCACATGCACACACATGCACGCACGCATGCACACACACTCACACATGCACACATCCAATCATTCACACACCTGCTTGCCACATGGTTGTGTCCACTTGCCTTCGTTACTGTATTGTGTACTTATAGGGAGGCAGTGTGACCAGTGAGTGTGGCAGCTTAAGTCAATCTTGGATATCCTGGCTCGTGACTGTTGGCTTTTCCTGGACTAAATCGTGTTGTTACCTTGGAGCCTTTCCACTCCAGCATGTTTGCAAGTCTTCCCTAATCATGCCTTCCTCTCCGCTCCCGCTCAGCCTGGAGCGCGCTTGGCATTTTCTCTACACCAACTCAGTTTGTAGCCGGTTGTCTCATCACGACTAATTGTGGATTGTATATGGACGCTTTGTACATTTTTTCCTTTGTAAATTAACACGCTACTTACACTGCATTTTGGGCTCGCTGCCAATTTACATGTCCACTGAGAGGTTACACAATGGACATGACATGCATGACATCTACTTTGTGTGTTTTATGAAGCAATGTTTAATGCATTTGTCCCTGATAAACATGTAAATAAATAAATAAACTCAAACTGATACAAATATTTTATTAAAAAAACCCTGCTGCAATCATTTTTTTCTGCAGTGAAAAGAACAAAGTGCATAACTACTTATTTATGCATATACAGAGGTACCTTGGAGGCATATTTTCATTTATTTGACATATTTTATGCAATGGTTACATCAGTCATCCCTACTCTATGCTTATAAAAGCCTTCCTTCCAATCTTTTATGTTTTCTCAAGATGTCTGTACAGGTTTTTCTTATCCATGCAGCGAAGTCCTGTGTGGGAGGAAATGTGTAGACAAAGTCAGACCAAAAGCTTCAAGCAGGTATGGGAAAAGATCCTCTGATGTAAAGGTCAAAGTGACTCTCAGTGACTCATACTCTGTGATGTGTGTGCGGAGAAAGTATTGCGCAACTTGGCTAGGATGCCACTTCACATTTGTGGTCTGAAGCCTAAAAGACTAACAAGGTACAGTAATTTTGATGGAAGGAAAAATAAATCTAATTAGTGCTAGTTTCCCAATGCTTGAATTATAAAGTCCACGTACATCTTTAAAAGACTGACAATGCTTTCAAACTGCTACATTTAACCCAGTTTTGAACGTTACAAATAACTCTAGCCATGCACAAACATTTGATTTGTACTTGCATACAAAAATTTTCTGAGGTGAGGAAATGCACGAACAGAGCAAAAACTCCATTACAACTCCTTTGCAAACTGCAAAATATGGCTTAATAATAAAACATCACACTTACTTATAACTCACTTAAAAGCATGTTTAAAGAAATTCCATTTGTGCTTTCTTCTTTATTTTGCGTGATCAGTAAATCCACTGCTTTTATCAGACATCACCAACACATCACCACTTTCACCATATCAAAGGGCTACTGATGCAAATGCTCTTATAATAGCACATGCTTCCAAGAACAACTATTAGATGCAGCTTAATCTAAATACCTGCATTTGAGCAGCTCTCCTTGAAACAACCAGAGCTCCATGGGCCTCTGGAAAACAGATGCAGATGCAAACCCCAAACAGCATGAATCTCCACATGGCCTGCATGTCTGGGAAATCAGAAGGCTTCTCCCCTGGCATAGCTGAAAACAAGAGCAGAGGGAATCTGAGGCATGCGGGGATCAAGTCTTTCCATAATAAGCCTTACTCCACCCACACTCTCTGCTCCAGGAGGACTGCCCCTCTGCCCCATGCAACTGTTTATTACAGTATGTTTTTCTGAGTCAGTGTGCGTAGTTTCCTGTAAATCAGTAAGTGTCTGGGGGCATTTTGAATGCACCGGAGAGTGTACCAGCCCAAAAGATCCAGTCCTAACCTGCCTTTCCAGTGCCTTGTGTTTGTGTATGTATTTATGTTTTACTGCATTCTGAAAAATAGGTTTTGAAGAGTGGACCAGAATCTATTCCAGCATTTCTTACTCCTAATAGTCTGCCTCAGCATTGGAGAACCTTAAATCTAAGTAAGATTAATGTTTTGAAACAATGTTATATGTGTTTGTGTCTTCTTTTTTTGTCTTACCAGACATTTCTTCTTTCCATGCAATTGCAGCCATACAGTATCTAACTTGCATTAAAGGAGTCACTGACTGAAAAATTGAGGTTTTGTAGGTTTTAACCTTCTGAAATGCATCTATTGCATCATCCAACCAGTGATCCTGAGGGACAAGGTGCTGTGTGCAGGGATGGACCAGCACCTGTCGTCGTGGGTCCTAGACTACCTCACAGACTAACCACAGTTTGTGAGGACCCAGGGCTGTCTGTCTGACACCATCATCTGCAGTATGGGGGCCCCCCAGGGAACAGTTCTGGCTCCCTTCCTGTTCACCCTCTACATTGCTGACTTTTCATACAACACACCAGACTGCCATCTACAGAAGTTCTCTGATGACTCTGCAATCATTGGTCTCATCTCTAATGGGGATGACTCAGAGTACAAAGGACTGATCCAGGACTTTGCGGACTGGTGCCTGCGGAACTGCCTCCAGATCAATGCAGGGAAGACCAAGGAACTGGTGGTGGACTGCTGCAGGCATGGACAGTCCCCCACAGCATTGGTAAACATCCAGGGAACAAACACTGAGATGGTGACATGTTACAAATACCTGGGTGTTCACCTAAACAATAAACTGGACTGGTCACACAACACCAACGCATTTGACAAGAAGGGACAGCGGAGGCTGTTCCTCCTGAGAAGACTCAGGTCTTTTGGAGTGTGGGGGGCACTCCTGAAGACCTTGTACGATTCTGTGGTGGTATCAGCCATCACGTTTGGAGTGGTCTGCTGATGGAGTGGCATCACGGCAGCCGACAGGAAGAGACTGAACAGGCTATCAAAAAAGTCAGCTCTGTTCAGGTGCGCTGCCTCGACCCAGTGGAGGAGATAGGAGAGAGGAGGATGTTAGCTAATCTGTCATCTCTGCTGGAGTCCGAGTACCACCCCATGCGGGACACGCTAAATGCACTGAGGAGCTCATTTTGTGGCAGGTTGTGCCATCCTAGGTGCTCAAGAGAGAGGTTCCACCGGTCCTTCCTACCTGCTGCTGCCAGACTTTGTAATCTAATCTGTGCTGCTCATAGAGACCTTACGTAACACCACAACTATGCACAGTAGGGACAGTTCCCTTCCAGTGCACTACTAATACAATTACATTATTATCGAAGGTGGCAACAACACTGTTCATTCAACTGTGAAATATGCTGCCTGGATTTATATTTATATATTGCTGGGCAAAATTAACTTAACTGTAATGCTGTAAATACTATTTCACTGCAATACTCTTGCACTGTGTATATAGTGCAAGCCCCTGTGTATGTTTTTGACCCCTGTGGGTTTCCTCCCACAGGGGCCAAAAGCATGCAGGTTAAGTTAATTGGCATCAACTGGGGAGGCATGAATGTGAATTGTCCCTTGCCCTTTCCCCCCAGGCCACAGATGTAAATAAGAATGTGTTCTTGGGCAGTGAGAGTGCACCCCTCCCATCCTGCCACACATTCATGAACTCATCACTGCACCTGAGGCAGAAGACACACCTGCGCCCGCTCATCAGCCAGTGTACTTAAGGAGCCCTCCTCTGTGCAGTCAACACTGGCTCGTCTGGGTATACTGCACTAAATTCAGGCAAGCAGGTCATTTTTGCCAAGCTTAGACATGTCGTCTAAACTGCTCTCTTTTCTCCCTAACAGGTTGCTGCCATTGTGCGGGTGTCTCTCGGATCTGCATGTGCTCTCCTGCCACCTCATCACTTCCTCAGCAACAATCTCCACCCAGTCAGGCACTATCAGCTCATCCCCCCCTACCCTACTGGTTCATCTATTCCCCGCTGGAGTCCTGCCAGTCCACCCTCGGAACCCTGAGTAAGTGGCAATTTGGCTCGCCCATATTCCCTACTCTGTTCCTCCACCGACAGCTCTTGTTTTATCTCCACAGGTGGATTGTTTCCTCTGGCGAGTGGTTATTTAATTAACTGTGCGCTGTTTTCCATATTTAATAAACTGTTGAATATTCCCCCCTTGTGTGGTTATGTCCTGTGCTAACATCGTGCACGTGAGCTGTCAGCTTAACCATGACAGTCCTGACTTGCTACATAAAGGTTAAATTAAAAACTAGAAAAGCACTCGGAGAGCGCAGACCTCCGCCAAGCGGCACAGTTCCCCCCATAGAGTGTTTGTGTGTACGTTTTCAGATTCCCTGAGCATGAAAAGATATGAGTAGCAATTGGATTCACAATGATTATTTGTTTCTTTGACATGGACAGTGCAATAAAGAGACAATTAATGAATGACAATCAATGTGATAGTGATAGGATTAGTGGTTCAGTAGTGTAAAATGGGGCTATAAGGGACGACGGGTTAATAAGGGAGACTTTTGTGGGAAATGTTTTAAATGTAATTGTGCTTTTTTTATTTTGAGCAGGATGCTGAGTTGTGTTGTTATTGTCAAATATCCATGAATCCTTCATCAAATGTAGGCGGAAGCAAAATTAAAAAAGCAGAATTACATTTAGAAAAGTGTCCCATATTACCCCGCCATCCCTTCTAGCCCCGTTTTACGGTTGTAAAAGCATTGCCTCCTTGGCGGAGGTAATAAAGTGAAGTGTTGGTGTGTCCATCTCCTCCACTGACGGATGCAGATTGGTTAGACAGGTTGGCGTGGGTTTTATATTATATTGGGGTTGCGCTCGGCGGCAAAACAGAATTTAGAATCTTCCCCGGCAGAGAGGTCGTTTTTACGCAGCGCCTATAGCTGGGCGGGGAATTTGTGGCAAATAATGGTGCGGCGGACAGCTGTCCGTGTCAGGTTTTGCAGTGTGGCGCAAAAGCAGCCACGCTGGCGTGCCCAGGGCAGCAGTGTTTTCCGCATGCTTTTGTGCCTAAAACGTTGAACGCGGAGTTTGTGTTGGTCAGACACGACAACCAGCGCAATATGCGCAGCGCCTATGGCTGGCAGAGGCACGCTGGGGGTCCGAGGCCAGCAGTGTTTTCCGCATGCTTTTGTGGCTAAAACGTTGAAGAAGGCGGAGTTTGTGTTGGTCAGACACGACGCCCAGCGGCCTCCATTGCGCCTGCGCGCATGTTGAAAATGGCCCTATGTCACAGTGTGGAAAAATGCTTTAAAAAAATTCCTGTATCCAGACGGTGAACCGGATCACCCCCAAAATTTAATCAGTTCTTCCTTGTACCATTTCCAACAACGCCTGAAAGTTTCATGCAAATCCGGCCAAGACTTTTTGAGTTAACTTGCTAACCAACAGACAGACAGACAAACAGACAGACAGACAAACACACAAACCCTGGCAAAAACATAACCTCCTCCTGGCCTTTTCGGCCTGGCGGAGGTAAAAATACTGTGTATATGTATATTTACTGTTTTGCTGTCCAATTTCTTATCTTATTATCTTAGTTATTATTGCTCTGAGTACTGCTATCCCTTTGCTGCTGCAATCCTGTAATTTCCCCATTGTGGAACTAATAAAGGTTTATCTTATCTTATTGGTCATGCGATTATCCAAAAAATATCAAAATGCTCATTTCTCTTAAAAAAAAAAGAAAAAGAAAAACAGCCTATATATCATTTTTCTCTCCAATAAGCCTTTTTGACTCTCTGATTTGCCTCAGGACATCATAATTCATAATTCATCATTCTGGTCTCCCCCTCAAATCTCTTAAAAAACTTCAACTGGTCCAGAAGGCTGCCGCCCGGATCATTACCAGAACTCCATCCACCCATCATATCACCCCGGTTCTGCAGCACCTCCATTGGTTCCCCATCAAACACCGCATTGACTATAAAATCATCCTCCTCACCTACAAAGCCCTCCATGGCCTCGCCCCCCCATACCTGGCTGCACTCCCCTCCGTCCATACACCATCCAGAACTCTCAGATCATCAACTACCATCAACCTCATTGTTCCTCCTGCACGCATGACCACCATGGGCCTCCGATCATTCAGCTGCACTGCCCCCCGCCTCTGGAACTCCCTCCCACCGGACCTCAGGAATTTAAACTCACTTTCCACCTTCAAATCCCACCTCAAGACTTTTCTGTTCACTAAGGCCTATTCTCTGTGATTCTTGAACTTGTGATGTGTTTTTAAATGTGTTTTATTGATTGTTTTATTCTTGTACGGCGTCCTTGAGTGCCTTGAAAGGTGCCTTAAATAAAATGTATTATTATTATTATTATAAAACTGTAAATGCAGCCTAGCACCATCTTTGACACCCATCTACTTCTCTATTATCGCTCAGCATAGCTGTCTGTCATATAGATGGATGGAGGCATTAGCTTAAGAGCTAAAAGTAATACTAGGAAGCTTGTACCAAGCATGGTTTTTATTATTATTTTCTTTAGATTTCAGTCATCCTAATAGACATCCCTGTTTCCACTTGGTTTACTAATTCACAGCTGATAATACATGTCACATCATTCTGGCTTATTTTATGCTTTCACTGAGAATTTACATTAGCACTATGAAGCTAGGCCATCAGATCCAGGTGGCTCTGACCGTCACCTCCTCCCTGACGAGTTACTGTACGTGGACACAACTCACCTCAGCACACAACTCACCTCAGCAGGGAGGTGAAGGACAGGCCACTTTTATCCAGCCGGTTTTGGTCACTGTTATGTCTGCAAACCTGGAATGACCAATGGAGGAGAGAGCTGTGCTGGAACTGAACTTTATTACACAGACTGTTAAGAAATACAACCCATGTAACTGAGCACTAAGCTCCTATACAGTCGCCGGTGGAGAGAGGGCTAAGATGGCCGGCTCTCTCCCTATACAGGCTGGTGTGATGACAGCACCAGCCAGCTGCATCATCACACCGCTCCCTAGTGTTAACCCCTTTATGACATTCACCCCCCCACCCCCACCCCTTGGAAAAACACAGAACACTTCAGCAGATAACAATCCTCCCCAATTTGGCATCAACAACATCAACAATATTAACTAGGGTTAGCGGGTGGACCGCCGCTTAACCCAACTCAGCTGAGTGGATTATTTTGCCATTTATCCTGGCAGCCGTGCTCCTAGCTAATCAGTCTTTTTTTCTGACAGTCTTCCATGGGGAAGGCATTTCTGCTGGAGGGGCCTTGTAATAGGCCCGTGGTGGATGCGCCCCTGGATGTGCTGGGTCACCCGGACCGGGACCATCCCTCTTCACACTGCAGTCCGGGTCCTGCGCTGCACAAGCTGACTCCTGCGAAGCCTCACCATCTGGAGCAGCCACTCGAATGCACCAGAGACGATTTGCGTGCCACACCAAACCGTCCATCACCCTGAAGCTCGATGGTCCCAGCTGCGCCACGATCCTCATGGGTGTCAGCGGCACCATAGGTCATGATGTGGTTGGCTGCAGGCCCGGTCGCTCAACTTTACAGACCCAAACCCAATCCATTACCTTAAGGGGCATCTTGCTCGGTTGTACCTGTCATTGTGGCCACGATGGTGCCATATCCATGTCCGTCGCGGGTTGTATCAGTTCTGTTGTTGTCAAGTTAGTCACGGACTCTTCACTCAGCGCTACAGAGGCAGTCCCTGGAGGCCAATGCTGGTCGTGGATCCTGAAGACGTCCGGCATTTCTCCTGTGTCATTTATGGTTGCGGACTCTTCACCCAGTGGCTCAGCCATGACTTCAGTAGACTGGTACTGAGCAAGGATTCGGAAGCAGTCCGGTTCCTCTTCTCCTTTGTCTGACAGATGTTGTCATGTTGTGCCGTTATCATCACAGTTAACATCCGTACGGGGGTGGTGTGTCTCAGGATCCTCTGTGTGCATGGGTTCCCTCTCCTGCAGCTCCGCAGCGGCTCCCACAGGCTCATGCTGGGCGAGGATTTGACTATGTTGCTAACTCTGTGGCCACCATAATCATACAGCTCCACTGGGTTTTTTCTGATCAGAAGGTTGGGAAAAAAATTGCTTCACTGTGGCCCAATTTAACATCGACCTTACTGCAGCGGTGTCAAGCAGGAGCAGCACAGCAACTTCGTCCAGCTTCACCATGCTGTATGCATACATCGTGTTCTCTGGTCTTACCTCATGGATGGTCGTCACGGGCGGATTGCTTTGTATGGCTGGTGGGCTCCACGGTGTTGGTGACAGGCAAACCTTGGCAAAGTGACTGAATTTCCTGCACTTCTTGCAATGTTGTCCTCTTGCCGGGCAAAAACGTGCTCTCTGATGGTGTGTCAGGGAGCCATAGCTGCTGCCCATGTAGCCTCTCGAAGTGGTCCTCTGGTCCATGGCGTTTACTTCAAACTCTTCTGCCGTGTCACCGTGTTCCTCCATGCTCCCTGCGTATGTCAGCGGTGTCTGGCCTGGCTGTCGACATACACTTAGCTCCGATGCTAACCTGTCAGCTGACTCAAGCTGAAACACTAGCTTTGCAGCGGCATGAAATAAAGGA
The DNA here is from genome assembly GCA_020510985.1 of Pholidichthys leucotaenia. Taxonomy (NCBI): domain Eukaryota; kingdom Metazoa; phylum Chordata; class Actinopteri; order Cichliformes; family Pholidichthyidae; genus Pholidichthys; species Pholidichthys leucotaenia. The sequence goes on along the minus strand of CM035837.1, from coordinate 183,908,959 downwards.
GCGTGGTGAAGGTTTTAAGCAGGTTTATTAAATCACACCGCCGTCACAGAACTCCGCTCCAGCCCAAGTGTGAGCAGACCGGAGCGGGATCCTCAGGCTCTCAGAGAAGAGACACAGAGTGTGCGTGTCAGCAGCAGATGCAGGAGTGAGAGGGTGAGTTACAGAGTCGTGCAGCATATATACCCAGTTACAACAATACATGAAAGAGCATTCACAGCAGTTGGTATGGGCATGTCTCTAGGTCACAGTAAGGACAGGACGCATGAACACAATGCATGAATGGCACAATAACATCACAATGCATGAATGGCACATTACATCACAGCAGTGCAGCGGAAAAAAACAGGAGTAGCGAGCTGACTGTCCTTAGCCTGTTGTGGGGGTTTTCCCAAACCCGTCACACGCTCCCCCCCAGAGGGCTCGGCAGGGGGCCGAGACCTCGATAGTGCAGCTTGGCAGCGAGCAGGGAAAGCTCTGTGCCGGCGAAGGTGGAGGGGGGTGGGGGGTAGTAAATGCCGGCCGGGGACGGCGAAATCGTCCGGGCCGCGCAAAAATTGTTTGTTGTTCCGCGACGTCGAGGGGCTGTCCCGTTGCACGTGCGGAGATCACAAGAAGAAAAATTTGTCTCTGACTCCTCTCGTGGCCATGAATTAAAAAAAAAAGGAGCGGCAAGGCTGCGTAGCGGCTGTAAGAAAAAAATAGAAGCAGAGGGACTTGGCGTGTTGACTTTAGGTGCGGGCGCAGCCCTAAAGCCCTTGGGAAAAGCTGACGGCTGAATTCCCTTATGTGCCGTGGCTGAGACCATTAGAAAATCCTGTGGGCGAGCTGCGTGCGTGCTTCAGGTGTGCGAGCAGCCCTGAAGGTTCTGTGTGCAGCGGCGAAGGATGCTGGCGGTCTGTGGAGCCGTATTTGTCCCGTGCGTGGTGCGCCGTCCTCGTAACTCCCCGGTGCGTGTGCCGGGGTTCCGTGCATGGGTGGGCCGCTGGAGGGGCGAGTCAGGGTCCAGAATCTTGGTGGAGATCAGCGCAATCGGCGCCGATAATATCCAAGTTGAGCTGTGGCTGCAGATTGGCCATGGTGCGTTGGAGCGGTGAGAGTGAATAGACGATCTTTGTCCCTCGGGCTCGTGCAGATGCGTTGGAGCGGTGAGAGGGAGGAGACGATCTTTGTCACCGCTCGGCCATGGTGCGTTCAGGTCCACGCGCTGCGTTCTCCGCCGGCCCTGGAGGTCGCCGTCGTGGAGAGAGGACGAGGTGCATGCGCTCTCGTGTGGAGGAGCTGCGAGCGCAGCCGGTCCAGCGTGGATGAGCAGATCTCAGACGTGCAGATCTTATCATGAAGAACGGGTCACCAGTGTAGCTGTCCAGACCAGAAGGTTGCTTTGCACAAAACGTGTGCATGTTCGGGGTCACCAGTGCAGCGGCATGAAATAAAGCAGCGTGGTAAAGGTTTTAAGCAGGTTTATTAAATCACACCGCCGTCACAGAACTCCGCTCCAGCCCAAGTGTGAGCAGACCGGAGCGGGATCCTCAGGCTCTCAGAGAAGAGACACAGCGTGTGCGTGTCAGCAGCAGATGCAGGAGTGAGAGGGTGAGTTACAGAGTCGTGCAGCATATATACCCAGTTACAACAATACATGAAAGAGCATTCACAGCAGTTGGTATGGGCATGTCTCTAGGTCACAGTAAGGACAGGATGCATGAACACAATGCATGAATGGCACATTAACATCACAATGCATGAATGGCACATTACATCACAGCAGTGCAGCGGAAAAAACCAGGAGTAGCGAGCTGACTGTCCTTAGCCTGTTGTGGGGGTTTTCCCAAACCCGTCACAGCTTGATGGTATTAGTTAGCGTCATGTCGTTTGGCGCCATTAGCATCTTCGCCTGCACTTGCGGGTTGATAGTGTGCTCAGTTAGCTGGTCCCGCACCATTTCATCTTCCAAAAGCCAAAACCTGCACATGCTAGCTAAATGGTGAAGGTCTGAGAGGAATTGCTGCGTTGACTCACCAATTCTCTGTTGCCGTTGGCGGAATCTTATGTGTCGCGCCAACACATTGTTGGCTGTAGCAAAGTAGCTAGCTAACAGTTTCACAGCATCATCGAACGAGTCTGTTGGTCCTAGCATATGCAAAATGCACTGGGTCCTAGCATATGCAAAATGCACTGTCCTATGCCCAGGTTGTGAACTAGCAGATCCCGCTTCCGTACCTTGTCCAATTTGCCCAAATGCAGTGCTGCTGCATACGTCTCAAAGGCATCGAGCCATCATGGCCAAGGAACGAGCAGCTCACCGGGGTATTCCAGAAACGGTTTCAGTGGCCTTAGGCACACCTGCATGATTTAACTCTGATCGCCAAATGTTATGTCTGCAAACCTGGAATGACCAATGGAGGAGAGAGCTGTGCTGGAACTGAACTTTATTACACAAACTGTTAAATACAACTCATGTACAGTAACTAAGCACTAAGCTCCTATACAGTCACAGGTAGAGAGAAGGCTAAGATGGCCAGCTCTCTCCCTATATAGAGTGGCGTGATGACGGCACCAGCTGGCTGCAGCACCAGCTGGCTGCAGCAACCACTCCCTATGTTAACCCCTTCATAACAGTCACCATTTTCAAAAAATTCTATTCACACCCACTGGAATTAAATCGTTATTCATCAACACTTGACCATATATTTTGTTCTAGAAGTTATTTTATTTCAGTTAAAGTTTTATTTTCTCAGATCCAAGGTGGTTAGCTAAAGCTCGCACTTTACCCACTTACTACCTCCGCCAGGCCGCAGGCCAGGAGGTTATGTTTTTGCCGGGGTTTGTCTGTTTGTCTGTCTGTCTGTTGGTTGAATGAATGAATGAATGAATGAATGAATTTATTTATTTCGGATAGTACATTACAGGTTAAAAGAAACTGTATAATATAACAACAAGGTCAAATTAGACAAAGACTCCTTCTACTATACAATTCCACGTGAGTTATCCGAAATGGGTGATGGCTGAAGCCGCAGCTTATATTGCCCACCCATATTCCATCCAAGAATTCAAAAGAGAAAAAAGAGAAAACAAGACAAGAGCGATTACAATTTAAAACAAAGCTAAGACAAAATGTGACTGAGAGAAAAAAAAAGAAAACTAAGCTAAGTTAAGCAGTTACTATTCAAAACAAATCTAAGACAAAATGTCACAGAGAAAAAAAGAGAAAAAAAAAACAAAAAAAAAAAAACTAAGCTACAACACAATATAGGCTGGATATGTCAATCCTTATGTGAGTTTACATGTCGTCTTGTAAATATGTTTGGAGTATTTCTTCCTTTAGTTTTTGTTTAAATTGTCCAAGCGTTGTACATGATTTTAATTCAGGTCCAAAATCGTTCCATAATCTGACTCCTTGCACTGAAATACAGTGTTGCTTGGTGGTTGTTCTCACTGTAGGCTTTTGAAATATACATGTTCCTCTGAAGTGATATCGTTTCTCCCTTGTTTGGAACAACTTTTGGATATTTGCGGGCAGTGATAAATTCTTCACTTTGAACATTATTATTGCGGTTTTAAAGTCAACCAGATCTTTCAACTTGAGAGTTTTTTGTTTGAGAAAAAGTGGGTTTGTTGGTTCCCTGTAAGCTGCTTTGTTTATTATTCTAATAGCTCTCTTTTGAAGCATAAAGAGTGGATATATGTTTGTTTTATATGTATTTCCCCATACTTCATTACAATATGTCATGTATGGGAGTATTAATGAATGACACAAGGTGTATAGTGTGGGTTGATTCAGCAAATATTTCACTCTGTGTAATATTGCAATTGATTTGGATACTTTACCTTTAATATAATTAATATGTGACTTCCAACACAGTTTGTTATCAATTATTACTCCAAGGAATTTAGTTTCAGATACCCTTTCAATCTCTACACCATTTACATTGAGTTTGGGTGCTGGGTTGTTGTGATGGTTGTTAAAGACTATAAATTTTGTCTTACTTAAATTGAGCGTTAATTTGTTTGAATCAAACCACAGTTTAAGCTTTCCTAATTCCTTTCCGAGTGTATCCAGAAGTTGTTCCAAATTGTTTCCACTGCATAGCAGATTAGTGTCATCGGCAAACAATATTAAGTCCATTTTTTCTGAAACTTTACATATATCGTTTATATACATATTGAATAATAATGGTCCCAAAACTGAACCCTGTGGGACTCCACAGGTGACCTTCAGCAACTCTGAGTTTTTGTTGCTAACACATACATACTGATATCTATTCTTTAAGTAACTACTTAACCAGGATAGTGCTCCCCCTCTAATGGTTAGCAAGATAACTCAAAAAGTTTTGGATGGACTTCGATGAAACTTTCAGGCGTTGTTGCAAATGGTACAAGGAAGAACTGATTAAATTTTGGGGATGATCCGGATCACCGTCTGGATCCAGGAATTTTTTAAAGGATTCTTTAACATTGTGACATAGGGCCATTTTCAACATGTGTGCAGGCGCAGTGGAGGGCGCTGGTCGTCGTGTCTGACGAACACGAACTCCGCGTTCTTCAAAGTTTTAGGCACAAAAGCACGCGGAAAACAGTGATGGGCCGGGCCCAGCAGCATGCCTGTGTTTGTGCTACGCTGCAAAAGCTGAGACGGGCAGCTGTCCGGCACGGGATTATTTGGCAGAAATTCCCCGGGCAGCCATAGGGGCTGCGCAAAACAAGCTCTCTGCTGGGGAAGCTTCCAAATCCTCTTTTGGCGCCGAGAGCAACCCCAGTAAAACCCACGGCAACCTGTCTACCCAATTTACATCCGTCAGTGAAGCCCTGAGTGCTGCTTTCAGTGATCTATGAAAACGCTCGCATAACCCATTGGCCTGTGGGTTGTACGCGGTTGTGCGATGAATTGCAGCCTGGGAGTTTGGAGATGGAGGACATGGACACAACAGCAACACTTGAGTTTATTACCTCCGCCAAGGAGGTAATGCTTTTACTGGCATTTGTCTGTTTGTCTGTCTGTCTGTCTGTTACCAACATAACTCAAAAAGTTATGAACAGATTTTGACGAAATTTTCAGGAAAGGTGTGTAATGGCACAGGGAACAGATGATTAGATTTTGGTGATGATCTGAGAGAGCATACCTCCACCAAGGGCTTTGTTTGTATTTGTGCAGCAGGATTACACAAAAACTACTGGATGGATTTGGATGAAATTTTCACCAGAGGTGGTTCTTGGCCTAGAGAGGAACCCATTACATTTTGGGGATGATCTGGGAATGCATACCTCAGCCAAGGCTCTTCTCACAGTGTGTCAGCCACAAAACTCCAAAACTAATGGACTGACTTGGATGCAATTTTCACCACAAGTGGCAATAGGCCTACACACAAGCTCATTACATTTTGGAGGTGATCCATGACAAACAGAAGGAGCCTTGGCGGAGGTATGTGCTCTATGAGTGCTTTTCTAGTTCACAAATGTTTCTGTGCTGCAGGGACTGGTCATATCCTATCAAACACTGAAATCATGCACCCCTCCACCAGTGATGCATTATTTCCTTCATTTTTTGAGACAAATTTATTTAGGTCTGAGCTAGGCAGCTACCGGCAGCTAAAGTTAGTATTAACTACTTAAAAAGGAGGACGGACTTCAATGTTCTGAGAGATTTTAATGAGACATGCACTGACACCAGCTGTTCTCAGAAAGGCTGGAAAAATAAAAATGAAAATCTGCTGCAACAATTAAACAGTTAAACAAACTGTGAACAAAATATGTCACAAACATTTGACGTGTGATATGTGAGCTGTTAAAATGTGCGAAAAGTGCAATCAATGACCCCTTTAAGATCATTTTGATTGTTCTATTGACCATTGATGTTGTGATTAAATTATGATCAATTTAATCTTTTCATAAATCTGTGTTGGGTCTTCAATCTGTGTCATAGCTCTGTCACTTCAATGTTGGTCAGTAAGCCAAGCCAGTCAATTCAACAAACTTATGTTCCGATTTGTGCTTTGCATTTATTCTTATTCATTCATTCATTCATTCATTCATTCATCTTCTTCCGCTTAATTCTTTTCGGGTCACGGGGGGTCTGGAGCCTATCCCAGCATCTTTGGGCGAGAGGCAGGGTCCACCCTGGACAGATCACCAGTCCATCGCAGGGCCAACACAGAGAGACAGACAACCATTCACTCTCACAGTCATACTTAAGGACAATTTAGAATCCCCAGTTTGATGCCAATTAACCTAACTTGCATGTTTTTGGCATGTGGGAGGAAACCGGAGAAATCCCGGAGTAAACCCACGCAGACACGGGGAGAACATGCAAACTCCACACAGATCACTGTTGGTCGGGGGCTGGGATCGAACCCAGGATCCCCCGGCCAAGGGTGAGTTGCTGTGCTGCCGCAGTGCTAACCACTCCACCACTACGCTGCCCGCATTTATTCTTAGTTTGGCTTAATTGTTTTCAGCCCTAGTGCCGATTACTGATGGAGAAATTCACACTTACTGAAGCACTGAACCACTTTGAACCATTTGCAAATACAGATGGCTTTATCTGAAATCGTGCTGCTTCATAGAACACTGAATAATCAGGGTTCCAAGCAGCTTTGCTGCAGGAAACCTCATTCTCTCTGCTAAAAGTGCATGGGGGCAAAAACGATACTATGTAGAAACTTGAGATTTTAAAGTGTAATCAGAAATTTTCCCCACTACTCAGAGACCAAAAATCAAGGCACTGCATACAGAGGTGGCACTATAAAAACAATTTTACATTTTTGCAAGTATCTCAAGAATGGCTGGGCCTATAAAAATTCTTTTGTCATTCTATTCTCTGAAGACGTCCACAACTTTTTCTTCACTGCTCTGATGCTCTGAAAATGAAGTTTTCTACACCATATTTTCAAAAATGTGCAAGTGAATTAAAAAATGAACTCCTAGGCCATTCATCCAAATTGCTTGAAATTTAGCAGAGATCATCTGCAGACATTGATAATGAAACGTTTTTAAAATTATCCAAAAATATCAATCTGTTTTGATTTTCTAGGCCAATTGAGTTGTTCAGTTTCTCTATGGCATGTAGTTTTTGGTTTAACTTTTGATATAGTGATTCAGATTTGATGGAACTTCACACTCTCAATCACATTATTCTTCAGCTAATCTCCAAATTTCAGGCAAATCTGTTCACGTTCCAAAAATCAAGTTTATGAAATGTTTGTCAGGCATTTTGTTTTGTCAATGGAATATTTTGTTTGTGTGCAAGGAAGTCAGTGGGGGACTCAAAGCAAATGTGTGGTGTAAGGGTTAAGATGCTCATCTGCCATGCAGGAGACCTGGATTCTAGTCCTCTTGGTGATTCTTTGGAAACACAACATACCTTTTCTGTTAATCTGAAAACTGTGTAGTGCACATTCAGTTTTTAATGCTGTTGTACTGCTGCAGGGAATCCTGTCAGTCAAACATTTATCATTTGAGAAAGTTAAGAGTGAAAGCTAAAGCAGTTATGTGGTGTTGTCGTCAAAGTGACTGCTTGTTATGTAGGGGATCTCGGGTTTGAATCTTGCTAGGGAAGTCTTATTCTTCTGAACAACACCTGAGTATGGCATGCCTCATCTTTGCATTTTAAAGCAACACTATGTGA